>JAOQMQ010000006.1:10824982-10838678 GCA_027563845.1 Erythroxylum subrotundum
TCTGTAACAAAGCTCGAAACATCTTTCAGTTGAAAGAAGAGCAGATAGCCTGAAGAGGCTAAGTGTGAAAGAATACTCGTTATAAGAGACCTAAAGAGGCTCGGAATCAAAGAATACTTGTAACGTTGAGAAGTATAGTGAAATCTCATAAAGATCTCTGAGGACTGGATGTAGCCCACGGTTTGGGGTGAACCAGTATAAATCTGCTGTGTCAACACTCTCTCTGAACTCTCAACTCTCTCTTACCTCTGAACTTTCAATATTACTGTTTTCATACGAGAATTCAGAAAATATTTTTACAATATTGATTTTCAAAAATTTTGAGGAAAGAACAAGTTTTTTTTAAAGAAATTGTTAAAAAAGGGATTAGCGAAAAAGAATACACAATTCAACCCCCCTTCTTGTGCATTTGTATATGGATTATTAAGTCTTTATTAACGTGTGATTCACTTCACATTAGTCATCATCAGTTTATCCTCATTCTCATAACATCTCAAACCACAAGGAGCGAGCCCCCATCAGTCAGACAATCAAATCATCACTTGACTTTTTTTTTGAATTGTAGCTCTATAATCAAACTCAGTTCTCCTACTTCTGAACAGATTTTGGGAACCCTCAAACTAGAATTACAATTTGATTTCTTCAGAACATTTGTTTCCCATTGTCTTAAGTTTCTAATAACACCAAAATCATTCCATTTGGTTCGGAAATCTAAAAGTTAGGATCCAAACATTTCAGACTATTATTAGACTGAAACAATACACTATACCCAACTTGCATCCAAAAAGTGAAAGTCTTAGGGACTGAATTAAAATTCAATTCCATAAGATCACTTATAACTCTATATCTCTAGATTATTTTGAAATAGGAATCATCTCATTCGGAGCACTGCAGATCAAGATATCATCAAAATACCGAAGTATGTTCTGTGAAACATCCAATTCATACTCTTCCAACTTATACCCTTACTTTGATTCAATCAATCGTATCCAAATAAGCACCAAAAGATATAAAATTTCATGTATAGGTGAAAAGAGATATGTTAGGAATCTATTGGTCCAAGACTCACCTCATTTGGAGGTCGAATAACAAGGTTATGGCCGAAAGAATCAAACAAGGTTTTGTCCTTAATCATATAGGACCTATTTTGGGAGGATTGGTATACCTTTCACTATGGATATCAGATTAAGGTCATCTTAGGACAGTTTCAAAGAATAATTCTAGACTTACAACTTTTGTGAAGACCTAGAGGAGAGATTCTATCATCTTGAGGGTCAAAATTGGACCAGACAATAGGCCGGACAAAAGGTTAGACGAAACTAGACGAAGGGCCAGATGATTCAGGACAATTAGTATAACTTTCTCTATAGATGTTGGATCAAGGTCATTCTTAGATAGTTTAAAAGAGGACTCATAGATATACAAATTTCAAGAGGACCTTGAAGAGAGATTCTGTCATATTTAGGGTAAAAATTGGACCAGAGGATAGGCTAGATGAAAGGTCAGATGAAACTAGACGAAGGGCCAGATGATTTGGGAAAATTGGTATAACGTTCTTTATAGATGTTGGATCAAGGTCATTATTGGATTTTTTGAAAGAGGACTCATATATCTACAACTTTCAAGAAGACTTTTAAGAGAGATTATGTCATCTTGAGGGTCACAATTGGACAAGAAAATAGGCTAGACGAAAGGTCAGATGAAACCAAATAAAGGGCTAGATGATTTGGGACAATTAGTATAACTTTCTCTATATATGTCAGATCAAGGTCATTATTGTATTTTTTGAAATAGGACTCATATATCTACAACTTTTAAGAAGACCTTGAAGAGATATTCTGTCATCTTGAGGGTCAAAATTGGACCAAACGATAGGCTAGATGAAAGGTCAGATGAAACCAGACGAAGGGCTAGACAATTTGGGACAATTGGTATAACTTTCTCTATAGATGTCAGATCAAGATAATTCTTGGATGTTTTGAAATAGGACTCATAGAAATACAACTTTCAAGAAGACCTTTAAGAGAGATTCTGTCATCTTGAGGATCAAAATTGGATCAGATAATAGGCCAGATGAAAGGTCAGACGAAACCAGACTAAGGGCCAGATGATTTGGGACAATTGTATAACTTTCTCAATAGATGTCGGATCAAGGTCATTCTTTAATGGTTTAAAAGAGGACTCATAGATATATAAATTTCAAGTAGACCTTGAACAGAGATTCTGTCATCTTGAGGGTCAAAATTGGACTAAATGAAGGGCCAGACGAAATTAGATGAAGGGACAAACGATTTGGGACTATTGGTATAACTTTCTCTATAGATGTCGGATCAAGGTCATTCTTAGATGGTTTGAAAGAGAACTTTAAGATATACAACTTTTATGAAGACCTTGAAGATAGATTCTATCGTCTAGAGGGTCAAAATTGGACCAGAAGATGTAAGATGAATAGTACCTAGAAGATACACGTCATCACCAGACGATACATGTCATCACAGACGATACGTCATCACTAGATGATACACGTCATCATAGACGATACGTCATCACCAGATGATACATGTCATCACAGACGATACATCATCACTAGACGATACACGTCATCACAAACGCTACGTCATCACCAGACGGTACCTCAGTTTAAGATGAAATCAGTCCCTTCAAAAGATCATAACTTTCTACTCATAAGTCCAAAATTTTCATACTATATACCGTTGGAAAGCTAGAGAGATAATCTACAACTTTATAGAAGACAACTTTTTCTAATTCAACCTAGATCAGTCTAGATTATCTCCTGAAGTCAGAACATGAAATTCACATCTATGGAAGACTTAAAATTTGCACTGTACTAACTTGGGATGTCCTGAGCATAACTATTCAACTACCAAATTAACTTCATTAACTCTCAAATCTTAACTCATTTGACTTATCACATTTAAACTTTATCTGATCAGTCATAATTCCTATCCTTCTTTTCCATAACATCACACTTGCGTGTGTGTGTGTGTGTGTATGTGTTCAAAATCATCAACTCACATCATCCATATACCATCCATATTTCATTAACATCAGAAGATAAACATTTTACAAATCTTTAATGGCATTTTAACCTACATTACATCGATGTCTCAAAATCTCAAATTACAAAAGATGCTTGAATAATTAAACTTGAAATGCGACTAAAACATTGTGCTTTCCCAAAACCAGCTCAAAATACAAAATAGCAAATTTGAAGAAATTCCTTTAGGCTCTTGATCACTTGATCTCTTAGTTATCACCTAAAGATGGGACAAAAAAGGGGTGAGCTTGAAAGCTCGTGGGTAACAATTTATAACGGGAAATAAGCAAAACTTTTGAAATGTTCATTGGTCAATATAAAATTTAAATTGAAATCATAATTCGTATCATTCTCAAAACCTTAACCAAATTTCACGAATTACAAAACATGAATGCATCAAACTTGTTAACATAACATAAGCATATAAGCATATCAGAATGGTTTGGGTGTATCCAAAACAGAACGTACTACACATTTCCACATAATGGTCCTGTGTAGCCGTGAACTTATGGGAGTCCATGAAGGAGCTTCATGCCACTAGCAGGCAAGCGGGAGAAGCCTTTAACTTGGTCAACGTGCACGTGACTTAACTTAGGGGACCACCACAATCCCATATAGCACATATTTCATAACTTGTAAACGTGATGCCCAAAATGGCACTTTTTCGAAAACTTGATTTCATAAACTTGATATCCTTGCAAAAATCATTTCCATTTTTCATTTCATAAATCAATAACACAATTCATATACCAAATATGTAGCACTTTCTTACCACATTCAAAGAGTAATAAATGCAACATTTATGATGCAATTAAAATCATGAAACTTCTTGGATTCAAAGAAAACATTAGTGGCTTATTTACTTTATTATAAACATGTACCCACCTTGATTTTCTTGTTTAAAGACTTGCTCAAAATGCCTCTCCTCTTGCTCTTCTTTCCTTTCTTGATTTCCTTGATTCTTCACCAAATGAAGAGTTCCTTGGCTCTAATGAAAGCTCTTCTCTTTCTCTACCTTTTTTCCCTTCTTGAACAACTCCAAACTCTCTTTTGAAGGCTAAGAAAATTGAAACCCTAACTTGTTTTCTCTTCTTCTCTTCGTATTTCTCTCTCTTATTCATGACACTCTCTCTTTTTTTTCTCTTCAATTTTCGTTCTCCTCTCTTCTTAATATACAAGACCACAATTTCTTCTTCCATTTCTACCCTTAATGAGTCCAAAAAGTCCATTTTACGGCCTTATAGGCTTATGTTCTTTTAACCTTAAGTGTCTTGCCAAAAACACTCTTAACATTCTTATAACCTTAACACTTTAATTCCATTAACCTATATCATATAATCTTTCTGACATTAACATAACAATTAACTCCACAAAATTCCACGAAGACCTCATAATTAATTTAAATCATGCTTATCTAACTAAAAAAAATTCGGCGGCCAACACATTTCCCTTAGTTTCCAATGGATGTAGGGTACTACTGATATTTCTAAAAATAAGCTACGATCATCTATAAGGGCATGAATTCCCTTCAGCTTATTCCATAGGGAATATCTCTCAAAAGCTATATTGAAAACTTATACAAATGTAACTTGTAAATTGATTTTTTCCTTAAGGATTCTTATTGGAAGATGAATAAGTTGATATGTGATAATGGTCTGCAAAGCCTCGTTTCTATTAGGATCAAAGGCAATAAGAATTACACCATTATAGTGTAAATGATGCTTAGAGATGATTGACTAATGATTACATAAAAAATAAGATTATTGAAATTCTCTTCTTTAAGCTTAGTTTCCAACAATCCTATAGCAAAAGGTTTGGAACTTTTTGAAATTTAAGGGCATTAAGCCTTCTAATATTCCATGAAATCATTGATATTAAGGTGGGGAAGAGGTTTTAGAGTTTTGAGCTTTATTCTTGATTTGACTTCCTGCTAACTTTAACTTTAAAATCATTACCTACATTGTTATCCTGTTGTTGTAGTGATGGAGGATTCATCAGCTTACAAGAATGATTGACAATAAGAGTCACTTCTTCTATATGCATGTCCTTATTGTTCATTTATTATGATAAGATTACATGTTGAGGTACTTCTTTTGTCTCCAAGTATTTTTAATAAGTGTTCATATTCTTTTCATTTCCTAAGACTAAGATTTCCAAACATTCTATTAGAGTCTCCTAATTTTGAGTCAATTCTTTTTCTATTCTTTTTTCTTCTTCACTGGGTTGATAAATGTTCATTAGTTCATAATACTCTCCACTATAAAATCTCTACCTATTAGTACCCATTTTTTATCTTGTTAAGTCTAGCCTCATAAGAGGGATCATCTTTGGTAGCTTTTAGTGTGCCTTAAACATCATATATATCCTTATGTAACACACATGCTTCATTCCTGCAATAACATCATCCATATATAAAGGTTTTACAACATAATTTGTTAGGTGGCTAAGGCCATTAGTTAACTAATATTCCAAGGGAACCTTGTGGATGTTGATCTAAAAAAATGTGCTTCAGGTTCATTTTATTCATTTGAAACCCAAGATATCACTTCTAAAGGAAAATAGGATGATTATTAAGGTGCTAGGGACTTGCCTCTGAGATTTTTAGGATTAAGTATTAAATTTGAAAAGGAATTGAGCATATTCATTATTTAAAACTTCCTTTAGTCTTATATTATTCAATTAATAATATGCCTATATATTCAATAAGGGAAAAGATGGACATTTGTCTATTAAAAATTTGATTAAGATTAAAGCCCATTTTAATGCTTCTTAATTCAAGATATCCATTAAGAAGGGGGCTTACTATCATTTTATCTTCAATAATCTTTAGAGAATAATAGTGGATCTCATATAAAGGGGATTGGTAACCTAGTACTTGTTGTTAAGAGGTTTTAGTAGATGGTTTCAAAGACAGAGCTTTGTTTTTCACCTAAATATGGCTAGTAGGTAGAGAGTTTAGAGTGGTAGGTAAAGAATGGGTTTTGTGACTTGAAGGAGAAGACAACTGTTTCATTTGTTTGCGAGATAAAGGAGCTTAAGGCTTAACAATGAGGGGAGGGGAGTTTTGTGGATCTAGGTCAGTGGTCTGGTTAGTAAAGAGGTAAGTGTTAGCCATTTACTAAGAATAGCAAATCAAAATTAAAGCCACTAACGGTACGATTAAGAAATTGTTTCTTAAAAGGAAATGATAATAAGAAAGAAAGTAATATAACAAGGAGGAGAAAGAAAAAGAACCTAGGAATGTCTGACCTCTAAGAACTAGTGGTGCAAGTCTAAAAAGAGGAAGACAACCAACAATAGAGCTTTAGGTTAGTAGAGAAGTGAAGGAGTAAGGATGGAGTAGGTGGAGTTTGAGGTATGAAACCAATAACACAAAAAAGAAAGGCGATAGTCTAAAAATGAAAATAGCAAGGCAAAGATTAAAAGTATAGAAGAATGAACAAGCAAAAAAGGAGGATAAGAAGTTGATCATTAGTATTTTTCAAAGTTACCTTTAGATAGATCGGTTTATTTTTCATTTAAAAATGCATTTATTACAATATTAAACATGATAGTTTGTGAAATTTATTTTTTGTTACAAGTTATGAGAAACAAGTGAATAATACATCTTAAAAGAAAATTAAAACGGATCATTGAGGAGTTGAAATAGGATATGAGATATGAGAGAGATTAAGACTTTTCTTTAGAATTTCTTCGCCATCACCATGGTTTTTTGGCTTACGTTTCTCACCAATGATCAACTTCTTATCCTCCTTTTTTGCTTGTTCATTCTTCTATACTTTTAATCTTTTTAAACATGAAAAAGAAAAGAACACTAAAAAAAATATTTTTATAAAGGAAAAGAAAAAGAAAATGGCGTTACAATAAGTTTTCATCCCCAAAAAGAATGAACTATATTATGATTATAAACTGGTTTTGTAAATACTAAAATATTTCACTTCAAAATTCCTAAAAAGAAGCATCCTATTCTAAAGAGTTTAGGTTATTTTTCTATAAACTCTAGGCAACTTTAAATCTTTGAGATTAAGAGAGGAAACAATAATTATAAAATCAAATTTATCCAAAAATAAAGGGAATTGAGTGATCATAATTTCTACTAAAAATAAAGAAAATAACAAACTCATTAACAAGATAATGTTGTCCCTTCAAGTAAAGAACAATCAAGATTATCATAAGTTTTGATTATCAATAAATAAACTCAATGTTCAAACTTTTGGTAAAAACTAAATTGATAAGACAAAAAAGAATTTTCTGAAATTTCCTAATTGATTTCATTCTTTAAAATTTTATATGGATATTTGTTTTACGAATAAGTTGATGCTTTTGACACATAATCCAAGTCAATAAGGATTATTTGAATATAAAATGATTCCATCTTAATTATTATGCAAATAAAATGATTCCATCTTAATTGTTAAAATTGATTGATTGAATTATCTATCAATGTGAAAAAGTTTCTTGCATGAATAAAAAATGGATTTAAAATTAAATGCGTTTAAAAATCCTTGTTCTAGGTATGACTATTTAGTTTAATATTTATTTCAAATTCAATTGAATTTGAATAAAATTAAAATTTAGAAGAGAGTCTTATTATTTAATAATTTTTAAAAATCTTTTATTTTAAAATTATTATAGATTTTAATTATAATATTAATTCTTAAAAATATAATATAATTATGGAAAAGAACTCATTAGTAAAATTGAATTTGAATAAAATTAAAATTTAGAAGAGAGTCTTATTATTTAATAATTTTTAAAAATATTTTATTTTAAAATTATTATAGATTTTAATTATAATATTAATTCTTAAAAATATAATATAATTATGGAAAAGAACTCATTAGTAAAATCAATATATATTAAGAATTAAAACAAAAAAGTTAAAGAAAATGGACTAGACAAAACTTGATATTTGTCTCAATAAGATATACATAAATCTTAGAAAGTAAAAACATAAAGCTAGTTAAGTTATGTTAAAAAACAATATACATCAAAGATTTTAATCCCCTAATTTGTAAAAGAAAATAAGGAGAAATAAACAAAAATAAGGCTATGATTATGTATAGAGAAGTCAATTGGTCATAAAGGCATAATCCGGAACGATTCAAGTTGTCATCGTTTGTGATCACTAGTCCTTATCTCAATTTGGTAATTAGGAATCTCTTTTCAAATAACTTTCATAAGCAAGCAAAAAAAAAAACATATTGACTGAAATAGGCCATATTAGCCCTTTACATTCATCAATCATTGTTTCTATGTAAATTTTATATTGATATACCACTTCAATAACCTACAAACACTACCTTTTGTTCATTTGAGGGTAGTTATCATGTTCATTAAGAGGTCTCAGGCCTTATCATCTTAAGCAATAACAAATATAAAAAAATCCAAGTGATGTTTTTTTAAACATGTTTTAGTTTAAACAAGTTTTTGTGGTTCATAGTCCAATTAAGTTCTAGTATTTGAATGTTTTTTATATAAAACGAATAATGTATTAAAAAAGAATAAGAGTACAATTAGTTTAGGACTACAAAATACCAAATAGATTAGTTATATGAGGGAGCTATATGAAGTAAAGTAGTTGAAGTTAATTGAATAAAACTAGCAGAACACTTCACTAAATAAGAACAAAGCTACAAAAAAACATAACTTTAAGAGTTAGACTTGTCAACTTATAGTATGAAGCTATAAGATAGGCCAATTGGAAGCTATCTTATGACTTATGCTCAGTTGGATGTTATGAGCTACTATAATCTATAAATCCATTATAGGGAAGCTTGAGCAAGTACCTAGACATTCAGGGAAATACCTTGAAAGATTCTTTTATTCTTCTTCTTTTATAATGCATAAGTACCACAACAAATTACAAGATTAAAGTATATGAGACCACCTTGATGAGTGAATCAACCTATTCAGCCCACGATATATATTGAGGCTAAATGCCTCTAAAGTATGATAGCTTACATAATCGAACAATTTTGCTCTTGAAGTTGTAAAGGAGAAACACGTGTGAAGTAAATTAATGTTTTTGGGGAAAATGATTGCAGAATTTGTATATCATATTTATTTAGATGCTCTTTAATCTATATGTCATCATCAATCTATGCTTAATTTCCATCTTAAAAAATAAAAAAGGCATTGGGAGTTCTATTAATGAACTAGCTTCCACTAGGTGTATTTTAGGTTTGAATATATATAAACATGTTTTATTAGTGAAGCATTTGGAGCTATGGCTCCTCTATGTTGGCCTATCTTGCCTCTCTATATTAGTCCTACAATTAGGAATTTTTTTTATAATTGTTGCAAATCCTTTGAATATACAATGCCACTCTCCTTTAGGTATGATCGTGTTGACTTTGGCATTAAAAGAAATTAGTAGCTTTAGATTCTCCATGTTAGGAATACTATATCAGGGATATAAATCATTCTAATTATTAAATCAAAACCAAGTTTTGACACCATTTCAAATTATGAATTTTTTATAGTTAATTATTTAAAAGTTAGCCTATTTAATCTTAATGTTTAGCCTATTTAATCTTAATGCTCTAAATACTTTGATCCTTAATGCTATAAGTGCCCCTTCACTTAACCCAAATTGATTCTAAAGTAGTGAAGAGCTTCCAAAGCCTTTTAGCCAAAACTATATTGCTTTTAATCCTAATCAAGTTAATCGCTAAACCACCTTCTTCTTTAGATGTATAAATCTTAGACCATTTTACTTGTAAACCAAGATGATTGTTAGAAGTAACTATCTATGGGAAATTCTTCATCAAATTCTTGACATCTCTAATTATATTTTGTAGCATAAAAAATGATATCACCAGCAAGTACGAAGGTTATTAAGCATAGTAAAGATAAGTTGAAGTCTCCTAGTATATGAATGGAACTTATTTTCTAATGATTGATTATTTTACTAATATAGTTAAAAAGAGACTAGCAGTCACTGTAGGTAACCCTTTTATTTGATATTGGAATTTCTAAATAGTTAAAAGGAAGACTTTCTTGACTTAGACTTGAAATAGCTAAGAGTGAGTTAGCCTAATTCATAGAATCACTGATAGATACAACTAACTCTTACTTTTGTTCACTATTTAGCTAGTTATCAAGATAAAAAATTCAATGAATCCATTAGAGTTTGCACTAATCTAGGGTCCACACCATTTAAAAAAAAAGAGATTAGCATCAAAGGAGAGGCTAAACAACCTCAATTTCTTATATTCGTGGTGGAATTTGAATGCTTGTCCTTATTCTATCTTATGGGAGATCATTCTAATGAGAACTTTCACACATATAGTGAAAATATAAAGAGAGATAAGATCTCCTTGTTCAGGCACTTTGGACTTATTGACTAAAATTGTAAAAGAAAGGGACCATAATAAGTTTTCAATTTATATGATGAATTGTTTAAGGAAATTAAAAGCATTTAAAAAGTCTAGTATAAATCTGCAATTAACTGAATCAAGTTCTTTATCAAAATCAATTTTGATATAACAACTCTTTAATGCCTTTTTACATACTCTTGAATAGCTTTTGATCTAGTAGTAGTTTATCTTCTATACTCCTTCCTTTAATAAAATCCCTCTGACTTGCATTAATGAATCTCCCAAAAACCTTTTTTTTTTAATTTAGCAACTAAAATCTTTAAAATGATTTTATGAATTACATTATAATATGAAATTGGCCTAAAATCATTTAAAGATATATGATTTGACTTTTTAGGAATAACACTCCTATGAGTGTATTCAGCTCTCTAAGCATTTTACCACTTAAGAAGAATTTCAATATTGTTTCAGTTATCATATCACTATCATGTTCTAAATTTTCTATAAAAAAGTATTTAGTCCATTTAGCCATAGAGCAATTTTAGGTTTCAAATTGAATAAAGCTTGTTTGACATCCATGACACTAAAGTGTTTGGATAATGAATCCTTTTAAAGATAGGAAAAGGGGTTAAGAATGAACATCTTAAGTTCCTGTAAGAAAGAGCAAGTATGGTTAGAAATTCCAAGGATGTTCCTAAACTGATTAAAGGCTAGCCCTTTAAGATGATATAACTTCTAAGTGGTTTCTCCTTCATTATTCTCCAAAAAGAAAATTTTATTAGTAGTCTTTCTATAAATGATAACATGGTGGAAAATTTTAAAGCTCTTATCCCCCTCTTTTAGCCAAATGATCCTAACTCTTTGTTTCAACTAGGAATGGTGATTTTCTAAGGCATAATTATTAAGAGCTTTTCTTTCCCTATCTCTTAGTGTTGCATCCTTTAGGAATAACTATTTGATCTTAATTAGAGTATAAGTCTTATGTAACCTTGTTAATGGTTAGATCTTTATTCCTAATTTTATCAATATAAATCTTCTTTAGCTCAATTTTCAAAACTTAAAGCTTTTTTATACACTTTTATGATTCATAACCCCCTATCTTGATACATATACCCCTCTTAGCAACATCCTCAAAGCCAACCATTTTGATTAAAAAAATTATTAGATCTAAATAGAATCTTAAGCTTTTCAATATTCGTACACATTATAACCTTAGTGCGATGGTGGTCTAAGCAAAGAGGATTATGGAAATGAGCCATATTGCTATTTTACTTAAAGAGTTATTAGGGATTTACCAAGTTTCTTAACCAGTTACTCTCTTGTCCATTTCTCCAAGTGAAGTATGCATGGTTAAATCTAAGTTCAAAAAGATTAGTTGAGTTTTAAAAATTTAGGAACTTCTCATTTTTATTCTTAGTGTTTAATTTTTCTCCTTCATCCTTTTGAGAGAGTAATGTATTATTGAAATCCCTCACAATTAGACATGGCTTTTGAATGAAAAAGTTTAAAGACTTTATATCACTCTATAGTAAGTTACTTAGGAACTTATAGTTTGCAATATAAGAAAAAAGTTATTTTAAAACTTTCTAAATTTAAACTAATCACCAGATGAATAAACTAGTTATATATCATTTGACGGAACACCTTTAGTCTACTTGGTTAAAACTAAATATAATTCTACATTATAGTATGATTGGTGATTTGATAATAAGTCCCTGTCCTTACCAAAGACCCACTTGCAGTTATGAAGCTTGTCTTCCTTGATTTTTGTTTCCAAAAGCTTTATTATACAAAATTTCTTAAATTTTAGATGACCTCAACCCTTAGCAAAAACCAACATCATAACCCTATGGTTTTGGTAAATTCGTTAGGGTATGAACTAATTCCCCCTTTTCTTTATTTTATTACCTGGTTTCTTCTTAGTGTTATTATTAGGAGCTTCATCTATGCTATATTTTTCTGATAGGATATCTCTACTTATTATAACCTTTTGACATAATTTTAAAGCATCCTCTTAAGAAGACCTTAAAGGTTTTTATGATTAATTTGCTTATGTTTTTCACTAACTCCTTAATAATAAAGGTCTGCTTAGAAGTATCCATTAACCCCTTAAACTTCTTGAGCTTTATACTGACCATATTATACGTCATTTGAGGGGATTTTATGGTTCTAACATTGCTAATGCATTTCAAAGTGTTTTAAGAACAAGCCTAATGTATGAATTTTGGGGAGGTCGAGTCAGGTTCCTTTGATTTTACAACAGGAATCGAAGGGTTGAGTTTTTTATTAACTACTTAGATAAACCAGTATGAATCATTTTCTAGTTTCTTGCCATTCCTTACTTTTTTCCTAGAGCTAAAGGCTTCCATTGTTAGCTAACCAAGATATCATCTTATGTAAGCTCATAATTATTACTTTATCTTATTATCTTTAAAGTTTCAAGAAGTTATTAGTTCATATCATCTTTGATACATATCCTGCCATATCCCATCCTCTTCGTGATTATCAAGTGTTCATCTAGACATTAAATTCTCCCAATCGAGCTAGTTATATAACCTGGCCCATTAGTAGACCAATATGATAAAGGCAAGTTATGAATTTTAATCCAAATGGGAACGTTTTTAAGCTTTATGTCTCTCAAATCTAATCCTAGTCTCCATTTCACAAAAGAAAAAGGCTTGCCTTGTATATGTCATAGTTCAATTCTAAAATTCTTATAAATTCTAAACTTCAAAAATCTTTAAAAGGAAAAGTTATATTTCATTAATGAGTACTTATTCCAAACCTAGCTTTGACTAATTGGTTGTAGCCCATCTTTGAACCACTAGAAAAGCTAGCCTCTTATCCATAAAGACTCCCACTAAAAAATCAAGTGCTTATCAAAGAGGAACCTAAAAGGGGAGGGAGATACTTAGGCTTTTTAAACGTTGAAATGCCACTAACAATTTGGCTCCAAGTTTTCATACAACTAATTGGTAGATTGGAAAGTTTGCTCTATACCTTTAGAGTTGGCCAGATTATAGCTTGTTGAGGGTTAGAGCTCGAGTTAGGATTAGATGATTGCATATTTAGAGGAAACTTAGAAGAGTATATAACACCCACATACCCCCTGGAAGGATATGCAAATGCCACACAAAATAGAGCTAAAACATACCAAACATTTCAAAGCACTTCCAGAAAACTCAACAAAACATACATTACATGTTGGGCCCCGATTCGCATTAAGCATGTTTAAATTCTTTTGAGGTTTTAGTTTGATAATTTTCAATGGTTGGAATAAATTGAGGATTTTACTGTGTAGGTTATGATTTTTAAA
>JAOQMQ010000006.1:10849244-10867825 GCA_027563845.1 Erythroxylum subrotundum
CCTTAACCATACTTGAATTAATACTAACCTTAGCATAACTCAACTCCAATTAACTGATCTAATAAGACCACAAAATTATCATGCTTCATAAAATAAATAAAACAGGTTTGGGGTCCAACATTGTCCCCTTACAATTGGAGAATGATCAACTTATTAATGAAACATTACAATTCTTTACTTCTTAATTAGAATAGCTTCTTATATGTGTATCTTTTATGTTTCAAACTTTAAGGCTTTGCCAAAAAGTAGTTTCTTTCTTTTCACTCTTATAATAAAGAAAGTTATCATAGAATATCAATTTAAATTTGTACCTGTTATTATTGAACAATTTAGTGGAATAAGAATTTAGGCTTTTTAGTAAATACATTTATATCAAGATTTGTGGTTTATCACTAATTTACTAAAGTAGTATAGTTTGAAAAAGAAAAATAAAATGTTATTTAGTCTTCACTTTATTTATTGTTTGGATTTTGAACTTCAAAACTTTTTATTATATAGAACATGATTGCATCACTACCCTTTATCTTTTTTGAAGGTCCATTTCTGTTTTCACGAGACCTTTAATTTACCATAAATAAGAGATTCAAATGCTTTAATATTTTGACTACAAAATTAAAAATAACAGGGAAGGTATGATTGCATGATTTCTTTTCAATATATATATATATATATATCTTGGTTTGAGAAGATTTAGATATAATAAGGCAACTTTTACTTTCTTTTCTTATTATTAAAAAAACATAATTTATAGTGCATTAACTATGGAAATAGTTTATCTTGTGCAAAAATTGCACAAAGCGGAACGTTGATCTTGAATTAAAAGTAATTTCAAAGTTTTGGAATTATAGTAAGCTAATAATTATTTAACAAACCTAATAATTCAAAATTTGTAATTTTATGAAGATAAAGAGTTTTATCTATTAAGAGACTATTTTAATTTTTAAATGGATTAATCTTTGGTTCTAACAAAAATGAACATATTTCTTATAATGTCGAGCATTATATGGAATTAAAATAAAAGTTTGGATGCTTGAAAACTTGCAAAATTTCTAATTGAAACCTAATCATTAAGCTAAGTTGACATTAGACATCACGATAAGAAGGTTCTATATTTTTTTGAAAAGATAAATTTTATTATCAAAATCAAGGAGAGTAAGGTAAAAAAATTATTTAAGCTATCAAATTAACTTAAATATGTAAAAGGAGTCTATTAATCATATGGAAGTTACTACTTATTAGGAAGTATCAGTTATTTCCTTACTCTGAGCTACAAGGCTATATCAATGAAACAATAATAAGTTCCACATCAAAAACTTAAGCATCTTCATCTTCATCTTCATCTTGAAGTACCAAAGATTAGTTCAGATGTAGGTGTGACTTTCTATTCCCTATGTGGAAGTCTCCATTTAAGTAGCAAGTCTTCATTACAATTCATATATAGCTTATGAGATATTAGTTTGTCCTTGATGTTATTCACTACAGTGTTAATAAGCCTTTATTAGTGTACCTTTTCATTAAAAAGATCCTTTTCCTTTTACCATATATTGATTTTCTTAGAAAAAGCTTGAATATAATCTAATCTACTTCTTTCCTTTTTTGATTTTTACAACATCAGTCTAAATGGTCTCACCAACTACTAGTGGGGATATTTGAATGGCACAACCCTTTGATAGAGTTCCAAATCCTTGATGTATACTGATAATTAGAGAAAATGCTTTGTAGATTCATCATTCTAACTGCAAAGGCACAAATATCATTTATGATAAGGAATTTTTTATTTGAACTAATGTGCTTAATCTCCCTTTGATAGCGATACAAAATATGATAGAGACCTTAGGATAAGCCTATTAAAACTAGACTAAATTATACCAAGTGATTGTGGAAACTTGTCCATTTAACAATAATATGCATGAGCCACTAGTGAACTTTATAGATTAATGTCTCTTCCATTTAATCTAGTCTTCCTAATTTGGGGAAAGCTAGATCATTAGATTGCTTGCATATGATATATTAGAGATCAACCTACTAAGTGCATATAAGGCTTCATATACTGATGTACTATTTGTAATTTCACCTATTATTGTGTTGAGTTCATGAACCCCACTTAAAGCTCATAGGATGGACAAGTCATTATGCCAAAAGAAATATGAGATGCCATTACCAATCCTATATAAGAACTCCACTGTTTTTCTCAATTTTAGCTTGAATAAATGAGTCATTATTCATTTTTTAATCATGCTTTAGTTCCAAATTACAAAGTCTCCTATCCTTTATATAATAAGCATGAATCCACCTTACCCATAAGGAATTCTTGTCATTTATGATCCTCCATATTCATTTAAGCATCTGCATCTAGTTGGTGATCTTTATTGGCAATGTTCTAAGTCCTTCATCCTTCTTATCCTTATATAGTTCACTCCATTTTACTTTTGGTAAATAACTTTTATTTCCATTAGTAGATGAACTTCCTCAGATTCTTCTTAATAGCTTTGCTACTATTTTTAGGGAACTGTAGGTGAGAAGAATAATACATATGTAAACTTCTTAGTGTTGAATCAACTAGTTAGATCCTTTCCTAAAGAGGTAAGTTATTATTACTCCAACTTATGACTCTTGAGCTAATCTTTTCAATTCGAGGCTTGAAGTTACTATAAGAAGGCCTCTTTGAAATTACTGAATGCCAAGATAGATGATAGGGGGTTAGTGGCTTCAACCTTGTAATTCATACTAACCAATTGGTGAAACCACCTACACTAGTGGAGACAATCAATTGACTTTTATCCTTATTGATAGGGAGGCCTGAGAGGAATTTAAAAGTATTCATAGCTATCATTAACAAACTAACTGAATTGGTATCTGCTTTGAAGAAAAGTATTAGATCTTCTATAAATGATAAGCTAGTTATTCTCATGATTTTTTATTTGGACTAAATTTTAAAGCTTTTATTCTAACCAGTTATGCTCCATATGAGCCTTAAAAGAACCTCTATTCCCAGGGTAAAAAGTTAAAGGAAAAAAGTGTCCCTTTATCTTAATCCCCTTGCTCCTTTAACAAGATTTTAAGCTTTCTATTAACCAAAATCCTATAGTAGATAATGGTTATACATTGTGTAATCCAATAAGTGAACATAGTAGGGAAACCAAAGGCATATAAAGTATTCTAAATGAAGCTTCAATATAATGATCAAAGGAATTATAAAAGTCAACTTTGATAGCGCAATTCTTGCTTAAATTCTTCCTATTATAGTTATTGAAAATTTTTGGTGATAACAACATATTATCCCATATTAATTTACCTTTAATAAAGGTTCCTTTAGAGTTATAAGCTATTTGTGGAAGCATTGGTTTCAATCTTTTCGCTAAAAATTTAGCAATTATCATGTAGATTGTATTACATAAACGAAATAGGTCTAAATCCTTTAGTAAGTTAGGAGATTGTACTTTGGGTATGAGGCATATATGTATATCTTGTTTAGCTCCTTTAATAATCTCCTATTCTCAAATAATTTAAAAACCTCATTAATCACCGTTGTTTTAGTGATAGGCTAAGTTTTGTGAAAGAAAAAGGTATTAAGACCATCAAATCCTGGTACCTTGTTAGGATGTAGAGAAAAAGAGCCTCTTCCATATCTCTTGCTTCAAAAGGTTTGATTAATAATTCAATTACTTTTGTAGCTATTTTTTTGCTTGATAATGGATTTTAAAAGATTAAAGGATGAACCATCAATGCTAGTTCTAAATGTATTAATGAAGAAATGATAAGCCTTATGATGCAGATCCTTTTAGAGATCAACAAACATCCATTCTCATCTATTAAGGAACTAAATTTATTTATTTTCTTTTTTAAAAGCAAGGATTTATAGAAAATTAATGAGTTCTTGTGTCTATCCTTCAACTATAAAATCGTAAATCTTTTCTTTGTCAGAGATAGGTTGATTCCATTCACTTGATTATTATGGAAGCTAGTTTTGTGAGATCCCACATCGGTTGGAGAGGGGAAAGAAGTACGCCTTATAAGGATACACATACCTCTCCCTTACAGATGCGTTTTCCATGGCCTAATGTACTGGATACCATCGGAACTTCGATGTTAAATGTGCTTGGGTGAGAATAGTTCTAGGATGGGTGACCTCTTGGGAAGGCCTCGGGAAAAGCAAAATCATAAGGGCTTGGCTGGGCCAAGGTCCAAAGCGGACAATATCTATAAGCGGGTGATTTAAGATGTTACAAGTGGTATTAGAGTCGGTACCCGAACCGTTGTGCTAGCTAGGCTGGGCCCCAAAGAGGGCAGGGGCCTAAGGGGGGTGGAGAATGTGAGATCCCACATCGGTTAGAGAGGAGAACGAAGTACGTCTTATAAGGGTACGGATACCTCTCCCTTATAGATGCTTCTTCCATGGCCTAATGCACCAGATCCCATCGGAACTCCGAGGTTAAATGTACTTGGGTGAGAGTAGTTCTAAGATGAGTGACCTCTTGGGAAGGCCTCGGGAAAAGCAAAATCGTGAGGGCTTTACTAGACCAAGGCCCAAAGCGGACAATATCTGTAAGCGAGTGATCTGGGATGTTACAAGTTTTTCCTCTTCTTACAGATGTCCATTATAAGAAAAGTCATATAGTACACATTGAATTTTCTCTAATTTATCCTTACCTCTTTTACATCTTTTTAATTGTATGAACATTTCTTGCTATTTAGGTTTTTAGGCTCATTCTTAACTAGTTAAAACTTCATCGTACATAGGATTATAGTGCCTATCAAGGGTGCTCGAGGAATAGAAGTAGGCTTTCAAGTTTGGGGTTAGATTAGCCTACGAATCTATAGAGGCTGAAGGTGGCTAATGATGGAAAGTTCTCGAAGGGAATAGATAACGATTTTTACATTAAGCTAAAAGTAGGAAAAAAAAACATAAAGGTAGATAGGAAGGCTAAGAAAGTTAAAAAATATACCCAAAAAAATTAGGAAAACAAGGATGGAAGCTTCAATTAGAAGAGATTACCAAAGCCAAGATCGAGCTCATAAAGAAGGAGAAGGGAAAGAACTACTTAGAGAGTAAAAGAAGAAGAACAAGATAAGGAAAGAGTTTTAAAATAGTTAACTCTTAAAGCTAGATAAAGAAAAGGAACAGTACGAGAGCATAATGAGAAGAGCACCAGAAGGGAAATTAAAAAAATAGACAAAAGAAACGTAGGAAAGAATAATAAAGAGAAGGAGAACACATAAGTAAAATTAACTAAATGAAATAACAGGAAACAATAACTAAAAGGAAATCAGAGCTGAGATAAAAACAAGAAAATGAAAAGCCACCATACAGAATATGCAACATTTACAGTGAAGTTACAGCTTCTCTCGCTTCTTTTACTAGCTAACTTTTTTAATGATTTTAAAGACCAATTCATTTAAAAATACACGATAAATTTTACTTGTAAATACTCTATAAACTTGGTATATTTTCTTCTTTTCCTACTAATTAGTCTAACCTATTCGATACATAAATATGGATAGTCTCTTTTAATTTTGTACATTATTAAAATATCACTTGTCACATTTAATACAATCAAAGTTTGTAAAACCTTTATAAATAGGTTAATTTAAAAGTTTGAAAAGGGTTAACAATGAGATTTATGTATTATAGACAAATAGAAAAGACTAAAGTTATGTTTGCTATAAATATTTCTATGTTTTTCATTTCTAATAGATGTCAAAAATAGTTTTATTTAAGCCCCAAATAACTGGTTCAGTAATGTTTCTTTGAAAAGAAAATTGATTTATTTTTTATTACCAAACATTTATGCTTCTTTATTCATTTTAAATTAGTGAGTTGGCCAATAAATGTATGGCACGAGTTCAGACGGAGACAGAAGGTAAAGAGCAGCAGTAAAATGATAGCAACAAGCGAACGCAAAGAGATACGCTTAATCCCACCCTCACTTTCCAAGATTGGAATGCCAAATTGCTATGTACCGACTCTGAAAACCCTCTCTCTGCCTCTAGTTTTTCCAGTGATGGGGTGCTGTGCTAATGATCTATCAACTTAAATCATTCCCAATGATGAAGCATGTAGCCCCACAAACCCTAAGAACCAACGCCAGATAAAGACCAGAAAACCCCTGCAACCCCCCTACTGCCGAAATCATTGTGGAAAAGGTAAAGGGATATAGGGGGAAGGGACCATGGAAGCGTCCTGCACATATCATGCGGAGTGGCAGCCCCTGTCCTATTCAGATAACTCCATGCTAATAAGGTCGGCCACTATAGACTATTATATCAGCACATAAATCGCAAATAAAAAAAGGAAGTAATAAACTGGCTCATAATCCTTTGGCATTGTAAAGGGTAGATGATCAAGGGAACGTGAATCATCCCCATTGATTGACACAAGCAAAGGTTTACATGGGAAAATTAGATTAGAGATGGAAAGAGACCAAAAACCTATTATGGATTTCGCATAATTTGACTGCAACAACATTGATTGGTTCTTTCTTAGACTTTTTCACATTGGATATATTGTTTAAATTTGGGATGTGAGGTTTTGTTTTAAGGGAAAAGCATCTTTTCTAATTTTATTTATTTTAAAAAAGTATTATGATAATTATGTCGAATCTCAATCTTTTATAATTTGAACTTTTTTCTTCTTTAATTTTTCATTTTTAAAAATTATTATTTATCACATCAAAATTATGTTTTTGTATTACGTGTACTGTTTGACGTCATTCTCTATCAAAAAACAAAAAAATGACATCATATTAGTTGTGTAACATCTCATTACCTGCGGGAAGGTTAAAATAGTAAATATGAAAGATTACTAAGAGATTGGAAATGCATTGCATGCTCATGCATCATATGATATACACTTATATGTGAATATTGAACTTCTGCATATGAAAATAATTGTACATGCATTCATGGATAATTCCGAGTATAATTGTTTATAAATGTGGTTATATTGAGAATTGTGGTTTTTATTTGTAGAAAACTGATTTGGAAAGTGTTTTTAGTGATTTAGAATTTCTGGTCAATTTTAGGAATAATTTTCGAAAGTATTGATTTTTATTGGACAACGAAAAATGCCAATCAGCAAGTAAATTGATGTATGGAAAATAGAAATAGGAATTAATGATATTGGAAAATTTGAGACAAATTGGAGTAAAGTTGAATTGTGTTAATCCGTCTAGGATATGAACCTTTAAAACCTTCTAGAGTCTTTCATTAGTGAAGTCCTGTAACCAACTTCGTCTGATTTCATTGCCTTGCTTAGATGCGTCTGCTCCGTCTGATTACATTGCCTTGCTTAGACGAGTGTACTTCGTCTGCATCTTGTTTAGACACGTGTACTTCGTCTGATCAGTTCAGACTAATCACTTCGTCTGATCAGTTCAGACTAATCACTCTATCTGATCATTTCAAACTAATTACTCTGTCTGATTAGTTTAGACTAATCACTTCGTCTGAGATGATCCATCTGTGACTTAAGCACTTCGTCTCAGATGATCCATCTGTGCTTAAGCTTATGAAGTGAAAAAAAAAGTTTGAGTAACCTGAACTATATTGAGGAAACAATTAAGATAAGGGGTATCTAAAAAAAGTAATTAGAGGATTGACTGATTTCATTGAATATCGTGAACTGGAAGAAATTATTCGATGTAATGAAGTTAAATGAGAAACGGAGGAGTATATGAGGGAAACATGCCCCTGCCTCCTTGATCAGTCAGATAAGAATTTCGAGGACGAAATTTATTAGGAGGGAGAATTATAACATCCCGTCCCTATACTAAGGGTTAGACCCCTAACATACGACACATGTGAAATATCAATGAGGGATTAAGAAAAATGCATTTCCATCCTCATGCATATTGTCAGCATACACACATGGAAAAATGCATTTTCATGTTCATGCATATTGTCAGTATACACACATGTGAATTTGAATTTTTACACACATTAAAATGACTGTACAGGTATTCGTTGGCATTCCGGGTATAGTTGATTGTTTGAACGTGAATGTGATTTGCGATATGTGATTTTTTTTTAGAATTGTGGTTTAGTTGTGTTGAAAATTGATTTGGGGTGTATATTTACTGATTTAGAATTTTTGGTAAAATTTAGGAAAATTCTGGAAATTTTGGATATTTTTGGATTAGGAAAAATGCCAAGTAGTAAGTAAATTGATGAATAGTGATAGACATAAATTTCAAATGGAAATGGAAATTTTTTATAAATGGCATTAAGGTTTAATGACAAGTGTCATTGAAAAATGGGAGAAAATTTGATTAGAAATTGGAGACAACTGGACCAAGCAACTAAGTATTATTTAGCTTAAACCATTTGAGTGAAAGGTGTCATGACAAGTGTCATAACACCCACCAAGTTTTTAAAACCCACCTAATGTTGTCTTTCATTTTCACTAAACACATTATCATCTTCATCACTCTTCTCTCCTTATACGAAATTCCTACCACCCTCCACCAAGTGATTTTTAATCGTAATCTTATGCTAGCCACTTCAATACCTTTCTATCCTCCTCTTGTTGATAAAAGACCCAATCTATTCCTCCTTCAACAATGATGATCGTGTATGTGGAGGAGTTAGGGTTTCTTGGGATTTGAAGAAAATGAAGCTAAATAAGTAAGTATAAGCATGAACTTTTCTTGATTTGTTGAAGGAAGCATATTTGATGATAGTTAGAGTTAAATGGACATAAAATGGTGATTTATGTATGCTGAATGTGGATAAAGAAATAAATACATTGATGTCTTGCTTTTACGTGTATGATGATGAATGATTAATAAATTGATGTAGAGATGATTTAGAGTTAGAGATTAATATTGTTGAATTGTGCTGGAAAATATGCAGATGCAGTGTTTCACTAAATATGCATCTGTATTTTAGCCATAACTTGATCTATAGGCATCCAAATGTGATGATTTTAAGTTTAGATTAAACTAAAGACGTGTGGATATATTTTTCAAGTAGAAATCGAAATTTAATTCTATCTCTAAGAGTTTCAAAATTTAGCTTGAAGTTGAGTTTGCGGATTCTGTCATGGTTTGGAACAGTATGTAGTGTTTTTAGCATAACTTGCAGAATATTGAACTAAATTGCATGAAATTAGTCTCATTTGAAACTTAAGACATAAAGGAAAGGTTTAGAAGACTGTTTTGCCTAAATCATTCATTGTCCCTGTCAAAATTGCCATGGAACATTGACCCAAAGGTCTGTTTTTAGAAGAGCGAGAATGAAGTTTAAGAAAGAGGGGAGTGCATGATCGTGCTTGGGTTATAAGGGATTTCACCATCAAGTACAAGCACGATGGTGACAATGGAGAAGCAATTGGAATAGCACGATCGTGCATAGTGAAGGTGAAGTAAAAGTTGACAGACACAAACATTCTTTGATCTTTTGGCCATAGCTTCTTCTCCCGACCTCCAAATGACATGGGACTTAAACCATTGGACTTGTAACACATTGATATTCATCTCCACCAAAAATTATGACCATCTGAAATCATTTTGGAGAGATTGATTGATGAATTTGGGACGGAATTAATGAGAAATTCTGGAAAATGATAACTGGAGTATTATCACTGACCATGCTTCGGTGTTTTGACAACAACTTGATCTGTAGTGAGCAAAATGAGATTATTCTTGATTTAGATTAAAATAGAGACATAGGGTTACAATTTGTATGCAGAGATCGAATTTGAATGCTGTCTCTAAAAGTCCATATGTTTTGAATTAATGCTGAGTATAAGATATTGCTTTAGCTTATAAACAGTCCGAATTAATTGGAGTATAACATTTGGAGTACTGAACCAAATTGAATGATCTTGGTTTCATTAGAAACTTAAGACAATGTGGAACATTCTTATAGAAGAGAGTATTGTCAAATTTCTTCATTTGCATTGTCTAATTGATCATGGAAAATAGACCCAAAGGTTTGGAATTTGGAAAATTTATAAGAAGAAATGAGAGTTTTGATAATGTGTGATCTTGTAATGTTGGAATAACATTTATGAGTGAATTATTGGTATTAAAGTACCAAATACATGTGTTTAATGGAGATGAAGGGATCCATATGATTAAAGTTGTGATTCAAAAAGAGAAGCAAAGTGTATCTAGTAAAAATGAATGAGAAATGAGTTTTTATGAAAACAAATGATGCAAAAAAATCGAGAATGTGATAAAATATAAAATTTGATAATATACCCGGGATTGTCATGAACATGCATCGTACATATTCCATATACACATGTGTGCATAAATGAATGCTTATAATTGTGCAAAGTTATTAATATGTGTGTGCAATGTGTGTATTGCATAAATGGGTTGTGCAGATTAAAAGTTCACATTCAGGCGTTTTTAGAATTTGGAAGCAAATGCTAATCTGGAGCGTACAGTGAGTAGACTGAGATGGTCTCACTTTTTTTTTTTTGAATTTTGTATTAATTGACTACTGAATGACTATATGATTGTGATTGACTATGTTGGTTTCCGGACAGAAGATCTAATAAATGTGATGTATGAATGAAATATTGAAGTGCTCCTTGTATGTGAATTGGATGAAATACGTGGTACATGACTTGGTTGTTAAATGCCAGACTTAGTTCTGAAGGAAAATGTGATCATACATATAAATGAAAAAGTGATACTCAACTCTAATGTTGAATGCCGGACTAAGGTCCGATGATATGTGAATGTGATTGCATGAGTATATGCAAATGTGAGTAAGGCATTCCATTTCTTGAATGCATGAAACATAATGGCAGTTGTGACCAGAATAGCCACCAATCGGAACTTAAAGCTCAAAATGTGAAAAAAAAAGCCTCGAGCTTAAAAGTGATTAAGAGTCTAAGGCTCACTATATAAAATGAGTCATGTATCCCCATCGTATAAGGGATGGTTAGTAATGAGCCCGATATATAATAGATACGGGACAGTTATGGCACTCGGTCATTATAAAGTAATAAATGGAAAGTGGGTCTCATGTGCATTGCATATGCTTAATATGAATGATTAAAGTATCTTGAATGTGAAATGTGAAATGTTGTGAATGTTAATTATGTGTTATATGACTAGGTGAGCCATCGATGATGGTCACTCACTGAGTTCTCAAAACTCACCCAAAATTTGAAAATATTTTTCAGGATCAGAAGAATACCCCGTTAGGCAAACAGGAGTCTCCCTTCAGCATACAAGTGAGGGATAGAGGTCAGGATCAGTTCGCGTCTGCATTGTAGTTCTTTATTTTTTTATACTGAATTGTATATTCCGCAACTTTTGTATCAAAATATGTATTCCAAAAGTTTTATAAAATGTGTATATGATTTATGTTGTAATGTAAAGACATTATGACTAAAGTGTTATCTATTTGTGAAAGGGCCCAATTGGCTACTGAAAATTCTGCTGATTGTATTGCTATGATTGAAAATGTTTATGAAATAAAGTATGGGCCCCAATTTGAATACTGATTTTCGAGTACGAGTGTGATAATTTTATGAAAAAAATGTGTACTGAGTTTTGATTGATTAAGTGCTCTAGCATGCCACCCTCGCGGGGCACGAACTCGGATATAACTCAGGATGTCGAGTACGTGTCTTACGGGAGTGGGGGTGCTACAACCCATATATCTCTTTAACTTTCTCCATCTTTTCTCTAAGAGAGCTTTAGGAGCCTTCAGCTATGACTTGCCTAGTTTTCGATCGCTTCCATCCATTTCATTCTATCATTCACCTTCTATTTTTAAAGCTTTAGTTACCTCTCTACGGCTTTGATATTCTTAATATTCCTCAATCGAGCTATGGTGATGAAGAATGGATGACAATTTTCATGTAGAGCTATGCCAACTTATTAAGCCTTATGATGTCAAATCATTCTCTTGTGTTAATTTAAAACATGTGTTACAAAGGTACAAGGTATTTCCATTCAGGTTTAACAATTTCCTAGCTAAGGTTGATGGATTCATGGAGGCAATTTAGAGGAGCTTATTAAAGTAAGTCTAGGGTTACTTAGCTTATCAAGTAAGGCAGAAACTTATAAGGAGATATTTAACACCAAAAACCATCTAAAGGAGGTTTAAGAAGAAGTCTATAAAAATCCTAGTGTCCCTGTATAGCTAATTAAGGAGAAAGAGGTTTTGCTCTCTTATAAAAAGTAGCAGGGAATTATAGTTTGATGATAAAGCAGAAATCTAGGGTATTTGGGGATCAAAAACAGTGATAAAACACTAAATATTTCGACAAAGCTATCAATTACAAAACAAATCAATTGTATATACTCATTAAGGAGAGGGAGTGAGGATGTAGCTATAACTAAGGAGAAGTTAAAGAAAGAAACATTTGAATATTACAAGAATTCCTTAAGGAATGGTTATTCTATAGGTCCCATTACTCAAATACTTAAGTCTTTCAGCATTAACAAAATTTCTGGCAGATGAATTATAACTGCTATGCAAACCCTTTAATGAGAGGGATGTTGAGGAAGTGGTGTTTGAGGTGAATCTAGAGAAAGCCTAGACTCTAGATGGTGTTAATAGATGCTTTCATTAAAGGCTTGACCTTTAATCAAAGATATGGAAACTAATGTTGTCCTAGAGTGTTTTGACTAAGGTGTTCTTCTTAAGGAAATAAACAAGATTTTTATGTATTTAGTTCCCAAAACCCTAAATTTGAATTTTCTTAATAAGTTTAGATCAATTTTATATTGTTATTTCCTCTATAAGATCATTTCTAAATTACTGACAATCAAGTTAATTGTTACTAAAGTCTAAGTGACTCATAAGGAGCTTTCCTAAAGAATAGGTTAATAGGTGACAATGTGTTGATTGCTTAGGAGCTACTTAAAGGATATTCAAAGAAGAATCCCACTAAGAATTATACAATTAAATTGCATTTCCATAAGGCTTATGATTCCATTAGCTAACAATCTCTTAGAGGCCTTTGAATTCCCAAGAGTTTTTAGGAATTGGATCAAAATGTGTATTGAAACTACATCCTTCAGTGTGTTAGTGAATGGGGAACTGATTTTAGTCTCCAAAGGTGGTAAGAGGCTTAGACAAGGGGATCAACTATCTCCTTACTTATTCATCTTATGCATGGAGGCCTTCATAAGATTAATAAGAACAATATTGCTATGGCCTATAGCTTTAAATATCATGGAAAACGTAAGAAATTGGAGCTGTTTTACCTATCATTTACTGATGATCTTCTTATTCTCTCCAAAGCACATGACCAATTAGTAAGTGATCTAACGTCTTCTCTCCATACCTTCAAGGCATTGCCTGGTTTGAAGATTAACTTCCATAAAAGTCAGATGTTTATATATGTTAATATTTAATAGAGAGCTAGTTAGTTGTTGAGTATTACTGGAATAAAGGTTAAATAGTCTCTAATGACTTACCTTAGACTGATAATATCAATAAGGAAGTTTCTTTATAAGGATTGTATCCCATTGCTAAAAAAGTTTAGAAAAGGATGGAAAATTGGACTATCTTATGCTAGGAGGGCAATGTTGATTAAGTCTGTTTTGAACTCCTTACATGTTTATTGAACCTCACACCTATTCCTTGCCAAGGAACTTATAAAGACTATTGAAAGAGTAATGGAGAGATTTTTATGCATTGGTGCTCAAGGTAGGAAATATAGTGCTAAAGTGGCCTATAATGAGTTATTTAAACCAAGAGAGGAATTTGGTTTTGGTATTAATCCAATTGACTTCTATAACAATGTTTTTATGGCAAAAAGGCTATAGAGACTAATGGTGAATAAAGAATCCAAATAGGACAAGTGGGTACACTCTTATATCCTAAAAGTGTTTGTGAATATAAAACTAGGCCTTCTAATTCATAGTTCATGACATATTTGTTCAAATTAAGAGGAGATATAGATGGTAGCATTAAGTGCAAAGTAGGAAATATGGAATTGGCCTCATTTTATTATTTCAACAATTGGAATGACAAGGGTCTGTTGATTAACTCTCAAATTATGCCTTTAATTATAAAAACTTCTCCTATCAAATCTAAGGTTAAAATGTCGACCAATGGCATAATATTCCCACTGAAATTGACCATGTACTACCCAAGGTATAGACCTGCTCTTGATAAAATGGATCACTATATTTAACTTAAACACCCCTTGGGTGTATTCAATAAATGACTCATGTAAAGAGATATTAAGAATAAAGGGGGAGAAAATAAAAGCATCAAGGGTGATCTAGAACAATAATTTGCCACCAAAAGTTACCTTTTTCTATCAAAAGTGGTAAAGAAAAAGATAAAAATGATGAATACGCTATATTATAGTAATATGGTGAATAGATGTTTCTTAGAGCATCTAGAAACTAAGAACCATATGTTCTTCGAATCTAAGATCTCTAAGAAAGTTTGGGAAGGCATAATATAGAGATGTCTAGCTAATAATTATAAGACAAACCATTTGGAAGTACTAAACTTCATGTTGAAAGACAGAATCAGAACCAAAAAGGACAAAATAGCCGTAATAATAGCTATGGGATGTGGGATGTACAACTTTTGGAGTGAAAGAAATGGAAGGTATTTTAAAGCCTACATAAAAGTCGAAGAATAGGTATTGAAGGAGACGAAGTTGTGGATAAAAGAAATAATATTCAACAGCAAGGAAACTAGAAAATGCAGTACAAGAATGGTTGATAATTGGAATATAAATGTGGAAATATATCTGAACCTTTAGATATGTAAAAACTAGGAAATCACTAAGTGAAATGATAGTTTCTTAAACCATTCGTTTTTTTAGTGTTTCAATAGTGGCTCAACTCTCCTAAGTTGACATAGTCTTAGTTATTTTGTACTTTGTACTACCAATTTTATTATTAATGACGATTATTTTAATTCTTCGAAAAAAATTTTATTACAAAGCATTAACAAACTTTACCATCATTATTACTAAAATAACAACTTATTTATTGACATATTGACACACAGAGATCTAATTTTGGCGTGGAAGCATATTCAAGTTACTACTTTACAAGTACTCTTAAGATGAGATTTTATAAACAAAGTAGTCTTCCAAGCTACTTAAGCATTCCAAAATGTTACAAACACACTACTAACAATTGCTCCATATGTCAACATAGTTTGAATCTAAAGATAGCTTGTCATAAAAGGTATTTATGTGAAGTCTAATGGAATTTACTAACTCTTCAGTGAATTTCTCATAGCTTCTTTCCTTGTTGCAGAAAATGCGTCTATTTCTTTCATTCCAAATATATAGGTCTAGATAAAATAAGGCGATATAATAACACCATTTGAAATCTCTCTTAATATGTGTGTATTGCTTTGGAGGATTGTTGATGGCACATTTATGAAGAACAAGTTTCCATGCTCCTAGCTCCATTTGAAGATTAGATGTGAGTTGCTCTACAACTGACTTCTGTAGAAACCAGTTTGTCAAGTAGTTAAACTTGTTTAATTTGTCAGTGGTGGGTAATCTATACATTACAGATCTCCATAATGTTGTAGTAGCTCTAGGAAGATTATATTTGCACCAAACCAACTTATACCATGAAACACATCTGAGGTTTTGCTGAAACAATTTTCTGCATGATGTATTGCTGAAGTTACTATTAACAGTTAGGAGCCACCAATTTTTTGTGCACATATTTTCATTTAGCACAACCCTATTGATCTCCATCTATATATTTCTATCATTTATTCTTACGAGGATCTCATCCTATAGTGAGCATAAATAAATTCTACTCTAATGGCTTTCGTCCAATTGATTGGTTAAAGTTATGAAAGGTGGTAGTAGTTAGTTAAAATTATGACCTAATTGAGTAATCAAAGTTATTCATAACAAGGTATTTACCTTCATATAAAATGATTGAGATGAAGTTTCAACCAAGTCAACCATGCTTGTTAAAATAATTATTGATAAATTTCGTTTGATGTATGCAGATTAAAACCTTATTTAAGTAGTAAAGTTATTAACCAAATTTAGTATAGGAAAAATAAGGATTTATCCCACAAGAAAAGTTACATTAAATACAAAAGTTTATTTGGGATAAACTGAAATTCAATCGAATGTAGCATGTTCTTACTAAAAACATTATATAAATTATCAAGACTCAAATTGTAATGTTAAATTAGGGCAACCTTTTAACAATCAAGAAACAACTTAAAAGAAATAGTTTAGATAATGAGAGATGCATTAAAAATCAATACAAATAATTGATCTATCTAGTTTTAAATTCAAGTTTACAAAACAAGATTTTTGAACTTCATTTTGTTGCAAATTAATTCCTTAATTGATCTTTATGCTTAATGTGTGGAAAACCTAACAATTCTAACATATTTAGTAAAGAAACTTAACCTGATTGCACACGAAGGTAGATCGATACACTGAGAAATTCAGATTTATGTGTTCTGTCTTTTTAGCCTTGGAAAATAAGCTTGAAGCACTAAAACTCGAAGAATCCAGATTATGACCCATTTTGTAGGATCTAACAATTAATATGCAAGTGCTGGAAATTTATTTACTTCAACATTTATTTTCTCCAAGATATAATGCTGGAATTTCCATGGCGACGTCAATTTGTGTAGGTTTGGAATTTCAATCTCAATTTTTGGTTTCACTCCTCTCTAATGACCGAATTACCTTCTAATCACCTCCCCGCATCTATTTAGACATAGCCCAAGTTGTTTAGCAATTTTAGATGAGTTAATAAAAACAAAAGATATTCTTTTCACAAATCTGAATTTCCTGGAAAAAGAGTTTTGCAGCAAATGTGAAATCATCCTTAAAAGTGCATCTCTAGCTTTATTACCTATAAAACTCAAGTTTAAATCTTCACTTAGATGCATGTAGATGTTAGCAAGTGACAGAGCAAATCAGAACTCAAACAAATGGAAAAGAAAAAAGGCCTGCAATATAAAACTGGCAACCAATTATGCATAATTCAGATCTCTTGCCTATTCTAGAGTTTATTTAGGACAAAAACCATGATCCCATTTATTCAGCCACATACTTATTGTTTGATGATTCAAATGCTAGTAAATTAGGTTATAGCTTACACATATACTTAGAATAATCATCGAACAACGAAAGTTGAAAATTGCAGCTTTTAGGTTTAACTCAGCAGTTACAATAGTCAAATTAAGCAGGAATTTCAGCTTTTAAATTGCTTCCTAAACTCATTCCAATATAATTAGATGGTTCACAGCGTAAGTAATCCTGAAGATAAATCATATCATAGGCAAAGTCAGTGATAGTCCTACACAGCTTCAACTTAGAGTGTAGAGATTTTTTTAGCTTATAAAACTGACTTCGGGTGATTCTATGAGCACTTAAACATCTAATTTACTTAAGAAACTTAACCTGGGCAATTGAAGTTCAGATCTTTCCATCAAATGTTGGTTTGTATTTTTGGGTGTGAAGCTCATTTCATGCCTTGTTACTTTACTTAATTATCAATCTATACTATTATTGAAGTTAAACAAAGATTAACAAGTAAATGCAATGTGTTTAATGGAGATACGGAGCTGACAGAAATCAAATTTCAACTTGGTTCTGGGTACTTTACCCTGATTTACTTTATTTTATCTAAGAAAATTTACTCCACAAGTTGACATAAACAAATGAAGTAACTCGTTAACTAATGGCTCAAACTCAACTCAAAATCGGAAGTCAAGATTGCAAAATCGATTATCATTCATCCAACACCTACAGTTCAGCTAACCACCACGGAAAAGAGTTACTCCAATTCAATAAGGGGTAAAGATGATCTTTAAATTGAACTAAATTAATCTAGATATTAAGTAAACAACACCTATATCTAATCTAATCTAATCTAATCTAATCTAATCTAATATCTAAAAATGAACAGGCAGTGTGTTGATTTCTATTCATATATTTCGACAATCCCAGTTAATTATCAGGCTAATTGTACAAAACTCACCATTTATCTTCTACCTACCTCCCTTTACTAGCTAAAATCAAACCAGCTCAATCCTAGACTCATAAACACGTTATTCACTAACAGACATCATTAGCCCTTGGACATTTATCCTAAGAACAAATAATTTCCAGATCAGGCAATTCCCCAGTTAGGCTCTGCATTTTTTCTTTTTGGTAAATCAGAAATTAAATAAATAATAAAGGAAAGTACGTACATAACTTGAGAGAGTAGGGACACTCATCTAAACCAATCAGAGATCAAACCCCTGGACAAATAAGACACACCAAAGAAAGTTACAAAAAGGACAAAACAACAAGAATCCTGACTAGAAACTAAGCCCCCTGGAGACCCTAAAAGGTTAAAGGACCAATAAGGATTGAGACAAACAACAGACACAGGTAACAAAAGATCAAATATGCAGTGTGCCAATTGAGAGCACTGAGAGCTACACAACAGAGCATACAATCCAACAATTCAACTGTGAAGGTGCCGGCTTCCTTAAAAGGATTCTACTCTTATTGGACAGGAATTGCCTCTGAAAGCCTGGAAACCTGTCAAAATAGACTCTGCAATGGTGGAGTTGCTGCTGAGTGATTGCCTCCTTGTCTCCAACAGCTTGGTGACAAGTTTGTGCCTCCAACATAAGTGACAGTGTTCGCT
>JAOQMQ010000006.1:10867925-10886844 GCA_027563845.1 Erythroxylum subrotundum
TTATTATTATTATTATTATTATTATTATTATTATTATTATTATTATTATTATTATTATTATTATTATTATTATTATCTTTTAATAAAATTGATAAAGAGCATAAAAACTAATTAATCAATTTTTGAGACAAATATTGGTTACTTAAAAATTAATCACAACTAAAATTATAAATCTCAATTAGACATAATTATATCAAACCAAAATGATAAAAACCCAGTGAAAAGGGTTATGAGATAAAATTGGCCTAAAATAAGCGTAAAATTATTTTTTTAATTATTAAAAATAAATTAAAATGAAATCATTGTCCATCAAAATTTTAATATCTACATTGTTTATTCACTTCTACAATTACTATGTTCATGTGAACATGACAATTGATTTTTTTATTAAGTTCTTTATGTCAAATGTAATTTGTGATCATTATATCTCTTTTATTTTTAATATGTATTTAGATACTTTGGAAATTGAATTTCTTTTTTAAATTGTGATCTTTGTTCTATGTTTGATAAGTGGATCCTTTGAGTAAGATGCTTATCTCATCGTCGGTCAATAATATCTATATAAGACTTGTACAATTTCTCTTTCACTTTAAAAAGATTTATAATTGTTTTATGAACTCTATACATACCATCATATATACATCCCAAAAATGGCTTTTCATCCGAGTCAACAATCTTTAACAACTTTATAAGAAGAGCCACAATCTTTACAATGATCAAGCAAGCATCCCAAAACTTATTATCCATAATAATAACACAAAGTTCTTTTCCTTTTGTACTCTTTGATAACTTATGACTTGAAAAGTATTTATTTGTCACTGAATTTTGAAGTAGTTGTTTATGTTCATAAACAATTTTCAAAGTAATAAATGTAGTTGCAAACTTGGTAGCAACGAGACGTACGATCTCAACCCATTCTTCTTACTTTCTTAACCAAGACAAAATTGTGATATGATTATACACAAAAATTGTGATCTTAGATGCGAGTGAAGCAAGACTAGAAATATGGTCTATACCACCAATATCTTTTTAAATAAAATTCATATAATGAGCGGCATATGAAGACCAACAAATATGCCCATACTTTGATTTTAATAAGTACCTAACTTATACATAATTAGTTGTATTGTTCGTAACACAATGCACAACATTCTTTTATCCAACCCACTCGACAATTTCAAAAAATAATTCAGATAAATCATTAGCATTTTTTATCATATCAGAAGTATTAACATATTTGATAAAAGTTGTTCCAATATTACAATAAACTAAGAAATTAATCGATGTTCTTTGTCTTTGATTAGTCCACCCATATACTATAATAATGCATCTTTTTGATTCCCAACTAGACTTATATGTATCCATAATTAACTGACATTCTTTTTTTCAAATCTTGAAGCAAAGGCATATGCATCTCATAATATGAAGGTATCTTAAATCCTGGACCTATCATTCTTGTAGCATCTTTGCTTCTTGAAAACATGGTGAATTTAAAGCATTTATAGGAATACATTACTGATAGAACCATTTAGTTCATGCTCTGAATTTAAAGCATTTATAGGAATACATTACTGATAGAACCATTTAGTTCTTGCTCTTTTACATCGTAAAACAACATCCTTATCAACCAAAACACTTTTTAGACTAGATTAAAAATCGGGAGTAGTTTTTGGAGAAAAATAAGAATCTGTGTCAATAGGAACTTTCCTTTTTATTTTATCTAATACTTGTGGTGCTTCATCATCTCTAGAAGATATAACATGAGGCTCTTTATATTCCTTTTTCTTTTTCACTTGTTGCTACAAATAATTTCCAATCCTATCATCTAAATCAAATGATACTTTTTTTCGCAAGAAGCAATATTACCCTTGCCCCCAGCAAGATGTTTTTCATTATATAAATTCCTCCCCTTTTATATATTATACCACAAAACATATAGTTATATTGGATATTCCTCTCAGATACTTGAGAAGAAGATAAATAATTCCATATTGGATCAAACTTACCATAAGTAGAGGATGTTAAGTTTATTGAATCATTTTCTAATAAGCTAAAAATATAACAAATTTAGTTTTGTTAATTTTGTACAAAAATAAGACACAACAGTAATTAAAAAATAAGTCACAAAATAACGAACCAAATAAGAAAGATGAAACAAAAAGATAAAAGTTTGAAAATGAAAACACCCCTTAACTTTGTGTTCTTAATTATTATGTCTTTTATATCTAATATGCATATGATATTTGACTTCAATCACCACAACCAACAAAAGAAATAAAAATAACAAGGAGAATTAACTTGTGATCTTAACATAAGAAATCGAATTATATATAGAAGAAACAGAAAAGAGATTGAAATAGAATCGAAAACATTAAAAGAAAATCAATTCAAATAGGAAGCAGAAATTGATATCTGAAGATTGAATAAATCTAAAAGGTTACTCAAAAAGTTGAAGTATGTTTAACGTTCAGTGTTCTTCTCTGAACATACTTCTTTAAAACTTAAACATTACTTCTTAACAAATTCTTAAATTACCCTAAACAAAATTACTTATCTATACTAAATTACTAATTAATAAATTTTTAATGTCCTTCCTTAAATTTTAAATATAAATTTTTAACACATTATTAAATTATCTTAAACAAATTACCTTTTTTAGAAAGTAAGTAATATATTTATTCAATCAAAAGGTGAAAATTACAATGAGTGTTGGGTTACAACTCGTACATTTAGAATTTGTATAAACACCAGCTAAATAAGCTACTTTAAGAACCTAGAGGTAAGGAGCTGACATGGTTACCATTTTTGGCTTGAGGTAGAAACCCGTTCAATTGTATCTCTTATGATCATCTGATTTCCCAAAGATCTTTGTGTTTCTCATTCTCCAAATGAAGTGCACTAACATAGCAAAACCAACCTTAAGCACTCTTTGATCCTCTTTGCAATTCTAGCTCAGTTCATTTACCTAGAACTAACAGTCTATTTAGCTAAGATCTCTATCTTGAAGATTAAATATGCAGAGGAATTTTTTCCTTACTTGTCTTATATGAATAAACCTAAAGAAAAGATGATCTATTGTCTCATCTTTTATAGAACATAACAGGCATTATAGGTCTAGAATCTGAAATTTTATCTTATCTCTAGTTCCTGACTTCTGCCCAGCTGCTAACCAGAGTATAAACAGATGCATTTGGGAAATTCCATATCCCCATATGAGCTTAGAGAGTGGGAATTTAATTAGTGGACAAAGCAGTAGCTGTTTAAATGATTGAGTAGTAAAGTTATGTGAATTGTGTAACTCCCATCTAACCTCATCTTCTTGCATCTAATCTAGTAAGTATGCTGGCATTTGTTCTATAATTTGCCTGATTCCTCTAGTTGTATGAAATAGCCAATTCTAGCCATTACCTTGGATAAGTATCTGCACCTTAATGTCCTCTAGAATGGAGCCTCTTAAAGCTGAAAAGAGATTAGTGTAGCATAAAGGACCTATAGAATGCCAGTTATCATACTAAAATCTTGTTTTTTTTTCATCTCTAATGTGGTGCTTGATGTGAGAATGCATGAATGACCTAATGAGGAGGATTTGTTGGAAAGTGTAGGATTGTGAGCTTTTCCGAGAGATAGACCACATACTCCTTTGCTTGATATGAAATATGTGTATCCATTTCACCCAAAGACTCGCTTTGTCCCAACAAATTCTCCATAGCCTTTTAGCTAACAATATCTTGTTTGTTTTGCAAGTTAAATTGATCCCTAATCCACCGTTTTCTTTAGGGAGAAATATAACACTCCATTTGACTTTGGATAACTTTCTACCACTTGCATTCAATCTATGCCATATGAAATCTCTTATACTTATTTCAATTGTCTTCATAAATCCTTTATGGATTGCTAAATGTGACGGCCAATAGGTGTGTAGATTGTGGAAAATGGAAATGGCCAGCTACAACCTACCTTTATAAGATCAAAATTTGTTGCCCAAATTAGCAATTCTTTTTTGAACTTTATCAATGATTGATCTACATTCAGCTTCTTTCAGCTTCCTTATGGAGATTGGAACTCCCAAATAGGTGAGAGGCAATTGATGAATGGTAGGTCTCGTACCTATAATCACACTTAATGCATCTTCTCCACTTTGCTTAGAAAGATAAGTAGAACTCTTTTGTGAGTTGAATTTCAACCCTAATTCTTCTTGAAATCTCTACAATAAGGTTAAGATTACTCCAACTGAAGTAGTATCATTAGCGCATAGCATGAGCAGATCATTGTCAAAGAAAGCTGAGAAATATTAAGCTATATAACATATAATGGAACCTAAATTTTGTGTTTTCTATAATACACAGCTTTGTCATTCTTTAAAGAACTTCCATAGAAATAGCAAATAGGTAGGGAGATAATGGATCTCCCTGCCTTAATCCCCTATTTGCTTTGTATAGTTGAGTAAGTTATCCATTTACTAACACTGAGAATGATACTATTGATATGCACGAGTAAATGAAGTTGATGAATTTACTAAGATATCGAAAAGCAAGAAGTGAATTGATGATGAAGTTCCATTCCACAGTGTCATATGCTTTGATGAATTCAATTTTGAGAGCACAACTTCTAACATGTACCTTAGAATTGTATTCTTTGAAGAGTTCATGTGCTAGCATTATGTTGTCACCCTTACTTTTACTAGAGACATACGCACCTTGGCTAGGCTTGATTAGACTTAGCAGAGTATCCTTCAATCTATTAGTAAGGATTTTTTAGATAATCTTATACTCGACATTGGTCTGCACTCATTCAATCTCTTAGGATTAGGGACCTTAGGCACCTAAACTAGATAAGTCTTATTCATTTTAGTGAGTAACATGCTACTACTGAACAACTCCTTTACTGCTTTTACCGTAGGAGCTTGTAAGAGATGCCACTTTTCTTGAAAAAAAATATGGTGTTAAAGGTATCTAGACCTAGAGACTTGTCTAGATGAAATAAAAATAAGACTTTCTAGATCTCCTCACTTGTGACCTCCTTGAGTAATGTAGAATGTTGATTATGATTTATGGAACCAAACATTCCATTTAGAAGTTTATTAAGAAGGCAAGAAGTGTGTGGGGATACTCTGTTTATTTCTTTAAAGTATTTCCTATCCATCTCCTTCACTTCATCTGACCTTGATTTAGTCTAATATTCTCATCCTCAAGTGAATTTTTTTTCTTTTTCTCCTGCCTTGAATCACACTAAAAAAGTATCTAGTATTCCTATCTCTTTGTTGAATCCATTAAATTCTAGATTTTGTTGTAGATGAATTCTATATGCTCAATTTAGTCTTCTCCTTATCCATAAGTGAGGTGTCTATAGGGTTAGCAGCCAGCCTCTTTTGAGTTAAAGAAAGGTTCCTTATAAACTGCATCTTGTTAAGCTTTAAAGGATCAGTGCAATGTTTAAGCATTTTAATACATTCAACTTTGACAAATTTCAGCATTTGAAGACTCTGGAATGCCTTAGAACCCTGAACATATTTTCCAATAGTATCTGTAATAATTGATTAAAGTTGAGAGTTTTTTAGTAGGGATTTGAAAAATATGAATATTGATCTTCTTTTGATTAAGGTGCCATTTATACATATCTTGACAAGTATGTGATCAAAAAACAATGGCTCTTCAAGAACAGCATAACTATCAGTCATTTGAGAAAGCCAACTGTTGTTTCCTAAGCACTTATCCAACTTTCTTTGCACTAGCCTGTTTCCTTGTTAGTGATTACTACATATGAATATAGGCCCTTGAAATTTAAGATCCACAAGTCCAAGGACAGTTGTTAGTGAAGTCAGCTCTTTGGTATCCATATGAGTAACTCTTCTTCTCCTTAAAGTTTCCGGTCTTAGCAAACAGTTGAAGTCACCAGCCATCATTTAAGGGATAAAGATAGAGGAGTCAATTCCTAATAAATCCCTCCGTATACTAGCTTGTTGAAATTCCCAGTTAGCTACATATACAACTATTATAACTATTAGCACATTGTCTGATTTAAGAACCAATTCATAATGGATCAATTGCTCAGTGTAAAACCATGTGGATAACAGTAGATGAGCATGATCTTTTCTACAATAACTCTTCCATTAGGGTGTTTAGAGTGACTTTTTAAAGTTATCCACTCTGCAGGGAAAATTTTCAACCTTTTTGAAAAACATCTTCTTTTATTTTGGTTTTATACAAAACCAACAAAATTTGCTTGTTTACCTTTAATTAACACATTAAAGCTAGCTACTTATTGGGATAATTAAGTCCTCTAATATTCCATATATTGTATAAAAGAGATTAAGCTTAAGCCTTCTCTTGGATTTTCTACTTCCATTCCCTAATACCTGCCATTCATCTTGTTCTTGCTTAGAGCCACTTTTTATATCAACACCCATCCCCATAAGTTTCTAATTTGTTAGTACCATTTACTTCATCTTTTTCCTACTTAGAGTTCTCCTCATTTCCAACTCCTTCTAAGTTATGCTAAACTATTTTATGAGATTTTTCTGGTGGTATCTCTCGTTGATCTTGGCTTTCCTTGCTATCTTTTGTTTCTTCAATTTGAGTGGAGGTTGGTGAAACAGCAAATTGTTCCCCTTCAACTCCATCATCATTAATTGTACCACCATTTGCACCTGTATTTACAATATGCTTGTTCTTTTCCTTTTTTTCCTTCAACTGCATTCTCATGATCCGTAGCTATTTTCTCTGTATTAATAGAAGATGCACATGTTGGACCCCGTTTTCGGAGCCCAACTTCGGATCATGAAACATGAGCTTAATCCAATGGAATTTCCTTAACCATCATTGATTCATCTTCTAGCTTTGATACCACTAAATGTTCGACCCCATTTTCGGAGTCCAACGCTTGCTCTAATACCAATCATGTTGGATCCCGTTTCCGAAACCCAACTCTTGCTCTGATACCACTAATGTTGGACCCGCTTATTTTCGGAGCCTAACCTCTTGCTAAATCATGAAACTTGATATCACATAAACAAACTAGAGACTTAGAGCTACAATTTCTTTGAAGAAGTCAAATTGAAATTCTGGTTTAAAGATTTCCAAATTCTGTTCAAAAATAGGAGAAATGAGTTCGAGTATGGTGACTGATTTATGTGGGCACACCATTAAACATATTGTGAGGAAATTTTTGGGATGTGATGAGAATGAAGATGAACTGATGATGGCTAATGAGGGTTAAATGAAAAAACCCTACAGGATGATACGCGTATATTCCATGAGTCCGAAGGATGTTGGAAATCCAACGCTCATGTTTCATGATTTCGCAAGAGGTTGGGCTTCGGAATCAAGCGGTGTCCAACATTTATGGTATTCTGAAGAGTTGGGTTCCGGAAACAAGCGGGATCCAACATGAGTGATATCAGAGCAAGCGTTGGACTCTGGAAACAAGCAGGGTCCAACAATGTTTCTTATTGAATTTCACCATTTAAAAATATTTTAGCTTTTGTATTTGGATTTTTCTTGTTCTTTTCCTTTTATTCTCCTGGTACATTATTATGATCAAAAACTATTTTTCCTATTTTAATAAATAATGCTTCTTCTTAAATTTCCTCATTTACACATATTTTAACTCTTACATTTGGATTCTGCTTGTTTTATCCCTTTTTTCCGCAACTACATTCTTATGATTAGCAACTATTTTTCCTAATATGTCTAGATTTATATTTCTTCCACTTACCTTTTCATTCTTATTCCTCTTGGGGATCCAAATTTTGATTGCCTATTTCATATAAGGCTTCCAAGGTTAAGATTACAAAATGTTACCCTCCATTAATTCTCCACAACAATTATACTTTGTGATAGGAATCATTTCGGACATTATTTTCTTGTGTTCCACTTCAATGCACATCCTTGCATAAACCACCCTTTTAATGTTAGCTATATTTTCATCCATAGCTAGATGAACTCCCAAATATCTAGCTAAATAGCTTAATCCTTCATATGACCAATATTTAAGGGGGATGTTGTGCATATTGACCCAAATGGGGATTGTCTTGATTTTGTTTATGTCAAGTTTGAATCCCATTTTTCACTTTTTTAAAAATATTGGCTTACCCTGTATATGTTAAGGTCACATATCCATTACTTTTCTAGCCATTTCCTCTTACAAGAACCGAAAGATGAATAAATCATCTTCAATTATTAGTGTTGATTGAAGATCCCATTTCTTGCAATTCATATCAGGCCAATTCCAAACATTTAGGTATGCCAACCTTTTCTATAGGAAATATCCTACTAGGAATGCTTGCCACTTAGTTACTCCTTATTGTAACACTTCTACAGGAGGGGCGACAGGGCCATCTTTGATTCCAGCTACATACCGAAGCTTGTCAAAGGGCTCTGAATCTCCCATAATATGACTTTACAAGTATTTTCCTATATTATATGAAGACGGGTGAGTTTGTTAGGAAGTTAAGAGAGGATGAAAATCCTCCTTCCGATGTGTCCGTTAAACGGACATACCTGTCCGTTAAATGGACATAGGCAGGGCAAGGGGTCCAATTTGACCCGAATGTGTCCGTTAAACGGACATACCTGTCCGTTAAACGGACATAGTCTGGCCAAAGGGTGATTTTTCACCCGAATGTGTCCGTTAAACGGACAGACATGTCCGTTTAACGGACATGGGATTTTCCCCAAAATCCCATGCCATTTCAAAAGCTACCAAAACCTGCCATTCCTCACAATCACTCCCTAAATTGACATGTTTTAGTGTCTAGACACTTCATAAACATTACACAACTACCCAAATCCTCATTCATTTCACCAAATTCTCAAATTTCAAAACAAAGGTTAATCCATCCAAACCACATTGGCTACCATTCATTTATCACCATTTCAAGTCCAAACACATACTATTTGCAACACACATAACTCTCTATACTTGCCATTGGAAAGTTAAGATACATTCAATAACTTCCAAGGTGACATAATCCCCAATTTTTACCCAACTTTTCCAAATTTTCCTGCATACAAATCCTATCCTCGTGGAAATGCAAAATTCAATAATACATGGTTTGAAATACCATATTTAACCATAAATTTAAGTGCATATCATTTACATCCAAAAAGTATGATTACAATGCTTTAGTTGGCATTTCAAGCCAATTACAATAGAATCCCAAAATGTAGCTTACACAAATCACAACTTTACTTAAAATGCATCTAAAGCATTGGTTTTACAAATGTTTCTTGAAAATACAAAAATGAAACACTTCCGGAGCAATGCCTTAAGCTCGGTCTTCGTGTTCGTGCTCTTCACCTGAAGATGGGACGGGATAGGAGGGGGTGAGCTTTTGCTCGTGGGTAACACGTTCATATTTATGGAAATAAGCCAAACTCATTTCATTAATCAAAATCCTTGTCAAATTCTCAATCAAGCATAAACTTTGCATTTTATTGAAATACAATTTTCACAAGGCAATAATCTTCCAATCTTGTCAAAACATGTAAACACATAAACACATTATCAACAAATCATATGCACATCAAAATTGGCTAGTAAGTCTACAATTCATGACGAACTACACAATTCCATAAATGGCCTTGTGTAGTCGTATTCTTGAGGAGTCCTAAAAGGATACTCCTTGCCACTTGCGAGCAGGCGAGAGAAGCCTTTTTCATGGTCAACGTCGACGTGACAGTTCGTGGTGGACTTAACCTAACCCACTTAACATATCATTCATGCACAAAAACTGTGTTTTTACCCAAAGGGCATGTTCTTGAAATATCTTTTCATGCACATGTTACCATTTCGCTAATTGTCCATTTCATATCAAATCAAACATAAAGTCAACCAACCAACTCAAATTGCATTTATTTCCTAAATTCTCACATAACATGACAAATCAACATGAGCAAGCATTCCAAAACATACAATAAGGTTATTAAAACCATTAATTACATTTATTGAAGGCATTTATGACTCCTTAACATAAATATAAAAATGGAACCCACCTTATTTTCTTGCTTGATCCTTGATCAATTTGGCCTCTCCTCTTGCTCCTCTTGCTCTCTTTCTTGAGTTTCTTGAATAATAAACACAAAATCCCAAACTCAAAATAGGATTTCAAAATTGAAAAACCCTAAAAACCTTAAACATGAAATTGACCCTAGAATCACTATACCCATCTATTTCTTAAGCTTTTTCAACCAAAACCTAAACAAAAACCAAAGCTTGAAATCATGGTTTACCTTTTATCCTTACCCAAATAAAGGGTTTCTTGTATCAAGATGAAGCTTAGACTCTCCTCTATGCTTTTCCTCCTTTGGTTTTCTCCAAAATCCCTCTTGATCTCTTAGAAATCCAAGCTCTAGCCTTTTTCTCTCTTTTTCTTCTCTTCTTTCTCCACCCACGAACTCCTCTGTTCTCCCTCTCTCTTGAATTTTCGTTTCCTCTCTCTTAATTGCAAGACAACTTCTCTTTTCTCTTCTTATTTCCTCCTTTTTATACTCCTACTTAAACCACTTAAGCCCAAGGCCCAATTTGCTTTAAGGAAAGCCACTTAAGTCCATAGGCCTATTCTTTCATTAATGAGCCTTATCAATTTCTAACACATTAATTTGCATTAAATCTTGCCACCTAACCTAATTTATGTCACCTTACTACACTAATTAATGTCAACACCCAAAAATCATACTAGATCTCTAAAATAAATCAAATCATGCTTAATAAAAAAATAAAAAAAATTCAGGGGCCAACATTTTCTCTAAATCTCCTCCATTCTTTTATATTTACCCTAAAACACTAGTAATCACATCAAGGCACCTCAAAAACATAAAATGGAAGGTTAAAAGTGTTCTCTAACGCTCAAAACACTCAAAACAAAAATATCTAACTAAATAACTGAAACCTAACCTAAACATGCATTAATAATTCAATTTAACTACTAAACATGTACTAAACTGCCCACTAAAACATTATATAGCTATGACTGTCAACATCCCCACACTTAAATGTTTGCTTGCCCTCAAGAAAAAACAAAATAAGCAAAACACATAGTAGGCACTATAGTAATGAGGCAGTGGCATTCAACTTCCTAAAACGAATTTAACTTTGAACACAATCTCTCAAGTTGTTCCAACTTATTAACTTATGAAACCTGCATCTAAGTACCTTGGAGTAAATATACGACTAATCCAGACCTTAATGTTAAGTTTATTCACCCCTATCACTTGCGCACACACATTGATAATTATTCGATCAATAAAAAATGTAACTATCCCTAAGTATGTTTTTATGAAAATTCAGGCTGTTTACAAATAGCGGTAGGTTTTATTTGACGAAACATTCTTTTTGTTGATTTTATAAATATGAACCTGGCCTTTTACGAGAAGGCAAATATTTGTGATGAATATAGATCCGGTTGCTCAACTAAATCATGTTTTTATTAAGAAACTTGGTTGTAATGTCGTTATAACTTTTTGATGCAAAGGCACACATTTGTGATGTGTTTCGGTCCGGTTACTCAACTACATGACATTCTCAAAGAAGTGAAAGGGAAAGAGAGAGTGGGCATCTGTTATAGTAATGTTGTGTTATTGTGTTAGGGTTTGTACACAGATATAAGTTTCTATCTTTTTGCAGTTTGATCCTATAAATAATTTATTTTATAATTCCATCCAACATAAAATTAGTATTTTGAATATTGGCTGATACCATAAATCGATACGATACTAAAGGTTACCATACCATTTTTTCACTAGTATGGTATAATAATCTTATCAATGGAGAGGAGTTAGAGGATAAAAAGAAGGAAGAAGAGTAGAAATTACAAGTTGAAGAGAAGGAGGAAGTTGTTGCTCAAAAAGAAGAGGAAGAGAAATATAAGCTAAGAAGGATGTTTTTTAAGGAATTTTTGGTAGTCTTCTTAAATATGTAGCGGTCTTACATCCCATTGAACAAATTGCCATTGTTAATTAAATATCCATGGGGTTTTATCATTCCTTTCTATATTCATAGTTTGTTAATGAAAAGGGTGTTAGTGGATCTACTGGATATTATCATTTTAACTAATTTTATTGTAGGATGTAGCATAACTACAGAAAAATGGGCCCTTGCTTAGGAAGTAGGTGGAAGCAAGTTGCTGATTACAGATCCAAATTAATAAAAAACTTAAGCAAAAGTCCATCGAAAAGGCCTAAAAAGAAGCATTGGTTGAGAAGAAACTAAACAACTTCGATTTTTTGGTTTCAATTTAGTTGATTTAGGATTCTTTAGAATTAGTTTTAGAATGTTTTGTTTGGTATTTAATTCTTATTGCATGTCTTTTTAGTTTTTATTATTTTTAGATTTATCGTTTTGATTTTATTATTGAGATGCAACTCGATGAGTTTTGTAGATAAAGTTAGCATTACGCTGAAGGCCAGAAAGAGATCAAATTTCACTAGCCCATAATGGATATTGATGGAATTAGATAAGGATAATAATATTTTATTTCTAGTGGAGTGCCAATTATCTTCACCTCCTTTCCATTGTTTTATATTTTTCATTATTCCTGCATGATTTACACATTAAGGACAATATACAAAATAAGCGTGGGGGATCTTCAAACCCTAAGTTTCGGTGAGATTTTTACTGGGTTGTTATTGATGTTGTTATTGAAAATATATAAAGGACATGGTTTGGATATATCTCTATGTTCACTAACACTACACCTATATGGTACAATATCCAACCCATGTTAAAAAAAGAGGAGTCGCGAATAAGAAACAAAATAAGGACAAACTTAACAAAGGTTTAACGTGGCACTATGTTGCTGACCCATGATGGCGTTATAGTTTATGAAAGCCAAGTTTCTGATAGCATATAAGGAAACACAAGGATGTGTTGGTCCCATATTCGATATAAAATCTCAAGTTTCATGAAATAAAAGGAGGAAAAAAAGAAGGAAAAGGGGAGAAAAGCAAGATTCCATCAAGATCAATCAAGTAGGATCAAAATTAAAAAACCATGTGCTCTTTCTTATCTCTCCTTTTTTTATGGATTTCCTTTATTTTATAATGAATCAAATGGGATATAGATTTAGATGAATGGATCTTATAGTTATATTCTAAATTAATTGCTTTCATTTAATGAAAGATTATCATTTTCTTAAAATTTATTCATGTTTATACATTATGTTAAACTGAAAGAATGAGAGTTGAAGATTGTATAATTAGATTCATACATAAGGATTGAGACATTATTTATATGCTTACATCACAACATAATAATGGGGGTTATATATGGTACCTGAAAAGAGAACTATATGGTCTTTCTAAGTTAGGGTGAAGCATGCAATAGGAATTCATTGGGCGAGTTAATGCATTCTTAGGGATTTTGATTAGAAAGAGAAGTAATAACATGTCTTGAGAGAGAATATGGTTGTAACTTAGGAATTTCTTTTAATCCAAATAACTAGTATTAACCATTAAATCAATATAAATTCAAGCATAGAGGAATTTTAGCGGGATTCCATGTTAGTGTCTTATATATCTATTAATTACTTATCCTTAATTATCTCTATAGTTAATTAAGTCTTGTTTATTATTTAGATTAGTTTAGTTTTCTTTTAAAATGTAATCATTTATTTATTTATATTAGATAATAGAAATATGGTTAATACTAATAATGATTATCCTCATTGCATTGACTTATACTCGTCGGGTGTTACTTAAAACTACATCATACATTTATAGTTAAAACAAAACCATTTAGATTCTTTAACTTTCTAGTAGATTCTCTAAGATTTGAGGAAGATATCGATATGCTTTGTGCAAGAAGCTTTAAGACATCAATCAAGAGACAAATCTTCTTTATAATAGGAGTATGGGGAAACTAACAAAGCTACCTTAAAGGCTAACGGGTTACCAATTTCCTTTTAAAGGATTTTTTGCTTAGATCCTAGTAATTTATAGATCCCAATAATTCATAGGTCCAAATGAAAGAGAAATTTCCCTCTCTATTTAAAGCATTGGATAATCATAGTTCCTTATTAAAGCAAAAGTCAAGGGTGCAATGACTGAATGAAGGTGATAGGAATATGAAGTTTTTCTACAATGTTTTGTCATTCAAAGGAATAAAAATAGAATTAATATATTGATAAAGTAACAAAAGGAAATCTTCTAAGAGCATAATCAACTTCTTAATCTTACTTTCAATTATTTCAATGAAACAATTCTTTATTTTCTAAAAAAGATTGTTCCAAGGAAACATTGGACTCTAGTAAACTTAGGTTCCTCTTCTCTTAAAGAAATTCCCTTCAATACTGCCTATATTAACTAGGACCCAATTTCATTCCTTTCCAAACCATTTATAAATCAAAAAGTTAAAGATTCTCTCTTTAGCCTTAACCTAATAAGGCTTTAGGACCTAATGGTCTGAATGCCTTCTTTTACCAAAAACTTGGTATTCCGTTGGTAAGCTAGATATAAAAGTTGTCCTTGAATTTTTCAAATTAGGAAAATTGTGTAAAGAGATTACAAAACTTGAAATTAGGAAAATTGTGTAAGGAGATTAACAAAACTCACATTTCTTATTAGCGAGATCCCTAATCCCTCATTTCTCCTCTATTGTAGACTTATAGTCCTTTATAATGTATTTAAAATTATTTCTAAAATGATTGTAACTGGACTAAAGAGTAATTTAAGCTTCTTAATCAAATCTAGCCAAGGAGCTTTTGTGTAAGGAAGAAGCATTAGATATAATATCTTTATTACTTAAGATTTATTCAAAAAATTTACTATAGAAAGCCTTTAACCAAAAGTTATTCAATCAATATGGATTTCCATATGGCTTTTGACTTAATGAACTAAAATTTTCTTTTCTATACTTTGGTAGCTTTTGGTAATTAAGAAAATTTCATCTTTTAGATTTATTAATATATCCCAACTCCCTCTTATAGCATCTTGGTGAATGGAGAGTCATCTAAGCTAATTAAGTGAGTTAAAGGCCTAAGACAAAAGGATCATTTATCCCTTTATCTCTTCATTCATTTCATAGAAACTTTTAAAAACCTATCCTCTAAAAATATAATGATAAGCAACTCCTTAAGATATCACCACAAATGTGAAAGACTAAGGCTCTTTAACATTTTTTTAGATTACTTATTATTTTTTGTAAAGTTGATGCTAATACCTTTAAAATTCTAATTCACTCCTTATCCCAGTTCAATAACATATTAGTGCTATCTATCAACCAATCCAGAAGCAATTTATATATCTCTATTGGGGGTGGGGGAGGGGGGAATTAATGGCTAAGATTATTACTCAAATATCTAGTATAGAACTTCGACTCCTACCTCTTAACTATCTTGGTATTCTTATCTCTGCTTCAAAATTAATCCACAAGGATTGTCAGCCTTTATATAATATTATCTGTAAGGGAATTGGCTACTGGAATAATAAGTCATTATATCACACTAGGAGAGTCACATTGATCAAGTTTGTTCTTACTATTATTGGTTTCTATTGGTGTTCAAAATTGTCACTCCCTACCAGCCTAATTAAATCTAACGAAAGAATGTTGAAAATCTTTCTTTATATAAGAAAGAGTAAAGATTTCTATAAAGATAAGGTTAGGTGATATGATGTCTGCCCATATATATATGAGGAAGGACTTTGAATTACATTTATAAAGATTCAAAACAAAGTGTTATTAGGGAAAGTGATACGAAAGCTCTTCAATGATAAAGAGTCTCTTTGGGTAAAGTGGATACCTGCACAATTCCTAAAAATTATCAATTTTTAGAAAATTATCCCAAATGTTCCATCTCTTGGACAATAAGACAAATCCTTAAACTTAGGGGTGATATTGGGACCAATATATAGGTTAAGATACATAATGAATTTATCACCTCTTTTTGCCATTGCTATTGAATCTAATAAGCACCCTTTTTTAACATTCCAAATTTTGTCTCTTTAATGATACCCATAAGTAAAAATATAAGGGCGTTAGTTATAATCAAAGATAACTCATGATGATGTCCTCCTCTATTTAGAGGTTTTAGCTTCATAATTGACTCTCTTCCTTCTTACAGACTTAACAAACAATTAGAGAAAACACTTCTTTAGTTCAAGGACATGTCAGTGGTTGACTAACAAATTGTGTTAGGATATCTTCAAAGATAGCAAGTGGTAGGTGAAATAGGGAAATCTAGTTTGGTTTCTGCATAAACATCCTAGAGCCTCCTTCATTTTATGGTTAGCTGCTAGAGAGAGCTTTGCAATCATGAACTTGAAGTTCACGATCATCTCTTTTTTAGGTAAGTTTGTTATAGTAGTCAAAGTGACCTCAACATTTTTAAAATCCCCCTTGCATATATTGTTGAAGGATTTTCAAAAGTGATTTAATGGATACAACATCAGTCTTTTATTTCTATACTAGACAATAAAAGAGACAGTCTTTGATAAAGGGATTCAAAATGTTGTTAGTCAAGCTATGGTTTTAAGATGGAACATTAGTACAAATCCTTAATCACTTAGAGACCCATAAAATTCAGTCGATCCTTGGTTGCGATAGTTTTTTTTTTAGAAATTAAAAAATTTCATTGATAAAGAATGTAAGGGAACATTGAAGATCTGGGCTATAAGTCAGCATCAGAGCATAACTTAAAAGACAAGGAGACCAACAAATAAAGCAACGTTGTTTGGGCAATACAAGTGAAAGACAAAATAAGAAGAAAACGACCCCAATCTACGTCATTGAGGGTATCTTCAATTTTTAGGGTAAAAGCAACTCCACCTTTCGCACGACTCCAACAGAAATGGCCTAATTCGGCATCTTTTCAGCAGACACAGGGACGATAGCTATGGAAGAGCTGCACGAAGAGAATGATTTTCAGGTAGGCAGATATTACTCCGATTGATTGTAGCGTTGAGAAGTAAATCTGAGTTCCTCCTCCATGTGGCAGTACCCGAAGCGATGCGATGCAAGCCGGCAGGAACTTGCCGTAAGGGGTGGTCGGAGTTACTAAGCAATAGGCGTAGACTAGCATAAGTCATAGGGGAGACAAGGATGACCTGAACTACAGGGCTTCATCTATCCATGTACTAAGAGAGGTAAGGATGAGCAGTAACAATCCAGGTATGCCTCTGACGTGAGTAAGTCTCAGTTTATGATTTCCCCGGAGAAGGGAGAGATCAAAGCTGTAGATCTGAGTTGTAAACTAGATTCTGCATAGCCTGGTGTTGTGGATTGCTAGATACGTCTTCTGGGTCTTAGATCCTCCAAATGTAGGCCATTCTGCCACTACAGTGTAGGTGTAACTGATTGACAATCAGTTGCTCTCTAATATTTGTAGTGATGATCTCTGTAAGAGAGTTCATAGGAGTTGTCTGGTTTAAAAATCTTCTGCAGTTTCTTTCCTTCCAAATAATCTGGGCACATGTAGCCATCGAGAGAAGAACTATGTCCTTGTCTTGTTTCGGTATGGTAAGCTTAGGAAGTTCTTGCATAATGTCGAGGAGTTGCCAGACAGTGAGGTCGGGGGCACTGAGAGTAGAGATTGTGAACCAGAGGGTTCGAGAAAAGCCACACTCAAAGAAGAGGTGGTCTCTGCTTTCATCCTTTAGGAGACAGAACACACATTGCTTAGGAGAAGTCAGGAAAGTGAGTCTATCCATCGTACTCAGCCTATTTCTCATTGCCAACCAGAGCAGAAAGTTCATATTAGGTCTGAGTGTAGTATTCCAAACCAATAGGTACCATGCAACCCTGTTTTCTGGTCTTGCCCTGAGTTTCTTGACTGTCTTAGGGGTAAGCTCTGAAATTGGGAGACCTCTCTAGAAATAGATATCCCTTTCCCCATTTCTGATGAGAGGAGGGATGTTTAGGCTAGTTTGCTCATCCAAAGATAGTGTCCACCCACTATTAGAAATGATAGCATTGAGTTTGGCATCTTTGGGGATGCAGTGTAGGAGGGAGTTAGCCAATCTGTTTGAAAATAAAGGGCCATTTCCTGTCCAATTATCAAACCAGAAAGAGAATTTGTCCCCCTCCCCTATTTGACAAGTTATATGCTGATATAGTTCTCCCTTCATCCCTAGTAGTTGGTTAAAGAACCAAGTGTAGCTGGGCTTAGGTTTTAGAGACCAGAAACTCCTACCTTTCAATATATAAGTATGCATCCATTTGACCCACAATGTTTCCTGATCATGTAATATCCTCCAGATTCTTTTAGACATAAGGATCCAGTTCTTTGTAACTAGGGATTCAATTCCTAATCCCCCTTCTTCTTTGGGTTGGCATATAGATTGCCAAGCTATCTTGGCCAGCCCTATTCCACCATTCTTGTTCCCCCACAAGAACTATTTCATCAGCCTTTCTATTGTTTTAGAGAGGCCTTTGGAGAGGAAGACATTCACAAAACCTGAGTCGCTTAGAGGAGATAGGGATCCCCAAATAAGTAAGTAGAGGGGGTTTAATTTCCATTCCAGTTGCATGAGTTAAAACATTGAAGAGATGAGAGGCACTCTTGGAGAGAACAATAAAGCTTTTATGTAGATTAGTGCATAAGCTAGACATCTCTTGAAATTGATTAAGAGTATCCATCAGGAGAGAAACCGAATGCAAGCTAGCATGGCAAAGTAGGATGAGATCATCTGCAAAACATAAATTGGTTAGTGAAATCTTTTTGCATTTCGAATGGAATCTGAACCTAGGCTCCCAAGAGATGTTGGGCTTAAGCAGTTGATTAAGGACTTCCATACATATGAGGAATAGGCAGGGGGAGAGGGGATCCCCCTGCCTAAGCCTTTTCTCCCTTTAAACAATCCCGTAGGGCTCCCATTTACTATGATTCCATAGGAAGTAGTAGAAATACATTGTCTGATCCAATTAATGAACATTGAGGGAAAATTCATTTCCTTCAGTACCTTCAGTAAGAAATCCCAGTTAACACTAT
>JAOQMQ010000006.1:10904196-10915421 GCA_027563845.1 Erythroxylum subrotundum
TGCATGAATTGAGTGAACCATCGATGATGGTTCCTCACTGAGTTCGCAAACTCACCCAAAATTGCAACCTATTTTTTAGGACCGAGAGTAGACTCCTAGCTCTAGAGGGACTTTTCTAGTCGTGTAGATTGTGGTGGCAAGAGAAGTCATGGCTCATAGGTCGGCCAGCTGGGACTTTTGGGGATGACCTAGATAGAGCTGATGCTTTTTTTTTCCTAGATAGATAGCATGTTGTACTAGGATTTTTGTAATACTGATGTACAGACAGTTATAAAAACTTCTGATTTTGATGGAAAGAAATGAGAAAAAAATTTGGTTTCAAAATCATTATGAGTTTTTTTATATATTGATGTTTATTATGATGCCATGTGAAGTATAGTAGTGATTGTTCGTAGCTCACTCTTATTGTAGGATATGTACCGGAATAACCTACGGGCGTCCCGGTGTATACCCTGGGGTAAGAGGGCGCTACAATAGATATAGTGTCTACTCTTTTGTTTGTGTCCAATTATGTTCGTTCTTGTTAATTAGTAACTTATTTATAATTAATATTTGAAAACACCTTTTCAAAAGACAATTTACTCTACCCAGAAAATTCCATAAATCACTACTAATAAAAAACAGTAGAACATTCTCTCTAATTACTTCAGAGTAACGAATCATTTATTAACTTACTCAACTTTCTCCATATAGTTCAGATTGTATCCAAGTATTACCAACTGAATTATCCTAGGATAGGTCATAAGTAGCATCAAAACACAGTAATTCTCACATGAGATACCTTGATAATCTCAAATTTAAGGATCAATTATACAACTATCATTATGAGAAAATCCACATACACATAAATAATATTCCATTTGGGATTCTCATAGTCAGGTTAGTTCAAAGAACTTATTATTTAATAAGCACTCATACATTAGTTTAAGTATCTCTATACTTTAATTTATTATATCAATTAATTTCTTCATAAAAAAGAAAATAAAAAATTAAACACAATAGTTATTAATTGATGGTTTAATTTCGACTTCCAACTGCTTATAAAATGGTATAAAGTTCAAACAATTATAACCATGTAAGAAGGAATAATGAGATTGTCATCCTTTTTACTTATAATAAACCAAAAATGTTATGTTAAAGAATTAGCTTTAGTTAAAAATATTTGACAACATATGAATCATGATAAATCTAGACACCCCTAATTAGGAAAAAAAAAAGTTTACTATTAATAACAATGAAATTGGTTTAAACAGTTGCAAATTAGTTCAATATTATGAAAAAGAATGTTACAAATTGCTTTAGTTGAGATTATCATAACGCTCACTTTATTTGGATCATTGAATTATAATAACAATTATTCTAGTTATGTTCTCCTAAATCTGAATATGGAGGGAGGAGGAGAAAGATAGTGATAAATCTCTCTTAAATTTAGACTTTCCTTTGGGGTTTTCTTAAACTTCCATCTTCTCTTTTTTCTTTTTCTTTAATTTGTTAAGACTTCTTAATGAAAGGAAACGAAGGTCGTGGTCGTCGTCATTATTATTATTATCATTAAATATTCTTTATTTTTAAAATATTGTATAAGATAAATCAAAAATACACACATTAACCTGTAACTGTGTATTTAATAAAATAGCTAATAAATCAATAAATTAAAATTAAATAATAAGCTGAATTTAGTTTATCCTAAATATTTTTTGGAAAAATTTAAATAAATTCTAATTATCTTAAAATATTTAAGTGTGTTAAAAACTAAAATTCTCTCCGTCACGAATGTATAATCTACTCCTAAAAAAAACTTTGATCACTTATCAAAGTGCCTCGTTGGAGGCATACCTTTCCTTCGTTGATACGTAGGTCCTTTCCGACGTATTTAACGTGGAAGAACAAGGGCTCATATTCGATGTCATGGACACTCGGAATGAAAATTTTCGGACAGTTCCGCGAAAATAATGAATACAGAAATGACAAGTAATTAAAATGGTTTGCACTTCAGCCACTTAATGAACGGACTGACAAGATACACCGAAGTACAATCCGCTATCTTTTTTTTTAATCTTTTTGTTGTTTTATTTTACGAATTCTCGTCATCAAACTTGGCAGCACTGACGAAAAGTACAACTGAAGCATTTAAAGATCCTAACCTTTTGAAACGAAAAGTCTCGAGAAGGTGAAAATTCAGAGAGCTTGTTCAGGATGATGAATGTAATGAGAGGTGGGTTTTGGCCTTGCCATCGCAAGGATTGTATGTGTCTACACTTGTTCATAGCGCGATCCGTTGGCAGCAGATTGCTTGTCCTGGAGGGCAATTGTAGAGCCCATCTCTGATGATGGCTGATCTGCAGTGGATATTTTGGCCTCACCCTTGTTCTTCCGGTAAATAAAGTAGAGTATTAATTGCATTGCTCCTAGGCCGCAACCAAAGCCATTGGGAACCTGTAACCAACCCACAGAAATTTCCTTCATCACACAAGAATACCAAATTGTTGGTTTCTTTTAATTTTACTGCCTAAAAATGCAGATTGTTTAACGTACGCGTTCCAAGGTGAAAAAACAAAAAAAAACAAGTTAAGAGCGGACATGAAGGGGAACTTACAGCGACAAATGGGTCATGGCCAAGCAGGCCAAAGACGAACCAAGATGTGCCACACAAGAAGACGAACAGTGACAAGAAGAATGGCATGTACTCCACACTCTTGGTCTTAATCACCAACCTCTGTAAGATATGCAGCCAAGACGATTTAAATAGGAGTTTATATTAGTTCAGTGAGATATCTACTAATTTCCAATTTCTACCGTTAGCTTTAGATAATCTACTGTGAGTTTCAAATATCTCTTGTTTAGATTTTGATAACATCCTTTATAGTTCCAAACTGCATGCCACTGTTGAGTAACAAAAATTGAGGCATTTTGGCTAAAGAAATTTTGCATCTTACAGTTCTGCCTAATATATCAAAGTATCTGATAAAAATATGGTTGAGATTACCATATCAATAAAACCAAAAGGGTAACTTACCATGATAGAAAGAGGAGAGGCATACATGATGATGGAAAATATGGTAGCAGCCAACCCGCAGAAGTATTTCCTGGCGTTGCCATGAAGAGCAAGGACTGACACCAAAGCAATTGCCGCGAAAACCGAAAGAACAAGAGAGAGGAGTCCACCGATTTTAGCCTTTTCCTTCTTGGGAGCATAGATGATGAATATGACCACGTAAATGCTCTCAATTAGCGCTCCTGTGCCATTAATTGTTGACACTAACAAGTTGTTTTTGGACACAAATGGTAGACCATACCTGTCAAAAAACAGTTTAATAACACAACTTAATCATCCCCGAGCCCGATGATCAAACGTCCCTCTTGGATTCATACGATTCATGCATGTGCATGGAGACAAAGACTAGGATTCTTTTTGGTTTCAATGAGAGAACTAGATGGGCAGGGGTTAATGAGTAATAATTCCTTCTTCTTCAACTAAATGTTGCTAATGACTGAAAACAAACTAATGTCAGTAATTAGGTCAAACGAACTGCTTTCAGAAAATATACTTAAAAGAGAAGAACCGAAGCCAGTAACATAGACATGTAGTGGAAAGAGAAGAAGAAGATGGATGGAAGAAATTAATTAAACAACCAAGAAAGCTCAACTCACCAGGCAGATAGAAGGCAATTCAACATGGTCATGACATAGGGAATGCCAGAGAACTGCTCTGTCGATTTGCCTCTTATGATCCGCTTGAATGTTATCCTGCAAAACCAATTTAAAAATCCATAACTTGTATGTTACTTTGGTTAGTATTTTTCGTTACTCATAAAACTCTGGAAAACTAATCCCCCAAAATTCGCAGAAAGCGAAGTAAAATTGGTTAGTTAAAAATGTTGAGGAAAAAAGAGGAATATTTTTAATCCTCAAAATACTAAAGAAGATAAAACTGCTTCTTCTATGTGAAATAATATTGATGGACGCTTAAAGAGGTCTGGCTAATCTTTGCATGGCGCTTTTTCCTGGAATCTATAGGTGCCTATGAGTTTTGACACAAAAAAACACAGAGAGAAAGAAAGAGCGATTTCTGCACATACGTTGGAGACAAGAAGAGGAACAAAGCAGTGGCATTTCCTGTTACAGAGAGAAGCCGAAAAATCAACAAACCGCAAATTCAAGAAAACAGAACCTGAAAATAAAAAACAAGAAGAAACCGAATTGCAGGAACTTGTAAACCTACCGAAAACACCAAACAAGAAATGGAGAATATTCATTTTATCTTGTGCAAATTCTTGAAAAGAGCAACAGACTATTTTAAAAGAATGCCCGGGCTACAGGTCTGGATGAGAAGAGCAAGCAGCATGTAGCAACATGTTTATATAGAAATGTAACCGTTTTGAGAGTGAGCTTACGGCTTTTGTCCTTATCCAATTTTACCGTGCGTACTAACTGACATATCCCGGAATACACATTGTGAAGACTGGTGTTGAAAATAAGGAATTTAAAATACCTGGAATTGGGCTGTCAAATATATCGATTAGCTGAATCTTAATTATACTCTGTTTTCTACCCATCATTGAGCAGTAACTTGAGAAAACCAGAGGCCACCTAAAATCTACTACTTGGTTATCACTGTCATTGAATCATCCCTTTGTAATCGAGCACAAACACTACCCCTTTCCTATTATTGTGTTGCGTTGACACAACCGCACGCAACTTGGACGAAAACAAAAATGATTTGAAATTACCAAGTTTTTACTAATATCTCCTTCCAGTTTTTACAAATATCTAGATTGTGTATAAAAATTAAACATTTTACAAAAGTCAAATTTTACATGGGAAAATTTGATATCTTTATATTTATTTTAATTTGCTTGTATATAATGAATCGTTAATAATGACTTTGGTTGGTGATTCCCAATTTCAGTCATTGGGACAGCTATTGATTAAAAAAAAAACCTATCTTGCAATTAGAGTAACGGGTAATCCAAATTGTCATTTGCTAATGAAATGGTATCTTTTGCCTCACGTCCCGTTTTATATGCTTTGTGGGTTTTAAGAAATTGACATAATTTTTCTTCAGCCTTTTAGTGGGGCATTTTTCAAGCCATTTTCTTCGTGTCCCCTAGTGACATTACGCAATGTGTTCCGGCTTCCTTGTAATGCCTTGGCCTTGTTTAGGTAATCGAACAAGTAGATGATTACCAACCCTTGTCCTGTTGGAATGGCTTTGACTAAAAGACGGCTTAGTATGGTAGAGAGTTGTAGCCAGCCGCAATTCCATTTTGGGTGCAGCACTGGAGAAAATGATCTACATTTGACCATCAAATTCATATAGTTTTTACTGTGTACATTCATTCGACTAATTTCTAAAATCTTACTTACCACTGCAATATCTCATATTAAATTGATCACGTTAAGCAAAAGAAGCACTATATCGGTTTATTTTTTAAAATCCCACAGCAGTTTCCTAAAGTTCCTACCTATATCGGAAAAGCAAACAAGTCTGACCGCATGTTAACTAATTTTAATAAACACATGCTTACTATATGCCCACAGGCTCTACCACAACCACAAGGCAATGAGAGCTCGGAAATATAAAAATTCTTCAGCTGGCAAACCCACTATATTAATATTGTTTCTCTTTTAGGGACAGGAACGATGGCATACTCACGCATATTTGAATTTGAGAAGCTCCTGCGGTACCTATACTGCCAGCTTATACATTAAGCTGATCATCTCTAATTTGGTTTTGACTTGCGAACACGAACTTCAATCATTGTTCTTTGGATTTTAGGTACTCGTTGTTCTCTATACCCATCATTGCATTATTAATGAGTGTCGAGTCGACAAAACACGTTTATTTCGTTATTAAGTTAACACTCTTTTTTCATATTTTTAAAAAAAGTATTTAAATTCATTTGCATGAAAATCTTCTCCTGTGGCTGTCTTTTTTTTATTAAAAAAATTGACACACAAGAGTTCCCTTGCAAATTAAATTTTTTTTTTCCATTTTTAACATTGCAGAAATAAAACGTATGAAGCTTCCATTCTCCAATCTTTCAAAATTCCATGTTTTTGGTTTCTATGTTTTCGAGGTATAGCACCAGACGATGCAATACAGGTTTTACTATATAAAATTATGTGCGATGGAATTTTAATGCTTTTGAAGTGAAAAAGGACAAAGTTCAAGAAGAGAGATTCGGTTGTAAAGTTTTCGATTGAATGCAATTGCATCTCTCAGGACCTTGCTGGACTAACATCGGCAAACATGTACTCAACCCATAGCTATAATGGAAGGCATAATTGGTTGGAGAAGAACTACGGAACCTTGAATCTTGCCTGGACAAAATTAATCATCGTCTGTGTGATGGTGAGGCCTGAACCTCCACGGCATTACAAAGAAAATGCTAATCAGAGGCTCGTGACATGCTTTGTGACTTGTAGCCCTGATACTGCAATTTTCTACGTGAAATGCGAACAGCCCATTACGTGATCAATGCAGTACGCCAGCCTGTTTTCTTCGCTTCTTTGTTTTGTTTCTCACTGTACAGTGTGTTTAGTCAAAGAAGAAATATCAATCGAAACCAACAAAAACAAGCAGAAACCAACTTTTACTTGTAAAAAAGCATTTAGGTGGAAGGTAGCTATTGCTACAGGCTGTTGAAATGTGCCTACTTTTTTGGTGTTTCGTTTAAGTTATGCAAGTTTTTGTACATGCTTACTATGGGAATTTCCAACCGAGGACAATAACGGAAGAAGTCCATGGCAGAATGAATTGAAGATACATCTGCAAAACTTTTTTTCTGTTTTAAAAAATAAATGTGATGTAATATAGTGGTCTTTGGTATGGTACCTCTGAGCTAAGAAGCGTCTTCTTGTATGTTCTGTCCAAAACTGGATATTACGGAAAGTGAGGTCCCATCGAAGCCACGACTGTATCAATCTCATTTTCATCATCATGTTGCTTTCAATAGTTTCTCCTCCTCAGAATTGTTAGGACAAGTGTTTTCTTGGCTTTTGTGACTGTTAGGCAAAGCAAAGGAAGAGAGACAGGGCGCTTTCAGAAACTACCAAGTTTTTTTTTTTTTTTAAAACCTTCTTTAAAGTAACTTTCTGTTAACTATAATTACCAGTTAGACTTAAAAGGTTCTTCCAACTTACAGTTAATAAACGGTGTTTTAATTCTCAGTTTAAGCGAGACAAACCTTTTTTTTTTTTTTCTTTTTTGGATGTAGAAGGATCATATTGAGTTATACAACAAAAGACAATCCTTTTTCTAAATCTTAGTTCTGTCGCATTCAGAGAATTAACTTGATAGTAGTAGATGGTAGCAAAATTGAAGAGGAGGAAGTCAGGCCAGACAAGGAAGACGGTAGGTTCGTCCAGCCCCAAGGCAACTTTTCAAGGGGAAGCTCAGCTCAAATTGATAAAGTTGGCAATTGCTTTAGCTCTGGTTTCGGAACTTATTGGTTTCCCTCAAAATAACATGTTCCATCATTTCTTGCTGGTTTAATTTCTTTATTACGAACTCTGTTTGGTTTCCAATTTTCATTATTGAAAATTTACAACTTTGACAAGAATAAAAGAAAGCTAAATGGCTTAAGAAATTAGAAAACAACACTAGCAAGTTCCCTACCCGCAAATTTATCGGGGAAAGGAAACTATTAGTTTATGCATGTCTTAAACTTAATCGATTGATTGAAGTTACCTAACTATTTAAAAGTATTTTTTATCTTATATTACATTAGATATATATAATAAAGTTTATAAATATACATTGCAAATAAAATTATAAAAAAATTATAATTATAAAATTTAGGTTTTATTTATGTATTATTTCTAAACAGTTCGTACTCATTATTCTATTGAAATTGGACATTAATATATTATAAAAAGAATAAATTATATTTTTCTTTATAAAGGAAGTAATCAATCTCACAAACTAAAGTATAGAAATATTAAAACAAACGTATGAATGCTTATTATAAAACAAATTTGCTAAACTGATCCCATTATGATAACTCCATTTGAAATATTACTTGTATGTCGGTAAAAAAATTTATTGTGACGATTGCATAAGTGATCATTTGACTTGAGACCTTTAAAGTTATCTCATATAAAAATTACTATATGTTGATACTACTTATAACATATTCTAGTCAAGGGTAGCTCGGTCAGCAATCATTGGATATAATATAAACTATATGTAAGTAATTGAGTGATCAGCATAAAATTCATCATCCTAAAGTGGTCAAGGAGAAAACTCTTTTATTCTCGATTAATATTGATTCAGGAAATTTTTGATTAATGTGAGATGACAGTTTAAAAATAGTTTACAAATGTCATTAATAGAATTAATTGCTAATGATGAAAAACTAATATGATTGGACTTAAATATTGTAAACAATAATTTCATACTATATGTCTAATAAAGAATTGAATTATATGAAAAAAAATTCACAGTAATGTTAGTCAAAACTATTTTTATTATTCCTAATATTATTTATTAAAGTATAAATTAAGATTTACATAATATTATTATTTATGGGTTAATTATTTTAAAAATTTTTGAATGATATTAACTTTCGAAAAATATTACAAAAAGGTTTGGTATTTATCCCTCCATGCATAAAATCAAGTCCTGCGTCGACTGAAATATCAATCAAATTTTAGTTTGCACGGGTATCCATGTCGATCCTATATGCCATAGAAGATATTATTCAGTACACGCTAAATAATATTCTGATGCTCCTCCGTCAAGATCAAAAGATTAGAAACTTCAAAAAAGTCAGTCTAATTGGCTTTGTGGAGTTTCTTTCAAGGGAGCTTGGAGCCTTGGATTACGAAGGTGAAAATGCGTTTAAAAGAAAAAGGCTTAGATAGGTAAAAGAAGAACAGAGAGATCATCGTCTTGGGGTTTGCAACTTCCCAGAAAATGTGTTTCAAGAAAAGTTGTTAGTTTTAGTTTTTTAGTTCTTATATCTTAATATTTTATAGTTATTAACTCCAAGATGCAGGTGAGTTAGTAAGGGGTTCTCTTGACTTAACTAAAATTGTGGGTTTAAATCATTCTCATGTATGCAGTCGTTTAAAACTTAAAGTTAGAATTTTGCTTCCCGCAAAGAACCTACTCGACTCAAGCAAAGATTAGTACAAAAATTAAAAAAAAAATTCTAGCTATTTCAGAAATTGTAAAGATGATAATGAAGCAGTAACAATAGCCATCATTGTTTCAACAACAAAATCGTTCAGAAATACTAGCTAGGACCCGCTGCAATTAATTATGCATGTCATAATTGGGACATGAATGTTAAAGGATTTGAATGGAGGGAGGTTGCCCTCAAAAGGAGGGTATAACTTTAGGATTTACGGGCTGAGAGCGCACAACGCCGTGTCATTCTTATCTGAGTGAAGGCTTCTGGCCACATATCGAACCTTATATCAGAAAATGACGCCCTTGTATGTATAATGCATGTTATTTATTTGGTTATGTTCCCCAGACATCAAGAAACTGAAATCTGAACACGCATTCCCAAGCATTGATTATTATAATAACTTTCTCTTCAGTTTATTTATACATCATCTCTTGTAAAGTTCTATCGCCAACTCTAATCATTATTTAGACATCATCCCAACTTGTTATAAGAATGTTGTCTATCGATTTAGAGCTTTTATCTAAGCATCCACCAAGCATCTTAACAAAGAATATCTCATTCTCTACAAATTTATTTGAAACCTAAGTAACAATTTTGGTCTGAAAATTAGCTAATACTACCTTGAACTTTATAATTATATCTACACACCTCAAATTCTAATCCATTGCGAGATTCAATGATCGCCGCTAACATTTAATGCGAACCCAACAATTCCTTTACATCGAGGCAATTCCAATCCCAGACTTTCAAACGGTCAGTGTATCTGTCTCATAAATCTGTTCCAGGAACGTATTCATTTGTATCGAAAAACGCCTTATCCTCTTTTTTTTAATACCTAACTCATTAACTCAGAAAGGAAAAAAAAAAAAAAAAAAGAAGGTTGAATGTAAAAAAGAACAAGATTTACAACAATTTTTTGGCACAGATGAATAAGTTCCCAGTGATGCTTGTGGTGTGCTTTTCAGTGGACAAAGTGTGTTCTTGGCGTCGGCATGGAATTAAGTTAGGCCACAATAGAGATGATTTGTGATCCATCACTAGTTTTGATCTGTTTAATTGACTACTGTAAATAAATTAGTAATATATTATACTCATGATTAGAAATAAAAAGTTACAAAATGATTTATTTTACCAATTACAAAATTATCAACATTTTTATCATTTAATTAAATTAATATGAAGTTTTTAAGAAATCACAACACTAGTAAAAAAAAAAAAAAGCATTTATCACATGTATAAAGTTATAATAAATATGCAATTTTCATCTTCCAACAATAAAAGATAAACAAATTTTCAGCCTTATTACTTAATTATGATTTTAGTATTTATCTTTCTACATATAATAAAATAACTCTAATTATCAGCACAAATATAATTTTATATAAAAAATATTAAATTAATTCATACGCAAATTTAATTTTATTCATGTTTTTTACATGACAGAATAAATAAATGGTTGTCTAAGCCTTAATATAGTATTCATGGTTCATAGTCAAAACTTAAATTATTGTAAATTGTAATTTTTATATTGTTTTTGATAACTATTGTAATTTTTATATTACAATATATAATATACACCTTTTTCTTTGTTAAAGATGAACGGAAGATTTTATTAATACTAGCAAAAGCTATTACACCATTACAATAAAAGACATGTTTCAAACTAACTATTGTTCAGTACAATATTCCTATAAGTTTTTATTTTTCAAAGATCCCATCTGATGTGAGTTTGCTTTGTGCATTCTTTGCTATCATGATTTCTCTAATCTAAATTAGAGTGTGACTAGCTAATTGGTATTTTTCAGTGGCTTACTCTTAATATAATCTCTTAATTTCTTTTTCTCCGAATTAAGTAGATCGTAGAAATGAAAGTAGTTTTGAAAAGCCCCATGCCAGAACTAGATTTTTTCACCATTCCCCTATTTATGCCTGATCCAAGGATATAAGGAATTTGTCATTTTCAACATCTGTATGAAGTACCAGGAGTGTTCCCTGTTTATTTCCAACTGCTACATATTATGATTTTTTAGGTAGAAATCATTAATCCATTTGATCCATAATGCTCCCTTCAACTTAATAAGACTT
>JAOQMQ010000006.1:11041369-11052796 GCA_027563845.1 Erythroxylum subrotundum
TTTGTCTTTGTTTCTGTTCTTTCGTATCGCCTTCCGGTTTCGACCCGAACTATATATAAGTATGAGGGTTTATGAAATGGATGTTAAGATGAATAAGATGAAAAAAAAAATTATCGGGATTTTTTTCGGATTAGTTAAGCTTTTCATCGCGGATTCGGGTTCCAGTTTGGATTTACGGATTAAGAGGTTGGATATCCGGATACGGGTTCCAACAGAAGCAGTTCCCAAGCTTTTAGAAAAGTAATCATAAGCTACTCTTAATAATTCCTCTTAAGTTTGAGCTATAGAACTATAAATGCTTTAAAGAGAAGTAATCTTATTAGCATTTTCTTAAAAAGGATTGAATTGTGGAAGAATAAAGTGTTTCTATCTCCTTCAAAGAGCCATAAAACTCTTGATCTTTGTTTGATGATGAAGTTAATGTCTAATGCTTTTGTGTAGTTCAGGAGAGCAATTTTCTCAAATTTCAGTTTAGTATGGCTAAAGGGATTGTTGAGCCTTAATTAAGGATTCTTTAGCATCAGTCACTACTTGAGAGTTGTTACTGTACTTCTTGTTATTCCACTTCTTCAATCCTCTTTAACCATTTCCAATTTCTTACAATAAATATAGGACTTGAAATATGAGAAATCATGGCTTAATCCTTTCCATAAGGCCAATTTAAAACCATCTAGTCCAACCAGGTAACTATTTAATCTAAAAAGAAAGTAACTTAGCCTATGAATTAAGAGATTATGTAGCAAAATAGAAATGATTTGAGATAAGGACTTTCAAAGTAAGCTAAGCTTTCCTAAAAGGGGGTGAGCTAGTGGTTACTCATTAAAGCACAATCTAGTTTCTTTCTAAAGAGCCATCATCTTTATTATTTATTAGTTAAGTGTAAAATTGTACTTTAATCTTTAAATCTATGATTTGCAAATGACTTGTAGAATTCCTCAGGTTCCTTGTGAAGTTCCTAATACAAAACATTCCCTTCAGCATCTGAATTGTACATAATGCCATTAAGATCTTCAAGAATCACATAAGGAATGTTAGAAAAATGATAAATTTATAAAAGCTTATACCATAAAGAAGCTTTCTGAAACATCATATTATGGGCATAGAAAAAGTTACTTGGAAGGTGATTCTTTCATTCAATAAGAGGATTGAAAGATTGATCATCTGATTAATGGATGAAGAATGTAGGATATCCACTTAAAATGAGAACTATAGGTGATAGTTTTCCAATCCTTATGAAATCAACTCATTCGTATACAAATGTTCCCCGTTAATTTTGTTTCAAGTAAACAAATTAGGAATGACTTGGTGTTAGAAAATCTCTAAGCATTTGTTGTTTTTTTTATGCAATTCAAAATGGTGATTTTGTGTAAGAATTGTCACAAGGAGAGGGAGAATTGTCACAAGGAGAGGGTAGGAGAGCTAACGTTAATGTCTTTGTTCTTTCTTTTATATTTTCATCTCGATATCATTTTGAAATCTTTATTAGGCTCAATTTAATTATCAACTTTGGAAATTAGAGGAGTACACTCTTCTGGTGTTAGAGATCCCTAAGATAGGACTATAATATTTTTTAATTCTATAAGGTGGCATTGACAATAATAGGAGAAGGAAGGATATGAGGAGAGAAATGGTTAATTCCTATAATTTATGTTTAATAAATCTTATCAAAAATGAGGATCTTAGGAATAATGGTTTCTGATGCTCCTAGAGGTGTTCCGGAGCCTTTATGGATGGAATTAGGGACAAGTTTTTCATTTATAGAGATTGAACATTAGAAAAACTAGGCTAAGGACTTGTAAGCTAGTTTCAACATTAAGAGTAACTATCTCAATAATGTTTACAAATGCATTAGCTCATTGTAATCATTTTTAGCAAATATTTTACCTATTGCAACCAATCTTCTACCTTGTTGACAAGAATCACTACTCCATTAACATGATACTCTAACCTCATCTTAAACCATATTATTATTTTCTCCAAGTCTTAAGACAGTATTTGCATCTGGTAGGAATTGTTGAATGTTAACTATAACATACGTCCTAGTATAGTTAATTCTTTTCATATTAGCAGTGACTTCATCTATGGAGATTAGCTTCCTAATATAGCTAGTCAAATGGGTAAGTCCTTTTGTGATTTAATACTTTAAAGGATATTATATGGATTAACCCAAATTGAAACTTGCTTCTGATGAGAGTTTTTAAGGAAAAACCTAGTTTTCAATTATGAGAAAGAGTAGCTTCCTATAATCCAATAAGACTGGAGTTACATCTTGTAACTCCTTCTCTGAGAACTTCAAATGAGGGAACAACTACAGGGCAACACTTTGAGAGGGAGGCAGGACAGAATTGGAGTTTTAAGGTAAGGGAAAAGTCCCCTAAAACTTGCTTTTAAGTGGTCTTATTAGGAGAAATGAGGGGTCTAATAGAGAACCAATAGCCACAATAGCTCCTGCATGCAGAGTTGGTGGAAGGAATAATTGAGTTAAGGTTGACAAGCGAGGAAGGACCAAGGAGTTATTAGGCTAAGGTTATGTTTAGTTAGATGTAAGGTTTTTAATGGAATGTGATGAAATGGAATGAGATGAAATGCTTTATAATAAATTGAAATGTAAATAGATATAATATTATAAATTTGTTGTTTGGGGATGAAGGTAGGGTTCATAATGTAATATAGCGAAATATTGTATAGATGATTGATAGAATAGAATATAATGTATATATAATAACAGTGAATAACTATTCTACCCTTGATAGAATAATAAGATGTATTGTTTTCCTGCTTGTTATAAGGGTTGAGGGTATAATTAGTATTATAAAAAATTATTGAGGGTATATTAGGTAGTACATATTTATAATTTTACATTCCATCCTAAATTCTCAAATATGAGATAACTAATTTTTATTGTTTAGGATGAAATGAGATGTAATGTGAAATTCTTTCCCTCTATTTTATTATATTCAATTTTATTATAAATTATTCCCCAAAACAATGAAATAATATTTCATTATATTCTATTTGGTTACGTTACTAACTACCTTACTAAACGTAGGCGAGCAGGAAAAGTAAGAGGAGGAAAGTCTAAAACAGGGATAGAACTAGAAGTCCGGTGGGAATTTGTCAGGGAGACATACTTCCGCTTAAAGCAAAAGAAGCAAGTTTAAATGAACATAGATAAAACGCGAAAGGCGGGAAAGCGGCCCAAGTTACAAAGAGCAGGGAAGATATGAAAATATGGACTGGCTGACTGAGTGCTTGACGACCGAAACAAGAGGCGGAGGAAGAACAGGGGAGGCACACCTTGGTGGAACTCCAACAAGCTTCTCCACTAAAGCTAGCACGAAGAAAAAGAAGACCAACGGAGCCCTACTCAGAAACCAAACACAGATCAAGGACACAAAAGTTAAAGAGAAGATTTGGGAGAAGAAAAGCTTTAGGCCAGAGGTCAGGAAGGAAGGGAAGGATAAAGGTTGGACAAGAATCATGGTGAGGCAACAGGGAAAGAGATGAAGAGGAAGAGAGAAGGAGGAGCATTTGATTGCATATTTTTATTTCCACTGGTTCGAATAAACCTATTCTAAAGACAGCCAAGTCAATAACAACATTTGCAACCGAGCTAACTAATGCCTCTGCTATTGGCGCCATGTCACTTACACTCATTGGAAGTTTGATGTTTTTGGCCACGGGAAAGAGAGGAAACAAAAAAGAACGATTACAGAAGATTTCGGCAACTTATTCTCCCGTTAACTATTTTTTCAGTTGCGATTGTCCTTGCATCGATGCGTCTTACATTTCTCATCAGAGCGTTGCCCACCTCGAACCCGCATTCCGTCCACCAGCAACTCGGCTTCTCAACTATCGGAAACGAGTCGAGTTTTGTTTCTAGAACTCCAAAACCGCATATTTACGTTCGTCTCTTGCAAAATTGTCTTCGTGAATGTAAACAAGTCAAATCCCGTAAGTTGTTCGACGAAATGCCTGAAACTGTTTTACGAGCTTCAGTGACAAACAAACTTGTTCATGCTCAGGTAGTCAAGCTTGGGTTTTTGTTAAAACGATCTCTAGGGAATGCCCTTCTTGACCTTTACGCCAAGTGTGATAATGTGGGAGACGCGGAAAAGTTGTTTTATAGACTTGAACACAGAGATATATTAGCTTGGAACTCGATCATTTCCATGTATTCTAGGCGGGGTTCTCCTAATTTGGCACTTAACTCTTTCGGATATCTGTGGGATGGAGGGTTGCGTCCTAATGACTTCACTGTCGCTTTGGCGTTGTCCGCGTGCGCAAGAATGGTGAATGTTGAATGTGGTAGACGTCTTCATTGCCTTGTTCTTAAAATGGGCTTTGAGTCAAGTTCTTTTTGTGAGGGCGCTCTTATTGATATGTATTCTAAGAGCAATTCCATGAATGATGCTCGAAGGGTATTTGATGGAGCGGTAGATTTGGACACTGTTTCTTGGACGTCAATGATTGCTGGATATGTTCAAGTAGGTTTACCAATGGAAGCGTTAAAAGTGTTTGAGCAGATGGAGAAAGTTGGCCTAGAGCCAGACCAGGTGGCGTATGTGACTCTCATAAATGTCTTCATTAATCTAGGCAGGCTTGATGATGCATCTGAATTGTTTAACCAAATGCCTAACCCAAATGTTGTGGCATGGAATTTGATGATCTCAGGGCATGCCCAACGAGGTTATGCGGCAGAAGCAATCATGTTTTTTCAGAATTTAAGGAAAGCTGGCCTCAAATCCACAAGGTCCACGTTGGGTAGTGTCCTGAGTGCTATTGCAAGTTTAGCAACCCTTGACTTAGGTCTTCTGGTTCATGCAGAGGCTATTAAAGTGGGGTTACTTGCTAATGTATATGTGGGAAGCTCACTTATTAGCATGTATGCTAAGTGCAAGAAGATGGAAGCAGCAAGGAAAGTTTTTGATGCCGTAGATGGGCGTAATGTTGTCTTGTGGAATTCAATTCTTGGAGGTTATGCACAGAACGGATGTGCCATTGAAGTTATAACATTATTTTCCAGTCTGGGTAGCTGCGGTCTACATGCTGATGATTTTACCTACACCAGCGTTCTGAGTGCATGTGCTTGCTTAGAGTACCTTGAAGTAGGTAGTCAACTGCACTCAGTTATTATCAAGAACAACTTTGCATCTAACTTATTTGTGGGAAATGCATTGGTTGATATGTATGCTAAGTCTGGGGTTCTAGATGACGCAAGACGACAATTTGAGCGTATGAGGAATAGAGACAACATCTCTTGGAATGCGATTATTGTTGGATATGTGCAAAAAGAACATGAATCTGAGGCATTTCACATGTTTCGAAGAATGAATTTGTGCGGAATTCTTCCTGATGAGGTGTCATTGTCCAGTGTAATGAGTGCCTGTGCCAATGTTAAGGATGATGAGAAAGGAAAACAGGTACATTGCCTGTCAGTGAAGTCTGGTCTTGCAACAAGCCTTTTTGCTGGAAGCTCCCTTGTTGATATGTATGTCAAGTGTGGGAATGTCGACTCTGCTCATAAGATTCTTATTCATATGTCTCAAAGGAGTGTGGCTTCCATGAATGCTCTTATTGCAGGGTATGCTCCAACTGATGTGGAGAAGGCAATAATGCTATTTCGACAAATGCAAGATGAAAACTTGAAACCTTCAGAAATAACTTTTGTGAGCCTTTTAGATGCATGTGATGAACCACAAAAGTTGAATCTTGGAAGACAAATCCATTGTCTTGTCCTGAAGATGGGTATTCATTATGACAATGACTTCTTGGGTGTCTCTCTCTTAGGCATGTACATGAATTCCCTAAGCAAAACTGATGCAACTATGCTATTTTCAGGGTTTTCAAATCTAAAGAGCACCATCATTTGGACTGCTATGATTTCAGGATTTGCTCAAAATGGTTGCTGTAATGAAGCTTTGCAATGTTATAAAAAAATGCGTAGCTGCAGTATATTACCTGACCAAGCAACATTTGTTAGTGTCCTTAGGGCCTGTGCTGTCTTGTCTTCTATAACAGTTGGTAGACAGATTCATTCTCACGTTTTACATACTGGTTATCGCTATGATGAATTGACTTGTAGTTCTCTTGTAGACATGTACGCTAAATGTGGTGACGTGATGAGCTCTATGCAAGTTTTTGAGGAAATGGATGAAAAAAATGACGTCATTTCCTGGAACTCAATGATAGTTGGATTTGCCAAAAATGGCTATGCAGAAGAAGCACTGAATGTTTTTCATGATATGATGCTAAAAGATGTTTTACCTGACGATGTAACTTTTCTTGGAATCCTTACTGCATGTAGTCATGCTGGAATGGTAACTGAAGGCCGTCAAATCTATGATATTATGGTCAACTACTATTGGATTCAACCTAGAGTTGAACATTGTGCCTGCATGGTTGATCTTCTAGGCAGATGGGGTTTCCTTAAGGAAGCAGAAGAGTTCATTGACAAACTCAACTTTGAACCCAATTCTATGATCTGGGCTACAATGCTTGGAGCTTGCAGAATTCATGGAGATGACATTAGGGGCCAACTAGCTACGGAGAAGCTCATTGACCTCGAACCTGAAAATTCTTCACCCTATGTGTTGCTTTCAAACATTTATGCTGCATCGGGGAACTGGAAGGAGGCTGATTCTCTGAGGAAGTCAATGAGAGAGAAAAGAGCGAAGAAGCCACCTGGATGTAGCTGGATTATAGTGGGGCAGAAGACACATTTGTTTATTGCGGGAGACAATTGTCATCCTAGTGCAGCTAAAATTGGTGTTGTTTTGAAGCATTTGAAAGCAGATAGCAATATTGCCCAAATCGATTCCTTTTACCTTGATGATGAATGAGGTAATAATATCGTTGGATTTTGTTATTTATGATAATATAAACACTGTATAGATTACAATTACAAAATAAATACTGTACAAACAAATAATCAAAGGGAATTCTAGAACTAGCCTAACACTTAGCATCATCAGACAAGATAAAAACTCTGTTTAGCATGACATTGACAGTCAACGGTGAAGCTTCCAAACCAGCGTCACTACCGGTGGGAGCAGGGTCGGTGGTGGAGGGAACGATTCCAACGTTGCCTGGGACGCCTTTCACTGTTGGAAACACTAGCCGCAGAGGGAAGCCATAGTGCCAACGTCATTTTCTGTCGATGGTGAGTGTTGCCGTCATTGCTGTTGCTGACACTCGATCAACACCTGGAACCCATTGGACTGCTGCTTGTGGATGTTCTTTTTCCTATCGCCACCGCTGCTGCTCCTGATGGGCTAAAGGTGGAAGAAAACGACTGAAATTGTGAAGTGTGTAGGGTTACACATTTATGAAAAAAAAAAACACACAAGGGACAAGCTGCTGAGGAGGTTGGAGATGGGCAAAATATTCTTATATCTCATGGGCCAGAAATATAACAGTTGAATGAGCCTATCAAGAGAGATTATGGGCCAAGCTTTTGTTGTTTTGGGTTGTTATTTCTAGATTTTTGGCTAATAGATATGGGTCAAGTCTCATAATGTCTTGGGCTGTGATTTGAATTACTTTGGAATATTAATTTGGACTTAAAGGAACCCATTAATCAAAATATAAATATATAAATATATTAGATAATATGTTTATTTAAATTTAGAAATATCTTTCTAAATTCATACATATTATGCCTATGAATTTCATAATACTTCGAATAAACTTATACACCATTGATAAATTTAAATATTGATTAGTTAAATTTTAATTAGAAATGAGTTTTTAATTAAATGTAAATTATTAAGTTCATAAGTTAAATAAAAATTAGAATTACGTTTTAAATTGAATTGACATTATTATTGCAATGAGAATTAGAAATAAGTTTTTAAATTTGATTTAATGGGTTCCATAATAATTAGAAATATGTTTTTAATTAAAATAAAACGATTATGATTTAAATATGATGCGTTCATATAGCATTGAAATTATGATTTTAATTAAACCATAATAATCATATTTTTATTTCAAGCATGAGTTTATTTATTCATTTATGATTTTTGAATTTTGTGAGCGACTTCTAATTTTGAAAATGTGTTTTTAAGGAAAACGTCAGTTACGAAGAGGTCATTAGATTTATACAAATTGTGACACATATAGGGTGACTCACTATTATATTATTGCAGTTACTCCAATTGCAATATTTTCTTGGAAAAAGATTTAATACAACATGATATTACTATTAGTAACTTAATGCAAAAGTTGTACTACGGAGGTTATCTGACTTTGTAGAAGCTAAAATGAAGTACATGACTTTACTCTCAACTTTGGCATAACCAAAAAGCGAAATGTTAAGCATGCTCCAATGCTGAAATCATATAAATGGTTGATGATAAATGTTATGAAAGAAGTTTGAAGAAAAGAATTTATTTGGACTTTATATCTGACCAACCTTCTAATCAAAATTATTATAACAATAGCATATTGAGTTTCTAGGACTTTATCATATAAATTCATTGACTCTATTCCATGTAGGGTTCATTATTATATATTGAACTAAATTGTCATAAATCACATAAATTATATTCATTAATGTATCTCAAGTCTTATATTATTGAGTTTTATTAGAATATTTGTTCTATTTGAAAAATCTTTTTGAGAATGATAATTGGTACTTAATTGTGATATAAATGATGATTGAAAACATACGTACTCGTTCGATTTCATAAACAATTGAAATTTGATTATACAATATATGTATGTATGACATCATAATGATATGGCTACTGCATCAAAGAATATAGTTTTTGAACTCAATAAGGATGAGAAATTAAATGGCAATAATTATGATATTTGGAACATGAAAATCCGATATGAACTAGAAGAGAAAGAGGCTCTCGAACCATTAAATATAGCTATCAATTTCGTTGATAAACGCAATATGACCAACATAAAAGGGACTGTGATGCTTATGAAACATAGAAAAAAAAAGAACTTATTGGCTTCCATTACATTGTTGAGTAGCATGGATAATGATATGATAAGTGAGTTCCACAAATATGACATTGCTAAGGACATATGGTCAACTTTAGCTGCACGTTTTGGAGGCATCTCAGTCACCAAAGTGATGTCACTTACTATCAAGTTTGACACATATAAGAAATGGCCAAATCACACAATGCAAAAACATTTAAGGCTTATCTCAACATGATCACTGAGTTGTATGATGTTGGTCATGAGTTATCATATAAGCAAGAAGTACAAGCTATGATCCATTCTTTGCCTCAGAATTGGGAGCATATGAAGGTGCATCTAATTCACAATGAGAGTATCAAGACGATGGAAGATGTTACAAGGAATCTTATACTATTAGAAGAATGTCTTGAAGCCTTAAAGATGTCCTTCAAGGTATATGCAGTTAGTTCTTGATTGATGTTTCATCAATGTTAAAAATACCACAAGTGCACGGCGTAGTTGTAGCTAGTACAGGTAAGTACAGGTCGATCCTATGAAGACTACAAGTACTAGTAATTACCAATTTCTATTATCTAACCTATGAATCAGATTGTGGATTTTAATTAAAAATTAAATTAAATAAACTAAGAATTAAAACAATACTGAACGTAGAATAAGGAAAATACTAAGAAGAATCAATATCAAATAATATGTTTAGGTAATGAATCTCCCTAAGAATTCTTACATATTAACTCTTTATCATGTAATTATATTGTTGAATATTGGATTGCGCAATTCCTATCTTATGTTAATATATTTCTCAAGACTATTAACAGCTTTTCCATAAGTTTATTAACAAAAATCTTTCTAGTTAAAACCAATAGGATTGCATTATCGATTCATGAATTATGCTATTAGGTTTGACTCTAATCCAGAAGATTTATGTTGACCTATTTTTAGGTTTGCATGTAACTCCTTCCAATTATTGTAGATCTATTCATACAAGAGGATTTTTCATTCTTAATCATATGAAATCAAATGATGCACTAATATTTTAGATATATAAGAACAAGAATATAACCCGTAATTGAATCTCAGTAAATCAATTAATAAAATTGCACTGAATAAAAGATGAAATCGTATTGTTATCTCAACTTCGGGCTCATAACACCTAGACACTAATTAAGTTTAGTTCTTACTCATAGAAAACAAAACCAAAGATAAATATGCAGAATAACTAATACAAAACAAAGAAATCATAATTTTAAATCTCTCTCTTCTATTGGATCTTCTTACAAAAATGGATTGGATATTGTTATCTATCAGATCTCTTGACATCATTTTTGTATTTCCTCGTCTTTTTATCAGAACTGTAGCCTCTCTATGTTGCTTATGACTTAAAATCTATTTAAAAGTCATCTCTCTTTATTTTGCCTCTGTTCACGTCCTTTTATAGTAAAAACTAAGGCTTTTGGGTTATACAAGGTTAACTTACACCTGCTTGTGACCAAAACACCTGAATTCATGATTTCATACAAGCACAGAGATTTACATGGGTAACATACATGGCCGTGTATATCAACATACACGGGTGTGTAACTCCACATGACCAAAAGCAAAGTTCTTTAAATCTTCACATGTTTACATAGACTTATACAATTACTGTACACTGTCATGTATCTTTAAGTTGCTTTAAATCTTCATTCCATGCCACGATTTCATCCGAATTATCACCTAAACACACACTTGAAGAGAATTAAGTACCAAAAATAATATAAAAATATTAAATAACAAGCAAAACACACAAAATATGGGTATATAAATATAATCAAATAATCATTTATCAAACATCTCAACACTTCAGCTTTTTCTTGTCCTTAAGAAAATCATAATCTAGATTATCAATCGTACAAACACCATAAATATAACTTGTCCATCCCTTATTAACTTCAACTTGTCCATTCATACTCTAAATCATAATATCATATTCATCAAATTAACTTACAATTAGAATCAAGTTATCCTATAAGTAACCTTTATAAGTCAATATCAATAATAATCATATTGATAATCTTTTTGAAATCAAAAGCACAATTATTTACACCCTCAGCAAGGTTTCACTCAATGCACTCAACTATTTAGGGTTTAAAAAAAACATAATAACTCAATCAATATATAGTAGAACTCTTAATCATATGCTTGCAATATTATATACCACAACTAAAGAAATATTGGACCTTTTCAAAATTCAAATCTCAAGCAATTATTGTTGGCCCCCAAAATTTTTCTTAATGAATTAAGCATGATTTAAATGAATTATGAGGTTTGACGGATTAATTTTTGGAGCTAATTATTTATGTCAAGGTTAGTAGGATTTTTATGGCATAGATTAAGTGAATTGAAGTATTAATGTTATAAGAATGAATGAGGAGCATTCTTGGTAAGTCACTTAAGCATATAAGGATATAAGGCTTTTAATGAAAGGCAAAATGGACTTTTTGGAATATT
>JAOQMQ010000006.1:11098183-11116776 GCA_027563845.1 Erythroxylum subrotundum
TATAGAGAATGTATTTAGGTTTAGGTTTCGGTGGCTTTGGCTTTGGGTGAACCAATGTTGGATAGATTGGAGATTTGACAAATTTGGGATGGTCAGTTGAAAGTGGCTAAGGCAGTGGTTCCAAATGGAATTCGAAAAAGAACATTCAAAGAAGAGGTGGCTAATGGATTCATTGTCCGAAGAGCAGAGTGAGCAATGGTTTGGAATATAAGTATAAAGTAGTCGATCTCTTGTTTGGAGTTTATTAAGAAAAGCTAACCACAATATAAAAGCATACCTTGAAGTTATACCTTTCTGCCACACCAATTTATACCAAGGTAATCTCAGAGAAGGAGGTCTCAGCATGGTGTAAGCTGAAGTATTTGTGTAGGTTTTTCTGGAGCTAGGCAACCACTCTAGCCTATCCGGTTGAGATTCATCGGGTTGATAGGGTAAAGGATCTAGCATGCGAATGACCTCAATCGTAGCTCCTTGCCAATTCCATACATTGTCATGAATAAGATCAGCTACTTTGGCATGCAGTGGGAGTTCTGACCCATTGATAAGTCTTGGAGAAACCAGATCTTGTAGTAAACCTTTGGGATGCCACGGGTCCTGCCATAAGAAAGTTTTTAATCCATTCCCTATCCTAAATATGAAATGGTCCCCAAACATATTCCTAACTTGAATTAATTTCCTCCAGCTCCAAGAGCTATTGCTAGTTGGTTGGGTACACCAGAAATTCTGACGTCTAAGAATAATAGTGTGAACTCATTTAACCCATAACGTTTCTCTATCATTAAAAAGGATCCAGATTCTTTTGCCTAAGAGAACATGATTCCAAGTTGAAAGATGTTTAATTCCTAGACCACCCTCCTTCTTTGGTTTACAAAGGTTAGACCACTTAACCTTAGCATGAGTTTATGTTACAACCTTCCCAGACCGCAAGAAGTTCCTAAGCTTAGACTCTATGTCTTTGATTATAGAGGCAGGGAGAATGAAGTGGCTAGCCCAAAAGACTTGAAAGGTAGACATAACAGAATTGACCAACTGAAGCCTACCAGCATAGGATAAAGCCTTATGAGTCCATTTGTTAATTCAACATAAGAATGGTCTCATCGACTTTGCAATTCATTGAGAAGAAAAAAGTTATTCCAACAATGTTTAGTCAATGAAATCAAATCCTTGTAAGGTCTCGTTGTTGATTATGAGTTTTCTTTCTTCTCTCATCCAATGAAAATGTTTCTATTCCTACTGCATCACAACCTCCCATGTTACGTTCAACTTGTCGGATTTCATCTGGGAGGAAGCCACAAAATACACATGAAAATATGATGTCTCCACTATATAACCTATTGCAACTCCAGTATTAGAAAAAGATCTGCCTCAACCTTCTTCCAAGACAAGTTCAAAAAATTATCGTATGACCTTCTCCCTTAATATCAGCTTCCATAGTCATTTATATGGCCCCTTAAGATTTCCATCTCTTCAAGTCCAATAAGTTCTAGGACATTTCTTTTATGAAAAAAAAAGTTCTAGGATATTATTTTTTATGAAAAAAATGTTCTAGGACATTATTGATATCCTAACCTTCAATCAAAACGATGTGACATCTTTTGGGTTCATAAATTGTGTTCAGTATCATTTTTAGGGCTTGGAAAAGACAATATCATGACAAAATAGTAAATATTGACTTTATATTATGCATATGAATTTTTGATAAATGTCTATAATTTTTAAATTTCGATAAGAGTGTAACACCAACTTATTGGAGCTTTTAGCCTCTTGCAATTTTCATAATTGATGGTTATATTTTCATGCATAAAGTATCACAATGAAATCTTTATTGTGTAATACTAAGTGGGCAAGGAGGTGGTGTTTCCATATAACAACAAATTAATCATCAATACAAGAAAACAAGCCCTTTTGGGACGTTTTAAAAACGTCACAAAAGGGCCTAAAAATGTCGCAGAAGAGCATTTGCGATGTTTTAAAAAATGTCGCGAAAAACGCCGTCATTTTGTGGCGTTTTGTAAAATGTCACAAAAAAGTTGTACAATCTGCGACGTTTCGGATTGTCTAACATTCTGCCACGTTTTTAAAACGTCACAGAACGTGAAGGAATCCACGTTGTTTGTTTATAACTAAACTACTGCTTAAATTTTGTTGGATGACAGAGACAGAAGGTTATGGTAATTGCAGCAAAACCAAACAAAATGTTGAAACAAGAAGGTTACAGCATCCAAACAGTTAACTTTGAAACAATTACGCAAACTAGGAATAAAGATCCAAACACAACATCCGTTTTGATTCCTTATTCCATAATAATAATTGTATAAGAATGCAGTCATTACAGCTAAGAAAACGTTGTCAATTGCCACAACCACCATTCCCAAATTCAACCTTATTATCTTAGATGTCATAAAGTATACTTAAGCTTTGTTGCTGAGTTAACTCTATCTTTGTACGAGCAGCATGTCAATTCTTCAGTTTCGACAAAGAGTTGGAAAGGTTCAACCTTCTCAGGATCTAAGAGTCTCCACTCTGTATTAGTTTTTTTATTTGCTTTGCACGTTTCTTCTTATGACTGCATAGCAATGGTTGCATCATTATAAGCAAGAATGAAATTTTTTAACAAATATAAGGTATGCACAAAAGCACACATACAAACATCATTCTCAAGAAGATCATTTAGGATGCAACAATGTTGAATAATAAGGAGAATGTGGTATGATTTGTCATTAGAATATGTTGAATTACAAACTCATTATGATCTTTACTCGACAAAAAATACAAAAGAGAACATGAAAAATATTAATCAACATAATCTCCAAATCTCATCATCCAAGTGAGGAGGGTGGTGTTTCTGATACGTTGAAAGAACAAACCAACAGTTAGCCTCTACCGTTATCATTCCTTCGAGAAGCTTCATCGTCTTTAAAAGAATAAACCCAAACACCATCATCTCTCAATATTAGTGATTGACAAAACTAGCTCCAAACACATAACCAAAAAAAAAACAGATATTTACCTTCCGAAGAAAACAGAGACGATAAGTGATTTTTAGATATTGGAACTTCCTGGTTGATGAATTAATCAAAAGTGTATACCAGCTGTTGAGAGGCGCTTTGCTTTTGAATTTTCCCATTCCACAAACTCATCAATTTGCCCATTCCGAGTCCAAAAATTTCTAGATCTAAGATTTGCAAGGAACTCAACAAAACCTAATTCCAGAACAAAAATAAAAAAGCACCAAAAAAGAAAAAACGAAACTCACTTAGCGTTCTTGGTATCAAACTTTGATTTACCTCCTTTCATCGCGAATCCTGCAAGTCAAACCGTAGATTAACTACAAAATCTCCTAAAACAAATCAAACAAAGCGAAAACTGATGAAAACCTATACAAAATCGAAAAGGAACTTACCGGTGCGATTAGGCAGAGTTGTGCTTCGGGTTTCAGAGAGAGAGATAGAGAGAGATGAGAGGAATGGAAAAGAGTGGAGGGGGTTATTTGTTAGGGACTGAAAGGCGGAGAAGAAGAAGAAACGTGATAGAAGAAGGAACTAGCAAAATGGTGGGAAATGAATATTTGTAAAAATTAATTGAACAAACCACGACGTTTTCTTTAACAAAACGTCGCGGATTTTATTTTGCAATGTTTTGTTGAAAAAACGTTGCGAAAAATATGACAAATTTGTGACGTTTTATAAAAACTTCGCGAAAAATTGGCTTTTTTCGTGACATTTTCTAAACGTCATGAAAAGACTGAACAATTCGCGACATTTTTTTAAAAAACGTTGCGAATTGCATGTATTTGTTGTAGTGCATATTAGTTCTATAGCACACGATTAACCTTCTTTTTCTTCACCCCCCTCCCACTTTGAAAGGCTCTTATTATGATGAAAGTATCCACTTATAGTAACAAATATGATATAAATATAGGCCTAACAAGTCTAATTACATTTTCAGAGAATTTATGTATTTCAAACAAGGTGATGATGCAACTTTACCAAATAAGACAAGCGAAAGGTAATACTTTCCTAGTAAAGAATATATGGAATTTCAAATTTTTGTTTTGTAGGTGAAGAAATGATCTCCTTTATTCCTATCCTCCTTATTCCAACCCAATGAATGAGGAACACTATTGTAAGGCTCTAGAATTTGATGGTGATGAATATGATAATATGAAATTACACCCAATTTATATTGGCCCTTGCATTGATTTCTTTAATAAAGAAGGCTTATAATCCTTACAACCCTCCAAAGTGAATCCGATAAGAGCCCCATCTTATGAAAGGGCATTATACTTTCCTTGAATAGACCCATATTGTGTTGTCAATATTTGTACAACTCCATTATTCTCCTTTTCTATTGATAGATGTATATTTGATCATAATTATACACCTATATTTGATGTATTTTGTTTGATATTCTATACTTTTATTGTATAGTTGGTACAAGTTATAATTGCTTTCAAGAAACTAAAAGGAGAAGAATTCGGCTGAAAACACGTCATAAAACAAAGTTTGAAGCAATTAAGGGATACATAACCGTGTATATAACCTTGTACATCTCTTCGGCCATGCAGAATTGCGAATTCTAGGGAATTTGGAGTATACATGGTCTAGTACATGCCTGTGTATCAAACTGTGTATCTCCCAAAAATCCTAAAATTTACTATAAAAAGACGTGAGTGGAGGCAGATTAAGGGCCAGACTTTCAGAGACATAAAAAGGCGATTCAAGATGCAAAGATCGTTTGGAAAGGGTGATATTAATCTAGAGAAGTGGAAAACACAAAGAAATCATCAAAAGATCCAATAGAATACAACATAAAACCTTTACCTTGCAAGAACATTAGATATAAAAGATGAAAGATTTAAAATTATGAACTCTTTGTTTTCTATTCGTTTTTCTTTCTGTTTATGTTTGATTTCATTTTTTATCATGTGTATCTAAACACCTTGTTAGTGTCTAAGTATGATGAACCCTATTTGAGACAATAATATGATTTGATTCTTTTATTTAATGAAATTGTTTTGATTAATCTATTGTGATTCTATTATGTGTTTAATATATGTTCTAATAGATTCGGAATATTAGGACATAATCTGATTCATAGCATAAAGATTAAGAAATCCTGTGGATGAATAGATCTACCATAATTGAAAGGAGTTGATTGCAAACCTATAGATAAGTCAACATAAATCCTCTAGATTAGGGTTAAACATAATAGCGAAAAACAAATCGGAAAGCAATCTTAGAACATTTAACCTGAGTAATTCGGTTAACAATCCTAGGATTATTTGTTAGTAGTCTCAAGAGAGTTACTAGCATACAATAGTAATTTCTACCGTCCAATAGTTAATAAAACAATTGCATAATAAAGATTAAATTTCTAATGGTCTTAGGGGGATTTGTTACCTAGACACTAATTCTTAATATTGATTGTTTTCGGAGTGATTTTTTTTATTCTCTACTCGTTATTGTTTCCTGTTTATTTTAATTGTTTAAGTTTTATTTTCTTTATTACAAAACCAAAATCAAAATTTTAGACTAGATAATAGGATAATGGTAGTTACTAGTATTCATTATCTTTGTGGGATTCGACCTGTACTTACCTGTGCTAGCTACAGCTACGTCAAGCACTTGTGATAAAATTAATATTGGTATAGAAATAAACCGATCAAGTTTTTTTTTGCCGTTTCTGGGGACAGTGATATTAGGAACACTTGAATGGTATTACTCTAGTAATTATTTTTAGTAATTATTTTGCTTTACTTTACTTTATTTTATTTTTAATGTATATTGTTATATTTTTGGCTTATTCATTTAATTATTTTTTGAACTTCTCTATATTGACAATGTGTTTATGGTTTATTTTAAGAATTGAGATTTAATGTCATCACCATGACTCACAATAAAAGGATAGAGCTGACAATACTCTTATAGGAGTTACGATGTATCTTTGCAATATATAACATCATCATATAGGAAAGAGAGTTTCTCTCATATGTTTTCAGAAGCTCAACTAATGTCTATACTATATTGCGACATTTGTGGGAGTAACCATTACAATCATGGATGTCGAGCACCAATCTATATGTGGGAGCAACTAAGCACGTACAATCAACCTCAAGGTGCACCATACGAGAATAGTTACAATTCAGAATGGAGCAACTCTTATGCTTATGGATGCAATGATTATGGGCCAGCTAAATATTTACAGTTCCAAGCACCTCAAAATAAGCAGTCAACTCTGGAAGATATGATGGCCAATTTTATTCAAGAATCAATCATGGGGCACTAAGAAACGAAAGCTCGTATACTAAATATGGTGAATTGAAACAACTAGCTAGCGAAGATAATATCTGACGAGATGTAAGGGAGTTTGCCTATTCCTACTTAAACAGATCCTAAAGAACATGGAATGACAATCGCCCTTAAGAGTGAAAATGAGCTTCCAAAGGAAGAAGAAGAAACCTCTGTCCAAAAAGAGGAACTAAGGAAGTGACAGGAGGTAACTGAAGTAGATGAGCCAAAAAATTTTGTTTAGGAAGAAGAAGAAGAAGAAGACGAAGAAGAGTGGATAGAGGTGGTTGAGGAAGAACTGATGGAAGAACTAAATAAGGAAACTACTGAAGAAGTATTAGTAGCCACCTTAGGTACGGAGGGTTCCCACTTCCACCAAGATAAACTTCTTTTGTTAATTGACGATTTAGAGAGTTTTGTTATCCCTTATTTTATTAACAGTTTGTCATTGAAAAGGGCATTAATGCAGTTAATCAAACTTATTAATTTTATAAATTAGATCCTTATGATTATCTTTCAACATGTGGCTTACTTACAGGCTACAAAATTGTTTTGTGGAGAGACGAGTGGATGTAAGCCATTGATTATAGATCCAGGATGAGGTTGAGCATGTAGGATACGTCGAACTAATGATGTTAAAGAAGCACTATATGGGAAGCAACCCATAAGTTAGTTTTAGTTTTATTTTATTTTCCATATTAGTTTGTTTTAGCCTTAATGTTAGTATAACTTTTAATTAATTTTTGTATTTCATTTGGTGCGTTTTAGGATAGGAAATCAAGCTTCCGATTGCTGAGAATGTGCGTAATTGATGTGTAGGGTATGCGTGTCTATATGTTATATTGTAAGCTGCAAAATTTTCATGCATAAGCATCAATTTTAAAAGTTGTACATGTTTACAAAGAGTCACACGCTCTCTCTGGACACATTGGTGTAGTGTTACACATTTTGATATATGCTCATGTACAAAACCGTGTAACCTTGTGAAAAGCTATAATTCAATGACATACAAGGATTGATACATGGTTGTGTATCAGACTGTGTACTCTCGCGATACATCTTAAAAAACTTTAAACACTCAAACTTTTTCATTCTTTCTTCTGTTTTCTCTCAAATCGCTGCTACCCCTTCTTTTTCTAATTCCAATCTCTTGCAATTTGCCAACCCAACTACACCACGTAAGTAATTCTTTCAATTTCACTTGTTTATACTTCTTTATTTGGATGTTTTATCTTATTTTGATGAATTTTGCTTTAAAATTATTGAATTGAGAAATTGGAGATTTATGCAAATTCTTATGATTTATTGTCGAATTATAATTTGATAGTTGTTTATTTTCGATGCCCAGTTGATAGAGATACTGATAGGCTTTTATTTGTTGCAATAATGTACCTGAATTGTGTAGTATTTTGGGATAAATATTATGTTAAATTTTTGTTTTTATATTATATTTGAGTGTTAGGAGCTTTTTGGAAAAATAGAGCAAAAAGATAGCAATTTGAAAGAATGATCAATGCTTCAATGTATGGAAAAGCAGTTGGGAGAAGATGGGACAAAATGACAACACATGAAGCAAAACAAGACAGCAGCAAGACAGATGAGAATTAATTAAAAAAAAACAACACCACATGCACAAACGCAATACACCAACAGTAAATTGAAGACTATGCATGTGAAACGCAACGTACAAGGAGAGATGACCCATTATTTACACACAAAAAAAGGCAACAGCTCCTTATTTGGACGATATAGCTTCCACAGAAAAACACATCCAAGAAAAGGAAAGGGGAGGGCATCATCAAGCTTGAGAGCCCATCCAAGAGGAACTAACATAAAGCTTTGAGGATTCCACCTCCAAATCACAATTTTACTGCAGAAATTCTGCAACAGTTTGGAGTCGTTTTCTTCATTTTTATTTGATTCTTTCATGGGTTTGTCTAGGGTTTATGCTTTTGGATTGCTTGACATGTTGATTTGTGGCTAGAACCTTAATTTCTCTTATGGATTTGATGTTTTGGTGATGCTTTAACATTGAATTTTGTTGGAATCCATGATTGAATATTCATATACTTATTTATTTTCCTTGGGTTTACTTGTTCTTCCTTTGGATCATTGGAAGTTTACTTGATATAAATTCACCTTTCAAAAAAGGGGGTTTTGCTAGAAGATTGAAGGAAATTTCAGCTAGGATTTTCTTGTGAGTTGGGGAGACCCAAGAAACTTAGTATGTGAAAATAGAAGGTTTATGTACTAATTCTAACCCCTACTTTGGGGCGTTACAGTTTAGGTTTGGAACTTAAGAAACTCTAGGAAGAACTTAAGTAAGGGATTACTAAGTGATGTCTAGAGTGGATAGATTAATTCACCTTTGGGAGAAGGGGATTAATTACTCTTAAAATTCACATACAAGGTTAGGATTTTTTATTTGTGGAGGATAGATATTAAGGTTGGCAAAAACATCATTCCCTAGGAGATAGTCATTCCCCATTGAAGTTAAGCCTTTTAATTAGTTAATTGTTGCATTCTTAATTAGTTATTGCATAGATATGTCACATTCATAGTTATTTCGGTTGCATTGAATTGGATAGTTGCTTAGAAATTCATTTGAGTTTTTAATAATTCTTTACATTGCTTTTAATTCCAAAATTTCACTCAACCCGATTCCAAACACCGTTAGCTAACTTAGATTTGAACTTTCTCATAATCCATGTGGACACGACTTGATTATTACCGATTTATTACTCACATTGAAAATCGTGCACTTGCAGTTCACGAACACCAATTGATTTTATGACTTAATTTGACAAATTACATGAAATTTGGGTGAAAATTCAACTTAAATTGTATAAACATGCAATTGTTTCTCACTTCGTGTTTTAATTGTGATATTTTGCGGTCGATTAAGTTAATTAGCTTTTTCTAAAGTTAATTTACATTAAGTTTGTGTTTAATTGCATGAATTTAGTATTTAATTTCATCAATTTTTTGTAATTGGTAATTTAGGGTTTTTAATTTCAATTTTAAGGTTAGAATTGTAATTTAAAATTTAAGTTAGTTTAATTCATTAACTACAATATTTCTAAATTTAATTTTAAGATTAATTATTTTGTTAGTGGATTTTCTAATTAAAGTTATTTAATTTTTTATTTGTGTTAATTTATTAGTTATTTCTTTGTGTTCATTTTTGTAGTTAATTTGTTTTCACAATTAATAATTTAGTTAGCATAATTGATTTTAATAGTGGGGAAAAGCGTACCTTCATAAATTATATATCAAATTTCTCACACTTAATCAAAATTCCAGACGAAATGATAAGATCATTCTTGAAAAGGAGACCCCAAGGAAGAGACAATGAGGCGAAGGATCCTCCACTATAGTCCAACAACTTATAGTAGCTGCGGATGCTACTATTCAATGTCAAGGCCTAGGAGGAATAGTATCAATGGGTTAAGGACAAGAAGGTCAGCATCGACTGGGAGGCACTGAAGTAGGTTAGCTTAGCCCAATAATTTTGAGAGCTCGTAGACATTGGTATATGATCCCGATTCTTTGACATTATAGAACCTTCGTATCGAGAGCTCACATTAAAGGTCCTTTCCATATTCTTTATAGAGAGATGATGTTATGATAGGGATCATCTGAATACAATCCTGTTCTGAATGATAAGGAAGATGAACCAGATGAGCTACACAGAGTTCTCCATCATGATGGGTCTTATAACTGGGAGTGTATGGGGACACCAGAGTATCTTACACTAAGGACAGATTTTTGTACGGATTGTCTCCTCTATACTTCTGGATTAGGATCAACACTAAAGATGACTATGAATCAAGCAAGTCAAAGGCTTTGACCTTACGTCATATAACGCTTAGATAATTCCTTAGAATTTTGATCCACATGCTGAGTAGTCGAGGAGATAGTTAGGGAACCATTGGGAACGTGGATGTATACTACCTTTGGAGCATAAGCAAACGTCAATTCACCTAGGACATACACTTGTCAAATTTATCAGGCATCAGAGTGAAGACAGGAAGGTTGACACAATTTGTGTTAGAACTTATGTGACCCAACTGGCACGACGGATGGGTCTATTTAATTGGCTACCACCAATGTAGCAGATGAAGACTATTTTACCGTTTAATCTGGCAGTGATGCAACACATGCATATGGTACGTAGATTTCAGGCCCATCGAAGACATATACAAACTTATTGGGGAGCCAGACAAGCTAGCAGCTGAGGTTAGAGATAGAACAAAACAAGCTATACCATATTACCCACCATCATCACAACTATAGCCACCACCACCTGAGATGGAGATCAAAAACCAGATCCAGATATTCTGTGAGGTCTTAAAGCTAGGATGCAAAACCTAGCTTAGCTAAAGATAGGATTATTGGAGAGATTGTGGGCCAGCTTATAGGAATTCAAAACGTCTATCTGACAATAACATGCAGAGCTGATTGAGCTGGTAAGAAGTCTCTAGCATGCAGTTAGATGAATGGGAGAGTTAATGTAATTAATGGCGAGCTGTCTAAGCATCGATTTTTAGCCTCTATCTTTTGGCAAGGGAACTTCCTTTGCGGCCCTCCACAGGTACATGATCATCCACCCGAGGACCCTCCTTCATTGGATTAGCCTAGATCACATCAGGAGGGAGAAGCTTGATTTTTGTTTGTTTTTCTTTCTCTTTATTAATTATGTATTTATTATTTTCTTTTCTCTAACATTATCGTTAATGATGTTCTTATTTCTTAATTTCATTTGTTTTATTTTTATTTCTGTTGTTCTTTTCATCCTTTTTCTTATATTTTGCAAGGATGTAGTATTGGATGGATTAAAATTCAGAAAAATCTTTATACTCAGGAAAGCAAGATCTTAATTGCCCGAAGTAGGTCACAATCCCTTGTTTGATTTTAGTCCCTTATTTCTCCAATCAATATGGATAAGAAGGTCTTACAATTTACTACAGTTGAAGCTCTAAGTAAGTCATGAGTTTCTAGCAAAGTACCACATGATCCTCGGGGTCCATTAGACCATTATACACCTCTATAGCTAAGAACTTGAACTTTGGTGGTAGTGGCTCACTGAGGATCGTCGAGGTGAATGGAAAGTCATGGCTTAGGTCCTAAAAATCTATCTAAAGGTAGGATCATGATGGCTTATGGAGTCTACTATATTTTGATTTGCAAAGTTGGCCATTTGTGATTGGAGGATTCCTTCCTCATACCAAGTTCATCAAAATGTCAACAAGGTCTTGCAACTTTATATACATCTTTGTTGTGGGGGTTAATTAGTGAAATAAACCTCTTCCTTCATCTTTTTCAAGGCTATCGAGTTCCTCACATGTCAAGCCTCTTTTACTCTTATTATTATGGATTAAGATTGGGATATAAATTCTCTCCCTATCCCCATCAACAATTCCAACTTATCACTCCTTATTTTCTCTTCAAGGTTGAGACCCTTCTTAAGGTTAACTCTTCTTTTATTACTATATGGATTTTTTTTCGACTGCTCCTTTTAGGTGTTGGAATATAAAACTTATAGAAGCAGTTGGAGGACTCCAACGGTTCGTAGTAGGCTTGTAAGTGTTATTTAGTGGATAATGAAAGCTTACCTTTTTCTAGAGTGTAACTTCTTTACACATTGGAGGTGACATGCATAGAGAGCGAGCCCACGCTTGGCCCAATTATGTTTTCTAATGAATAGGGTGGAGGGGTGGTCTCTAAAGGATTAGTAAGGCAAAGTCCTTCCTCATTATAGGGAAGGGCATAGTCAAATGGTTGTATGATCATGACATAGTCATAAGTGACATGAGCCTCCTAACTCTAACTTAAACAAATCAAATGTATTAATTTCATAAGAAAATAAACATACTCATCAACACTCTTTTGTGATGTTACTTTTTCAAAATATATAGAATAACAACCTTCCTCTTCTTTTTTTTTTTTCAGAATTGGCTCATTCATATTCATAAGATATTAGATGAAACTTATAGAATCTTTAATGTATTCTAGAATTAGGATGTAAGTTCTCTACTTATTTATGACCTTTTAACATTAAAAAGTGATTACTAAACCAATATCTTTATTATTAATATTTTCCATTTCATATCTCTTTAATATTCACATGTCAAAGAGAATATACTAATTCTTTTCATACTTATTTATTTATAAATTTTTATAATTATCAACTCTTTATTTACTAACCAATATTAGAGTACACAATTTCATAACTAATGTAATTTTTATTTATATTTTAAAACTTTTTCAACATTATGCTAACATACATGTACTAATAAAAATTACATCAATTTAGGAGGGGTAACTGTATCATTAGAAGCTCCATTCTAAATCATTCGTTCCTTATACCCTATTTATTATAAGTAACTTCACCTCCTTTAAATAATAAATTTCTCCTATAATTTAATATTTTTAAAATTTTTAATTTTCTCTACATATTAACTCCTTTTACTTTTGCTGAGTTAAGCATTGAATATAACAACATATCCCTTTTGTAAATGATTTCTCCATAATGTCTATGACTATTTAATTTTAGGGTGGATTATCTTTATTTGGAATAATCTCGACATTATGATTCTTATTATTATAGGTTTCCATATCTAAAAAATAAGCATACCTCAAATCTGGTCCAACTGTTAAGATTGTGATACATTTTTGTCACATTAGAAAGCTTATTTTGATTTTTTGTTTTAGTTAAATGTAATGATAATATTCGATCATGTCTAGTAGAATTAAGGAGCAAAAAAGCTAGATAGTTCTAGAATGATATGTAACATATGATGCAGCTTAAAATTAATCTTTGATTATGTAACTAACCTACTATAGTAGTTGTAATAATTACCATAGTTTTGTATCTTACATATATGTATATTTATATTTTTCAAGTGAAAATTTTAATTTTGAAGTGTTATTTTCTTTCTTGGTTTTACCTAAAAACTTATCTAAGCTTGCAAACGATATCAAAGCTTAAAAAATCCTTAGAGGAATTATGAGAAAAGTAAATCAACAAACTCTCCTTCATATAAAATCAAAGAGCTCCATATATCATTCATGGCTTCTAAAAGTGTTACAGCTCTTACAATTCATGTGTTTATACTAGAGAACTCTAATGCTTGGGATGTGAAGATGAAGACATATTTAAAGGTTCAGGATTTATGGAAAATGTTAAAAAATATAACTTAGAGCCAATTCTATAAAAACATAGATAAATTATCATGTTGAAGAATAGAAAAATAAGTTTAAATCTTGATCATGTTTGCAAGCAGCTCTAAAGACATTTTGACAAAATTATTTCTTATTAGTCACTAAAAGAAGCATGTGATAAACTCAACGAAGAGTTTTAAAAACGTGATAAGACAAGGCAGATGCAAGTCTTAAATCTCACAAGAGAGTTTAAGCTTCTAAGAATGAATGATATAAGATTAGGTTAAAGAGTCTACATATAAGTTTTTAAGTAAGGTAACCAAGATTAGGTCACTGGGTGAAGAATTTTTTTTTTGGAAAATTAATTATGTATATACTATAGATGGAACTATTTCAAACATTACAATGAGTTCTAGGTTATTAACTGACCATTCATGTTACAAAAATACTAAGGAATCTAAATGTAGTATAGGAAATATGTCATAAGATAAAAAATCTAAGATAAGTTATAAACTCCACCGTCGTTGTATGTCCATCGAGAGAGTATGCTGCACTTTTTTTACATAGATGCACTCACAGATCAGGTTAACAATCTTGTCTGCGACCAGATATTTGCTTCCTTCTTATCAATGAACCATCCACTGTTACGCTCATTCCAAATTATGTAAATGGTGAGAGTGAAGGTTGCTTTATAAAGAGAGGCATTAGTTTATCCTGGCTTGGAGTTTCTAATAGTCCAGTATAATTCATGTTCCCAGTTGTATCGACAATTATTTTGTGGTAACAAGTGCAATATTTGGCTCCAAATCGCTTTGGAATAGCTATATAAAAAGAATAGATGGTGCATATCCTCCACTACCCTATTACAAAGTATGTAAGTATTATTAGCTATGTTACCTGCCATTGGCTCTTAGTTTAAAGCCTATTCTTAATCGCAAGCCATGTGATGAAGGAAGCCCTGGGGCTAATGGTATTTCTCCATAATAGATCAAACCAGGGGACGGTAGTATAGCTATTGGAAAATAGTTGATAACATGAATGATTAGTGAATTGTCTATTTCGGTTCAACACTCATAAAATAATATCCTCATTCTTAACTGAAGATAGTCGAGGGAGGTGTATCGAGAGGGATAAAAAAAACCTTTGAACTCACCTTTCCATTCTCCATTAACAATTAGTGAGGATATTTGTCATTAAGAGGCATATGATTCCTTAGTTGCTGAAAAGTACTATGCTGGACTATAGGATTGATATCGAGCAAATTATCAAACCATATCCATGTCCTTTCTCCATTCTCGATCTGGTGTTTAATACAAGGATAAATGATCTCCCTCATCTTCATAATTTGCTTAAGAATTGGAGAGTCGTCCTTAGTGAAATCAATTTGACAAAATTTTGAATTCTTGAACTAATATTCATGCAACCACCATTTGATCCATAAAGCATTACGATCAGTATATAGCCTCCACAACCTCTTACACATTAACACGTTTTGCATATTTGTTACCAAGATGATCCCAAGGCCGCCTTGATTTTTTGGCAGAGTAACCTCACTCCACTTAGTTCTTGCCTTCTTTGAATTTCCAAGTTGACCATACCATAAGAGCAATTTCGTAATTTTCTCCATCTTCTTTATGACTCTTCTTGGCATTGTGATATGTGCAGTCCAATAAAGTGTAAACTAGTAAGCAACGAAATGATGAGTGTGATACGAGTTGTATACGATAAGTATCTATTTTGCAATGCCATCACTTGAGATTTGAGTCGTTCAATAATTGGTAAGCAGTCATGAAACTTAGGCTTGTGTATTGGGTGTGGAATTAATTGACAAGAGATTTTTGGAGAAAGTTATAGTGAGATTGCCTATAAAATTTGAGTCTAAGATCTCATCTCTTGAAGACTTAAAAGACTTGAATGAAATTACTTGGCTAGAATTACTAAAAATACCTTACATGCATAAGAACAATGGAGATTAATAAGTTAAGAAAAAATGTTAAAGTTTCTTTTATGGTTTAACAAAAAGTTAAAGCTCCATCCACTAATGAAGAAAAGAAATAAAATGCAGGTAGGAGAAAGAAAGATAAGAAAGACTACTAACAGGGCAAAGGTGGGGGCAAGAAAGGAAGATACAAGCTATGTCCTCACTATAACTTGAAGGGGCATTCATTAAATTATTGTTGGTATAGACTTTGTGTTTAATACAGACTATACAAGCGATTTGGAGGCATTGAAAAGTTATGTAAAAGCAAAGGATAATGGTAGGCATAATAAGCCTAAATTACTAAAGAGGTCAATAATAACAATAAGATAAACATTTATTTGTCACAACTTTCTACGTAACTAACAATAGACAAGAAGCCTAGATTATTAAAAATGGATGTTCAAACTAAATGAAAAATTATGCAAAATCTTTATTAAAATGGATAGAAGGATCTTCTCCAGAATCAAAGAGGAAAATGGTGAATTTGTGGAGATCAAAGGAAAAGGTATAAACCAAATGAAACATAATGCAAAAATCTTGATTAAAATGAACAAAAGGATATTCTCCAGAATTAAAGAGGAAAGTGGTAAATTTGTGGAGGTCAAAGGCAAAGGTATTGTTGTCATAAACACTCTAAAAGGTACCGAATCAATTTCAGATGTGTTATAAGTGCCTTAAATAATTCAAAGTCTTCTTAGTGTTTCTCAAATGCTTAAAAGAAATATATATTACACTTTGAGGACAATACATGTACCATAACTAAACCAACTGGTGTCAATTTATTTGATGTGAAAGTAAAGAATAAATGCTTTCCAATTAACTAGAAGCAAACATATTTGCAAGCTTTAATTGGTTCAATTAATGAATTACCTATTTGGCATAATAGATTAGGGCATTTCAATTATGGTGTCTTAAAATTTATGGATGATAAAGGTCTTACACAAGACCTAACTATTGTTCATGATAGTAAAAATGTATGTGATGTATGTCAATTTGGAAAATAATAAAAGTTTCCATTTCCTATAAATCAAGCTTATAGAGCATTTACATATTGATGTGTTTGTACTTATGAAGACACCTTCACTTAATGGAAGAAAATACTTCTTGTTGTTCAATTATGGCTGCACAAGAATGTGTTGAGCATCCTTTTTAAATCAAAAGTCTAAATTTTTGGTAGATTTCAAAGTTTTAAATAATTTGATGAAAACCATTATGGAAGTAAAATTAAGGTGCTTAGATTAGATAATGGAACTAAATACACCTCATTTTAGTTTAAAAAGTATCTACAAATGGTAGAGTTACAGCACCAGCTCGTTGTCACTTATACTTTACAACATAACAGAGTAAGTGAAAGAAAGAACATATATATCATAGAGATAAGGATATGTTTGTTGTTCAAGAATAATCTAGTAAATCACTTTTGGGCTAAGGTAGTTAATACCTTAGTGTACCTCCTTAATAGGTTTCTAACTAAAACTCTAGTTGGTAAGACTCCATTTAAAGCCTATTTTTGGAATAAAGCCTTTAATAACACATCTTAGGGTCTTTGGATGTGTCTGTTACATCTATATTCCTATAGCAAAAAGAGACAAGTTGGATCAAGGAGAAAATTACTTATATGTTCTTAGGATATAATAGCAACAATAAAGCATATAAAATGTTGGATTTGTAAGCACAAAATATTGTTATTATTTGCTAGTTTTATGTAAAAACCTTTATACTACAAGTATACAGATCGTAATTCATTGTGTAAAAGGTATCATTCCCACAATGATTGATTAATCATCTAAAAACTTGAATGCACTTTGTCTAAGATAATGAAAGATCTAATGAATTGATTTAAAATAAATTAACTAAAATTGAAATAACTAATAAAGCTAAGAATTGAATAATTGAAACTAGCAATAAGAATAAAGTTAATCAATCATGGAAACTTAAGGGTTATTCTATCATTATTTTGTCTTCCCTTTATCCTGTTGATTCAATTATGCTTAATCTTAGATATCCTAAGATTTTGATTACCCTCTCTTGGGATCTAATCAAGTACTACTAATTGAAATGGATAATAATAGAATTGCAGTCACTCAATTCACAAAACTACTTCAAACTATTCAATTGGATCTGAAGCAACCTTAAGGATAATTAACTCACAATTAAGATCTCTCTTCAATTGTTTATTAATACGATATTTGTAGGTCTGTTAAGTTGTCAACTCTCATTGCGTAACTTAACATACACGAATTGATTTAGTCTCTCGATTTATTATCAAGTATAAGCATAACTAATATCACAAAGCATTCATATATTTATTGAATTCAACAAGACAATGAAATAGCTTTGTTCTTGACCTTGAATTCTTAAAAAACTAAAGTTGCTCTTGATGTCTCCACTTTGATCTCTTTGATTCTGATGTGTAGCCTCCTTTTTGATGTTTTTTTTTTCTTTAAATGCTTCATGAGGCTTCTAGGGTTTCCTCACTTAATTAAGTTCCAAAGATAGCCCTGAAACGTCATAAATACGAAAAATTTTATGCTAGAAAATATTGTGCATGATCGTGCATCCTGTCTATGCTTTCTATCACGATCATGCAAATTCTCTAAGTTCTTCATCTTTTCTTCAATTTTTGTATTTCCACTCACTAAAAAACACATTAAAAAAACTTTGTAACATAAAGTTATGATCAAATCCTTGCTCTAAAACAACCAAACCATTAAAACACAAGCAAACATTACAAAGAACACAATTCTAAGTCCTAAACAGATAATTATCATCTAAGAAATTGCTTAAAAACATACTTAAACCTCTAGAAAACATACTATAATATACACCTATTAGTTGTTGCTAGAGATGTGGAGTTCAATGAAGTTGGGATTTGGAATTGGAATAAAAGATAGCAAAATTGGTAAAAAGAATTTTATTAAAGGTAACTTTCCTAAAGAACAAGATGTAGTTAAAGAAAGAGTTGAATTAGAATGTGATGATGATGCAATTAGAAGCAAAAAAACTTTTAAGAGAGATATATGAGAGATGCAATGCAACTTCTTTGATGAAACCTACTATATATAAAGAAACAAGAAATTTAGAGGTTGGGGTTATCGATGATCAATAAAAGTCGGACTTGGAAATTGGTTAACAAACCTGATAGGAGAAAAGTAATT
>JAOQMQ010000006.1:11134436-11147497 GCA_027563845.1 Erythroxylum subrotundum
AGATTACTAATTATTTATAATAATTAAATATTAATAAATAATTTAATTTTTGTAATTATAATTTTCATTGTACTTTGCCATAAGTAATGTAATAATTTTTAGATTTGAGTCATTTATGTTTCATACAAACATATAAATTTAAGTATATTGTCGATTTATTAGAGTTTTTTTTATTTAACCCGGGGCCTATAAAATGATAAGAACGGCCCTGCATGTAGCACCCTACTACATGGTCTAGTCTCTCCCTAAAAGAGTTTTATCTATCTTGTCTTTACTTATTTGTCATCTCCATAAATCATAAAGGCATCTACAATCAATAAAAGTTTCAAAATAGGATTAGACACTTAACAATAATTGCTTTATGGTGAAAAGATCCATCATCCTGAAGAAGACATTCATTCATGTACTTAGCATATCATGAAAGTAGGAAATATTTATGCAATATTTGCGAAGATTACAGACTTCCCTTTAAAACTGACATCTGATCATACACAACTTATATCGTGTCCTGAGATAACTCTCTTAAAGAATTCTCCTCCTTTTCGGTGCCTCTAATAAAATGATAGTTCATCTTTTGAGTTAAAAAATATGCGCTAGCCACTAGTGTCCACAATTTGAAAGGGACAAAGCCACTACGCTACGGAGGTGGACACCACAACCTTTTCTGCTGTATAATTATGGTGCGCTCTCAAAATCAGTATTTTTGTATTAGGAACCATAGTTGTTCTTATCATGAAAGGCACTCATTTGCTCTACGGCAGCAACTTGAAAATTGACCATGTCTGATTTAGATAAAACCCATGCCCTTCTACCCTGGCACCTACAAAAGTGATGGACAAAACGTTGCCTTTTTTCCAGTTCCTCGCTTTTCCGTACCCTGCTGTCTCTTGCTGGAGTACTTCACTTGCCTCATCTACTTTGTCAGATTTATATAGATGTACATTGTGTGTGCGCTGGAGATAAGATACGGAAAAGTAAGTTGTACGTGTTATATTAACAACCATGACATGAAAGCTGATATGCACCCGCGGCTGAAATTATTGCCTTTTAGCTCTCTTTTGGTAGTTTACGCGGAAACAAATATAAGCGGCCCTTGACAGGAGTTTTCACGTACATCAGAATCAGTTTTGGATTTTGTATAATCTACTTTATTCATGCACGTAAATAGTGAGAAAATACGAAGCCATGTACAAAGTGATATGACTAACAACAGTTGCACTGGCCCTTGCATATGCACAGAGAAGGAATATACTTGAATGAACGGGAAGAGAGATTTCTCAATTTCTTTTGATTTCTTTCTCCCTTTTTCCTCAAACGCGAGCCAAGGAAGAGCAAATTCAAACTACTGCTCTTTAATGCTAGCGTTAAGTATAGGGAATTTCAATCATTGGAATACAGTTTTTGTTTTGAAAGGAACGTCCAATTCCATTAGACTTCGTAATTGTAGCTGTAGGTAACATAAAAGCAATGCTTCAGTCTTACTGCGAGCAATGGCAAAAGACCCCTCTCATTTCGTGCGAACAGCTTTAGGAATATTTGGGCATACATTTAGACACCAGATAAACTTTCTTATGTCAGTTTGTTGATAGGTTTGGCATTACAACAAGCACTGGTAACTTTCATCCACCAGATGTTGTATTATCAAGACCAAAAATCCGGGGTTGGGCCTACACAAAAGACAATCAAAATGGAATTTAGAAATTAAAAGAACAAACAAATACAAAAAGCAGGAAACAAGGAAAACGAACTTTCCTTAAGGTGGGTGTTGGGTTGCAGATGGTCCAGTGATTTGAAGATGTGGAAAGCAAGTTGGATTACTAGTTAAGGGATGGCATGCCCCATAGGTTGGATTGGGTGGAAGGTGGACCAAGGCGAGGGATTTACCGGCCATAGTTAGTGGACTGAATTTTGTTTTTCTTGCCTTTTATTGATGGATCGATGCCGACCTATCATTGATTCTGCAAGAGAAACCTCATTTAATGAAAAAAACTATTAAGAGACTTTCAAATCATTACAAGGCTATGTAGCATGGACACAATAAAATGGAGCCGTGTTCGCGTGTCGGACACGTGTCCGTATCGGACAGCCACTGAAACACGGTGGACACAGCTCGGACACTTCCGGAGACCGCTCGGACATTGCTTAATGGAATATATAATCCATAGAATATATGCTACATGTTTTTTGAGAGGGGCTTATAAAGTATCAAATATGTATGAACTATCAAGATATTAGAAGTCTTGAAATACATCAATCAATATATATATCATATTATGAATTCTGAATTTTTTGTCTTAATTTTAAATTTTATAATATATATATATATATATATGTCGTGTCTGTGTCCACCAAATTTTAGAAGTTGGTGTGTCTCCGTGTCGTGTACGTGTCTGTGTCTGTGTCTGTATCTGTGCTTCTTAGTTACGAGGCTAACTGAACGTTTTCTGCCTCAAGAAATATTTCAGAAAAAGAGGGACATCCTTGCCTTATCCCATTTGAGAAAAACAGGACAGTTAGAAAAATGGAAAAGAATCTTTGACGTTAAACTAAAATTATAGTTCGGAATTCTAACATGACCAAAGTTGCAAAGGTAGAGTGCAATGCTTATATTTATTTGCAAAGTAGCATTTTTAATGAACCGGTGGACATCTTTCCCAATATAGATGTTGGTTTAATTGCAATAATCATCTCTATACTTCATTTAAATTACAAATAATCACTTTGACACCCTTTCTTTGAAAAATTAAATAAATTGATTGATAAGTAAGAGGATACAAGCTTGATGCCACTATTTTGATGGGGAAAACACACTTTTTGGTATGATAATTGACATTGCAAAGGACCCTTGTATAATATAGAAGAGATACAACATCTGAAGCTAGTGGTGAATCCTCGTACCAAAGTTAGCAATGCTAATCAGAGAAAATAAGTGGATATGACCTTACCATAATAATAGGTGTGTAAAGATCATAATGGACAATTTGTCAAGATCCCAGGAAAGTGAACAAGATGACATTCAGTAGATAGCAGATGGACCAAAGAAATTCAGCATAAAAAAATTGCAAAACTCTTCTACAAAAGGAACCAAATACTAAGGTGAGGTGGACGAATATGGTTTGGAATAAGGATATCAGCCGTGCTCACTCTTTTGCCCTATGGTTGGGAATAAATGGAGGACTACTTGCAAAAGGACAAGATCAAATTCTTTATCAATTCTCTGAATTGTGAACTTTGTAACTCTAATCAGGAAACAATGGATCATATTATGCCAAGATGCAAGTACCCCAGGAGAATTTGGAGAGGGTTGCAGGAGTTTTGAATATAAGCAGATCAGCAGCCCTTGGGATGAGATATCCACATGTTTATGGAATCTGAAAACAGAAAGCAAAACAGATTATATAAGTACTAAAGATTAGTTGGGCTTCAATGGTGTATCACCTTTGGCAACAAAGGAATTGCAGAATTTTCAGAAAAGAGATTAGAAGCACATAGTTATTCTATCTGAAAATTATACTTCAATGCAGACTCTGCTTGATAGCAAGAGGGATTGCTGCTAATCTCTCCACCAATATGAAGAAAAGATGGCTATTGGATTAAGCTACTTTTACCAAACTAGTTGCTAGGAATCATAACTTGTAATCAAGAGCTTTTGTACCTATAAAGGTTGTATATAGTCTCTATTTAATGAAATTAATTACTTAAAAAAAGGCTTGATGCCAATAATTCCAATTTATTAGTCGAGCCAGTAAGGAATACAATAAATAATAATACTAAGTTATGAAGACATAGGCAAAAATAGTCTACCGTCACTACATATTAAAGATCACTACAAGTATAATTGTATTATGTAAAAACCAAGATGTTGCTTCAAAAAGAAATTTGGGTGTTTAGTTTCTAAGTTATTTCCAGCTAAGATCCATATATATAATCAAATGTAATAGCCCATTAAGATTAAGAGCTGCATCCCTGAGACTCAACTGAACAAAACTACTTAATCTCTTTATATTTGATCAAATATTTCTTAGGAGGCTCTTATGAGGTTAATTGATCATAAGTTGCTTACTTATCTATTGATATGTGTCGTTAGGCGTATACAAATTAAATCCTTATTTTACTTTCAAATTTATTAATCAAATTAGTATAGAACGAATAAGAGTCGATCCTACGAAGAAAGTTAATTTATTGATTTGTTTTATTACTTATAATACTTTTAAAGGGGACAATTATATCCTAATAATTTCGCTCAAATGAAAAAAAAAATCAATCCTAAAGTAAGAAACACGATCAATGCACTAACACATAATATCTTCTTTAACCAAAATTATTAATATACAATATTAAAACTTAAGAAAATAAACTTGTAATACATTCTTATAACCACACAGTCAATATTCAATAGCTGGATATTATTTTCTTTGTCACTAAGTCGTAATCATCTAATATATATATTACTGAACTTTTTAATGTGAAACTAAGTCATACAAATCCAAAATTTCCTGTACATAACACCTGTTTCATCTTGTAATACTTTTACAGTTATCCTAATTTAGTATTTACACATCTAATTCAATCAAGACACATATCTTTGCATAATTCAACCAATAAAACAAACTTCTATGAATTAATGAACCATTACAAGAAAATTTGCAGACCTTCAATAACTATATTAATTAACATATTCGTATGAGATATCCAATTCATAGTACTTTTGAGCAAAATACATTAAGCTATGTTATTTTTCAAGTTGAGAAGATATTAAACATACATAATAAAGCACATCTAAAAGAAAAATAAAAGCTTGGATAGCTTGGATGAAATCTCTAGCAAAGTACGAAATCAACATAGATGTGATCATTCTTTATTTATCATGAATCAATCATTATGTTCAATTTTTAAAGTTCAATCCAATTCACAACAAAGGATTAATAATCTCACTTATCCTATGTTGAATATAACACTTGTAATCATTATTCAAAAGAAATTTAGTTAAGTTGTCCATATTTATCCAATTATCCTCATGTATAATTTAACCTTATCAATGAGCTGAAATTAAGAAAAGTCTGAAAACCAAAACAATGCAAAAAAAGAAACCTAATAAATTTTACCAAGTCAATAGTTATATAAAAAAGGAGGATTGCGATTCAAATTGAGTCTAGAAATCAAAGAAATAAAACATAAATTTTTATCTAACCAAATATTTATAAATGAACAAGCATGTTTTAAATTTTAGTTTAGTCATGCAATTTTGACATGTCCGAGATAACCCGAGACATTTAACAGGTTGATGTAGAAAACCAACCTGATGGTTTTTACTTGTTCCTTTTAAATCTTTAGAATTGAACCAGCTCAATTTAAGCATCAAGACACGTTAAGCACAAGGAAACACAATCAATAACCTAAATTTGTTCAACAAATGCATAAATTCCAATTCATATAACTCTAAATGAATAACTAATTCTAGTTATCATATTCAAATAATTAGGGATGTCTCCAAACAAATAAGAACATGAATAAACACAATTAGAAATTCCAGTAATTGATAATATTAGATCTTCTCATAATAACCTCTCAACCTTGCTTGAATGTTTGTTTGTCTTTCTCCCCAACTGTTGTGTTGGTTTTATAGCCTCTAAAAGATCCCCAAAGACCGCACGTTATTGGATTTTCAATTAGTTTCTACTTATCTCTTCAATTGTGTTTTGTTTTCCTCTTGATTGTTGGTGTTTTGTTGCTTCTTCTCTACTATTGCATTTTGCTATTTTTTTCTATTAAGTTGTTTTGCTATTTCCTCTGGTGCTTTGGTTATTGCTATATTATTTTATTAGAGTGTCTACTACAGTTGTCTTTTGCTATGCATTTTGCTTCTTTTCTCTACATTTTGGGCTATTTCTTTTTCTTCTAATGGGCTTCCTTTTTGTTGAGCTATTTGCTTGTCTTGGTGGCTGCTTCATAGGTTGAACTTCATTTTGGGCCAGATTTTCTTCTAGATTCATTCCTTTAAGTCTACCAAGCCAATAAGAAAATACTTAGTACATTTTAAATCTCTTTTTTTAATATATAATTAAATAACATGAATAAGTAATAAGAAAATGCAACAATTTTACCCAAACAGGTTATGTAGATAATATAAAATAGGGGTGTAAAATATGATAGGATTTCTACTTATCAAATTCTCTCGCACTTAACTTTTGATCGTCCTTGATCAAAACAACACTATTATGCAAAATATGAATTTAGTTTACCACTATACCTCACACAAAATATATTAGATTAAGACGAACTGAATAACAAAACAAAATATTTATTTATCAAAACTAGCCAAAAGTTAATAAAATAGGAAGTTCACAACTAGTCTAAGTCAAAAGAGCAAATTTTTTCCTATTAATTAATGCATGACACTTGGTCCTCATTGGCTTATCGAACTTGATGCTTCCAAAAGTTGACTTAGGCTTTTTGTAGCACCACTGAATTCCATAGCTCTACAGTCATCTTCTTGAGCTTATATAATTCTTATTTGAGGGCTTCTTATTTTTCTATAATCAGGTTGATAACACGTTCATGCTTAATAACTTCACTTTCTAAGGAGTCAAAATTATTTTTCAGCTCTTGAATTTTTGTTAGAAGATTCATTCTTCTCTACATCACAGTCCCTTGTACGTTGATATGAGAGGCTTAACTTTTCTTAGTACATAACATGATTATGACAAGATTTTTCAAAGGAAATAAAGGCTTTTTCAGGTTTATTAAGAAGTTCCCCAATATCAAATGACGAAGATGTAGACCTAATGTATGGTAGCGCACTCAGGAAAGAACTATGTTGAATTTCAGTTAAGAACTACAACTGCTACTATATGGTGAGGCTACAAGTAATAAAAGGATGTTTCATACTGCTGTTGACTTCTTCAACAATAAATCCCTTTTAAAGGAAGAATGACTTTAGTTGAGGAATTGGTGATTATAGTTTCTTTGAGCAACTTGGAGGAGGAGAAAGTCCTTACAAATTCTTTTGAAACTGGAGTTTTAGGCATATATATGTCTATAGTTTTTTAGGCATAGAATGGAAAATCCACTCAAAAATTTTCATTAAATTCAGATAAAGTGTTGATCTAAATAACTCGGGACTCTAATCAATTTATTCACTTGAATTGTCAAATTAAAGGTACCAATGTATACTTTGATATGACTATCATTTATACAGCTAACTTCGTATTCTAAAAGACAAGCCTATGGGAAGATATCAGGGCTATCAATGAAGGCATAGCCAAACTTTATATCATACAGGGGATTTTTCAATTGCTTATTATCCCCTATGGAGGCTGAGGGCTACATAACTAAACATAAAGGCTTAGGCACATAACTTATTAAAGTTACTCAACATATTGGATTAGTGTTTTAGGGATATGATGGTCACCTATTCACACAGTTTGACAAACAATAAGGGGATTACTTTATTAGGAAAAAGTTAGAGTCATGGTTAATCAACAATGGCTCACATAGTTTCCTAGATCTTGTGCTCACTCTGGTGAAACATTATGTTCTGACCCCTTATAAACTAAAGTTCCAAGGTTATATTATCAGAACCTCCTTCAGGTTCTTCAATGGACTTACCAAAATGGAGGGATTTAAAGAGGTAGTAAACAAGAGTTAGATATAAGGAGTGGAAGGTTTTAAGTCATATCAACTTATGAGAAAACTTCAAAGGGTTAAACTTGCAATTAAGGAGTTTTTCAGGAAAAATAATGTTAATTCAGTTGATAATCTCTTAGAAGCAAAAGGCAATTTGAAGATAGTTTAGGATGAATGTTACAAAAATCCTCATAATATGGCCTTAAGAACTCTTAAAAACCAAAAACTAAAGGAATATAAATATGCTCTCATATTGTACAACCCAATTCTAAAGCAAAAGGTAAGAATATATTGGCTTATGGATGAAGATGATAATACAAAATTCTTTCACTCTTTAATTATTGCTAGAAGAAACAAGAATAAAATATCAATGCTATAGGATATGAATGGGGTAGTACATACTGATTAGGAATAATTAGAAGACATTATTTTTAACTTCTTTAAAAATTTGATATGTAATAATAGAGGTAGGGACATTAGTTGGGCCATAAAAGATAGGATCAACTAGGATGTGAAGGACTTCTTAATGAGACCATTCATTTAGCAGGAATTAAAACAAGTTTTATTCAACCATCATCCCTCTAAATCTCCTAGTCCTGATGGGTGTAGTGCACATTTCTTTAAAAACATTTGGGATATTACAGGTGGATTACTAACTAAAGTTATACAAGAATTTTTTTTTCTCTTCCTCAAAGATGCTCAGGGAGATAAACAAGACATAGATATGTCTAATTATTAAATTCCAAAACCCGTTCCTCAATTCTCGACTATAGACTAACTTCCTATTGTAACATAGTGTATAAGGTGATCTCCAAACTAATGGCTAACAAACTTAATTATGCTTTAAAAAGGCATATTAACCAACCTCAAGGTGCTTTTTTCCTAGGCATACTCATTATTGATAATATACTGCTTGTCCAGGAGTTAATAAGGGATTATACATCTAAAAAATTCCTTAAAAGTTATGCCTTAAACATTTACCTTTTTAAAGCCTTTGATACAATCAAATGGGACTTCATTGAAAGATGCCTTCTGGCATTTGGATTCCCTTCTCAATTTGTAAAGTGGATTAAGGAATGTCTTCTACTGTGACATTCAGCTTCCTTATCAATGGAGTTCCCTTTAAAACCTCTAGTAGCACTAAGGGATCAAGGTAAGGAGACCCTCTCTCCCCTTACCTATTCACATTGGTAATTGAAGTACTATCCAAACTCTTACATGCTTTCACAATTGATAATAGCAGATTTAGGTATCACCATAAATGTAAAGAAATGAAATTTAACCATCTGGCTTTTACTAATGAATTAATGCTTCTATGTGGGACTAACACTAATTCAATTTAGCTAATTATGAAAATTCTAAAAGAGTTCTCCAAATGTTCTAAATTGGAAATTGGAAGTAAACTTCACTAAGAGCAACATGTATTTATCTTTTGATGTGCAGAATATAGATGCACTTAGCAAATTAAATGGGTTGAATCTTCAACTATCTCCCTTTAAATATCTAGGGATTCCCATTACCATAACCAAACCAAAATATGCATATTGCATCCTCCTGCTTGAATCCTTTAAAGCTAGGATCATTTTATGGCAAAACAGATTCTTATCCCTTATAGGTAGATTGGTGCTTATCAACTTAGTTCTTAGAAGTTGACATGTAAGTTAGAGTGCTCATCTGGTTCTACCTAAAAGAATTATCAAGGACACTGAAAATTTTATCAAACATTTCTATGGTCTGGTAAAGAAAATAACTCCAAAGGAGTTAAAGTTAAAAAAGATGAACTATGCAAACCCAATAAAGAGGGTGGCCTTGGAATCATTTTAATGACATTTATGCAAAAAGTCCTTTTAACCAAGAGAGTATAGAGATTGATCATGGGTAAGGAAACACTATGGGCCAAATGTATTAATGAGTTTTGCCTTAGGGAATCTAGCCTATGGCAGCCAGAAGTTAATATAAAACAATCTTGGAGCTTTGCTCAATTACTCAAGCTAAGGGATCAAATATATCCATGGATCAAACATTAAGTGAGAAATCAAGAAAAATCTTGGTTCTAGTTTGATAACTAGAATGATTAGTACAGTCTAATAAATAAAGTGAATTGGCCCATCTCGCCTCTGAAATCCCCTTGAATGTTAAAATTAGCACAGTCATATAGGATGGTGCTTGCACGTGTAATTTTAAGGGCTCCAACTGCCTGGTGAACATTTTACCTAGCTTAATCAATCAATCAATGAGGATAAAGTTGTCTAGTTAGCTAAAAACTCTAGAGTATACACAAATTCCTCATGCTATAGAATATTTAGGCCTTGCTTGTAGGAAATATCACAATATGATCTAATCTAGAATAAAACAATCATTTCAAAAGCTTCAATGATTAGTTAGTTAGTGATAAAAAATAAAATGAGGACAAAAGATAGGTGGTTTAGGAACTATTGTAACACCTGAATACCCCCTTAGAGGATATACAGATGCCACACAAAACAATCCTAAAACATACCAAGATATTCCAGAAATTCATTAAAAATAAGATAACATACTTCACATTCATACTTTACTGAGTTATATACAGAACATCATTTACATATTGTACTCGTCATATACATGCCTTACATACAAATCCATCCTATATTATAGTTATTACAAACAATTTATACCATTTATAAGTTATTACAAACCATGTATACAAAATACAATATGTCTCAACACATTGAAATACACCTTAAAACTTAAACATAACATTTTCCAAAATCATATCAAGTCTTTCATTGGCCACTGCATTGTCCCAGCTTTAAGTCTTCTTATCAAAACCTACACGGAGGTAGAACCACCATACTAAGCATATAGCTTAGTGGGGAATAACTAAACAAGATACATAATGACAACTATTTCTAATAGTCGTCTAACAATCACATGTACTGAATCATGTCATAGCAAACAATCTTTAATTGTTCAAATTAAAAAGTAATCCAAACTTTATTTGCATCATACCAAAATATAACATATCATAACAGGAAATATTGAACAGAGTATAACATATCAGAACAGGATATACTGAACAAAATATAACATATTAGAACAGAACATCATTAGTTTATAACAAAATATACAAGTCTCAGAACAAAATATAACTGTGTCAGAATAGAACAGAACTTGTATCAAATCAGAATATATCTTGCACCAAATCAGAACTTATCTTATATCAGATCAGAGATTATCTTGTATCAAATCAAAACATATATCAAAATATAAGATAGATTAGCCTGCTAGTCCTTTTTATAGAAGTAGGTATCAGGACTAGAACAAAAGATACCTATGATTGGTATCTCAGAACATAAGAGACTTAAGACTTTGAAACAGATGACACTAAAGTGTCTAAGATCAAAAGACACCAAAGTGTCTAGTCACAGAAGCAGCTGCAGACCCTTCTAGGTATGCCTATTTACCCACAACTAGGACTTGACAATTTTAAAGCAACATATTTTACATCTCAGAATTCTTATGTAAAAGATATATTGCAAAAAATATGACTTTATTCCATTTTACTCAACTTGAGCATATTTATTCACAATTGATCAAACTCAAAATGCCTTATAAACATAAGCATTTGCAATAATGTAGTAATGGATACATTAAGTAATTACACATTACATGTGTTCACACAAGTTTCCAATTCATATACATTAGCATCCAATTAACATTACTAAAATTTGGAACACATTTGTGTTCATAAGAACGCATTCTTCCTTTAAGAAATCATATATTCCAACATTAAATACATTGATATCAAAATTACATTCCTTAAGTTATCACCTCAATTAACAATCCAAAACTTAATCAACCTTTAACTAACTAATCCCACATCAGACTAGGTTTATTTCAAGCCTTAATTAAGTTTAAAAATGCCATTGTAAAGTGTTTTGTCCTTATATGATTCAACAATTGCACAAAACAGAAATTACCATGTTAAAACCTTGCCCACGATCGTGGGGTACATTCCCACAACCGTGACAGAAGCTAATGCATCTGCCCACGATCGTGGGATGAGTGCCACGGTCGTGGACTACCCATTTCCCTGCCAATTTCCATATTCAACTCCTTCATTACACATTCATTTCAATTCATGTATCATACCTCAATTAGACCTTAACTGTGCATCAATTCTTCAAGTTCATGTCCAATTGCAATACAAAAATCATTCATTAGGCGCAATTTACAATCCATGATCTTTCATGCATCAAACCAAAATAGAATTTGCCATACAAGGAGTTGGACCCCGTTTTTAGAGCCCAACTATCCAGAGTCATACTTGCATGAGTGAGTTCCCTTGTAGGGTTATTTCATTAACCCTCATTAGCCATCATCAGTTAATCTTCATTCTCATAACTTCCCAATAATTTTCCTCACAATTTGTTAATTTGACATGCCTACATAAATTAGTCACCACACTCGAAATCATTTCTCCTATTTGTGAACAGAATTTGGAAATCTTTAAACCAGAATTTCAGTTTGACTTCTTCCAAGAAATTGTAGCTTTAAGTCTCTAGTTTGCTTTGAAGAAAGAATCATCTCAATCGGAGTTCTACAGCTCAAGATATGCTTAAAAAGCTAAAGTATGTTCATACCCCAATCATGCTCTCCCAATCGACCCCTCCCTTTCTCTCCATAAAACTTATTCAAAACAACTCCAAAAGATACCAATTTTCATGGAGAGATAAGAAAAGATGTGAGGAATCCATTTCTTCAAGAATCACTTCATTTAGAGGTTGGATGCGGAAGTTATGCCCGAAAGAACCGAACATCTTTATACCCTCAATCATATTGTACCTAACTTGGCGCAACTTCCATAACTTTCCATATAGATGTCCGATTGAGTTCATTCTTGAACGATTTGAAAGAATAATTCTAGATCTACAATTTCAGAAAGACCAAAAAGTCCGATTTCTCCATTTAAGAGGTCAAAAGTCACAATTTACTGAAGTTGTCCCGATAATGTCTGTTTAAGGGACATTCGTGTCTGTTTAACGGACATTGTCAGGATTGGGAGCCATTTTTGGCCCGAGAAGGTCCGTTTAACAGACCTAATATGTTGGCCCGTTAAACGGAACTTCTCGGGTGAAAAAGGACCCTCAGCCCAGTGTATGTCTGTTAAACAGACATGGATGTCCGTTTAACGGACCTTTTCAAGTGGAAAATGGCTTTTGAGCCAGTGCATGTCCGTTTAACGGACATCCTCGGGTCAGCTACACAAGGTTTATGACTCCGGATGTTGGGCTTCGGAAACGAGGTCCAACATAATATCCATTAAATGGACATTGGCGAGGCTGGGAGCCCTTTTTCACCTAAGAAGGTCCATTAAACGGACCTAAAGTCCGTCTAACGGACATAGGGGTTCCCCAAACCCCTCCAAAGCCTCTCCAATGCTTCCTACATCT
>JAOQMQ010000006.1:11147597-11159566 GCA_027563845.1 Erythroxylum subrotundum
ACATCATAATCCAAAAATACAAACTTTGCAAAAACAATAATTTCTCAAAATGCAACTAAAGCCTTGTTTTACAAATTTTAACTTCAAAAGAACAAAAGTGCAAATTGGAGTGATGCCTTGACGCTCAACTCGATCACTCGATATCTAGCTCATCGCCTGCGGATGGGAAGGAGTGGGGGTAAGCTTAACGCTTGTGGGTAACACTTTTATAACCGATAATAAGCAAAAACCATTGAAAAACTTCATGCTCATAGCAATTTCTCACAAAAATCCATAAAGCATATATTTCTTAACTTGTCAAACCAATTCACAATTCGCATAAGTCAAGCATTCATCAAACTTGTCATCACATGTAAACACATAAGCACATCACAATGGTTTGGGCAGATTCATAAACATGACAAACTACACAATTCCACATAATGGTCTTGTGTAGTCGTAAACTTGAGGGAGTCCGTAAAGGAGCTCCGTGCCACTAGCGGATAGGCGAGAGAAACCTTAATTTGGTCATCGTACACGTGACAATTCTTAGATGGACTACACCAAACCCACATAACATGTAATTCATGAACTAAAAATATTTTTCCTATATGGCACATTTTTTGAAAACTTATCTTTCATGAACATGACAGATTTCACATGCATTCCTATCATCATTTCACAATTCAACAACCACATTCCTATAGCAAGCATAAAAGCCATTTTTCAACTCAATCAAAAGCAACAAATACAACAATTACGAAGCAATTAGAATTCATTCCCAAAATTCACACACAACAACATATGGCAAATTCTCAATTATTTAAAGATCAATAAATGCACATTTATGAGGTAGTTGGAAAAATCATTTAATTCCATTTGTTTGAAGAACATTTATAGCTTATTAACTCAAGTATAAAAATTTAACCCACCTTAGTTTCCTTGCTTGAAAACTTGCTCAAGGATGTCTCTCCTCTTGCCCCTCTTGTCTCTCTTGATTTGTTTCAACATTGACAAAAATCCCAAATCAATAGAATCCAAATTGGAAAACCCAAAGAACCAAATGCATGAAATTGATCCTAGAATACTTATACCCATACATTTCCTAAACTCTTTGAACCAAAACCTTTCAAAACTCCAAAAGATTAAAATCAACTTACCTTGAATCTTCACCAAACAATGAGCTTCTTGGCTCGAATGGAAACTCTAATCTTCCTCTTTCTTTCTCCTTCTTAAACAACTTCAAAAATCACTCTTGAAGGCTAAGAAAAATCAAAACCTAGGTTGCTCTTCTTTCTTTCCCCTCTTTTCTCCTCATACGACACTCTCTCCCTCTTCTCTCTCTATTTTCGTTTTTGCTTCTTCTAATTGAAAGACAACTAATTTTCTTCCCTTTCAAACCCTTAATGATTGCACAAAGTCCATTTTGCCCCTCCTTCAAAGCCTTAAGACTTTACAACTTAAGTGATCTTCCCACAATACCCCTTATGCAACTTATCACTTTAACTTTAATTCAATTCACCTATGTCACATAATCTCATTAACATTAACATGCTAATTAACTCCAACATTCATTAATCTAGCAAGACCCCAAATTACTCTAATCATGCTTAATCAAATAAAAAAAATTCAGGGGCCAACACAAGGATAACTTTTCCAGAACTCATTTATCATCATCATAGCACATGTTCCATGCCAATTCAATCATCACAAAACTTGTATTAGTATATGCTATCAAGTTTAGAATTCCCTTACTTGTTTTACTTCAAATTCCTTCTTTTAAGAACCAAGTAATACAGCCCTTCATGTAACCAACACAGTTCCAAACTCAAGGTAGATGTAGGATGATCTTAACACCAAGATGATAACAACATAGAAGGTCGTATAAGGTAGCTTTCTTAAAGCAGTATCATACAAGGATTCCAAGTGATGATGATACAAATTGAAGCAAAAATTCTAGGAGTAGTAAGTAAATGAGAGGTTTCGGTGGTGAGAGACGAAGACGATGAAGAATGACCAAAATAGAAATTACTCCAGTAAAAACTTGTCTCATCCAATGCTAGGTGTCATCAAATTGTAACAGCATATGTCATTATGCATGTTCTTCATTTGTCCCATATATGAGCTGCCAAATGTCACCAATATATTAGGCCATTTGTCACTCACTTATTGTTGCCATTTGCCAATTTATTAACTATGCCATTTATCACTTAATTTTTCATATCAAATGTCACTAATTCATAGGCTTAGTCATTCAAAGTTTCATGTACCAACTTGTCTTGCCACTTGACATTTTCCTAGTCCAAATGTACATTTTAATACCTCACTTCTCTAATGGTAACAATCAATTCCAAGTCACTAAGTATGATCCATTAAACAAAAAATTCAAGACATATAATTCACATTCAATTCATATCACAATTTTAACACCTATCACATTTACTTTCATGAACATGTAACATTTCTCCTAAGGTGTAATTTGGGGCCTTACAACTATGAGCTTATTTTTCGTCTTTGTAATGAGGGAAGAGAGAACAAAAGCCATCTCTTCTTCTGATCTAACTGCTTGAGGACCATTTGGAACAATTTGCAACATATTATGTAGGTGTATTATGCCACTAATAAATGGTCAAGTATCATAGCATGAGTCGTCAATACAACTAAATCCTTTAAGCAAGATGGGATTGAACTTTCATTTCTTCAATCTACTTAAGTTGGAGAGAAAAAAAATAGTAGATTATACAAAGATCTAGCTGTTGAGAAGTAGATTCTAGTTGATAAAACATTAAACTATAGTAGGGAAATTTTGATTGCTAAAGACATTCACGCCAAGATTAGTAAAGGAATAAGGAACATATGGAACCTTTAGGATATAGCTAATATGGTCGAATTGATACTTGGTATCAGATTATGTATTGCTCTTGGTCATTGTAATGTTGTTTATGCTTCGATTGTGTTAATAAAATTCCTTATTTACATTTAAAAAATTGTTTTTTAATTAAAATTTTTGACCTAATGTTAACTTAAAATTCTGCAGTATAATTTGGTACACTAATTTTAAGCAATACAAAATAATTTTATATTATTTTTTGACCATGACAGTAAAGTATAATACTTGACAAAATATTCTTCATGCAACAATTAACTTCCCCATGTCCCCATACAAGTCAAAATTTTAGTGAAAATAGTTATTAATTGCAGCTTTAAATGTCAATATCTCATGACTTCTAGTTTATGGACTAGCCATGTCTTTAGAGGCTTGGAGAAAAACCATTATCGTCGCTGAGGTGGTAGCGGCTCCTTCCAGATGGTTTTAGAAGGATGTCAGTCCCTAAAAATATGAAAGTTTAGAATATGTCTGCCACATATATCATAAGATGCATATTTTGCTAGCCATATGATATATCTGAATTGGTTGATAGGATTATACTTTATGCTTGCTTCCTTAATAACTTAACATATGGAGATGACCTCCTAGCCAGTAGCAAACAGATTAATTCAGGAGGAGAAGGATGTGGACATAGTTAATAGTCTTTGCTACAGTGGATCTTGAAATAATTAAAATAAGTTGCTTAATAGATGATGAACTACAACAAAGTAAGTATGAGACAGACAATATAAACAAATTCAAGATCCAATGTTTTCTAACATACTCATTTAATTTAATGTTTTAAATGTCTAGCATTTATTAGAGAAGTCATATAGGAGTAGTCAAATAAGGACAAGGTGAAAAAAAAAACCTATCTCATGAAAGATCAATCATCTTATTAATAGGATTATTTATATAATAAATAAAATGTTTAATTATTATCCAAACTGAGTAATATATTTTTAATTATTGTTAAATGTATAAATTTAATATTATTTATTTTGTTTTATATAAATAAAAAATATATATATGATAAATAATGATATGTAAATATGATAAATCATTCAAGTCTATTATTAATTATTTAGAAAAATAATGGATAAGAATTAATTATTTTATTTATTATTATTATATAAATGAGAACTTGATTTACTATCATATTAAGAGCGTCTCCCTTCCTTCTTTAAGGCCTTGGCCCAGTACTTAAAGCCCTTGAAAACTCGCAAGGAAATAAAGCCCATCAAGTGGCTGTAGATGAATGGCTAGCCAAAAATTCTCAACCATTAAAACAAAGTGAACCAACTTTATTCTTGCAATGAAAATCGAAAGTTGAAACATTATTGGGCACAACAAAAATAGAAGACGAATGCACTTTAGGAATCTCCCAATTAGCTATAGATTTTTCAAAGTTTTCTACTATTGCCTCATCGTTGTTCACGATCCTATCATTGGTACTAGAGGTTGGGATACACTAGGGATAGAACATCAACCTACCTAAGGAATGGATACTTAAGGGTACATGGATCCAAGTCCACAAGTGTCTTTCAGTCCAAACACTAAAATCAAAGAAGTAAAACAATATCTAAATGACAAGGTAAAACTATCTTTTGCTACAAAATCTATAAGCTAAAGAATCAATGACAGTGTTTTAACATTAACCATTGACCTAGGAAGAGTCTCTAGGATTCCATATGTGATCAATTACCCTAATAAAGACTTCCCTAGGCATTTAACATTTGACATTCCCTCTTCAAGCCTCCAAGGTGTAGATTACAACAAAAGCATTCCACAGCATATTTACAAAACTAGTAAGCCACATTCTCCCCCAACATCTCCATCATTCTCTTCAATAACTAAAAATGTGAATAATGAATTGTATGTCCTAGAAAAAGATTTTTAGGTGAACGAAAAAATTTACATGATCATTTTTACTCTTTAGAAAACAAAGAATAAATATTAAAGTTTTTTAACAATTTCCTAGAAAAATAAAAACATATTCAAGAAAAATATTATGAGTTTGTCAACAACCATAAAATGCATATTCTATTCTTTGATTGGTTTGAAATGTATGCCAAGGAAAACAACATAAAATATCCTTTTAGAGACATTAAAAATAGTAACAAAACAAAGGTGTGGGAAATTACAATAGGAGAGAAATTGTCGTCAGAAAACCCTCATTTCTATGAATTTAGGATTCCTTACAAACAAATCATAGTGGAAGCATCCCCCCTGAAAGTCAAAAATGAAAATCAAAATGTGGATCCTAAAGATATCAAAAACATTATGTGTTAGAACAATTACACCAATAATCATTTTAATTCTCTAGGAGGACGACTGTCTAGAATAAAGAAAAGCTTAGAAAATCCCATAGTGATCACCAAAACAGAATCTATTAAGACCCCAATCTTTAAGCCATACGAAGTGACTAGTACCAATCTGAGCCAATTTAGGAAAAAGAACAATTAAAAGTTCTTAAACTCCATCCAAAACTAATTGAATAGGATTAATGAGGACATAGTCTCTAATTCTTTGAAATCATCAACATCTTAAACTTTAAACACCATCTAAACTAGGAGTCAAACTAGGGCCAAAGCTAATAACTTCCAATAAGTGAACACGATTGAGCAAGAAAGCAACAGTGAAACTGAAAACTGAAAACCTCCGTCTCCAATCGTAAACAAACTTCATTAGCAACAAAACTATTGGTTAACACACATTGCCCCCAATATAGACATAGATCAAAAGCCCAATGTCATACAACAGACTAAGTATAATGCATCTTCTGTCTATGATTATAATATTGATGGAATGTCCAAATACAACATTTTAAATGTGCTCCAATAAATGATAATGGTAGTCAATGCTTATATAACCTAAATATGAACCTCTGAACATGCAATCACTAAGCTCTTAATAGCCAAAATTTTTAGACAAATGAAATTTTGGTGAGATTACCACCTAATCAAAGATTAGAAATCCTTAAAGTTGTTAGGATGAATGAAGAAGGTAAGACCATTTTAGAAGAATATATGAGCCCATTCAAGATACAATCCCAACCTTAATTTTTGCAATCTCTCTATATTATATAGGAGACTCTTCATATTTGAATGATAAAAGTTTTGAATTATATCAAACCTTAGGTGAAAAAAAAAACTTTATGATTTCAAGTGGTATAAAGATACATTCTTTACTAGAATAATGCTTAGAGCAGATTCAAATTAGCTTTTTTGGGAGGAAAAATTATTAGCAAAATTTCTTCCATTATTGGGTGAAAAAGTGAGAAACAAAATTAGAGAAACCTATAATGGTCAAATCCCATACAATAGATTAACCTATAGTGAGCTTACTAGTTAAACCCAATATGAAGGTCTAAAACTTTGCCAAGACATGAAACTCTAAAAATAATTGAAATATAAAATGTTCAAAACTAAAAAGGAATTAGGATCTTTATGCCAACAATTTGATATTTCCCAAAATAGTAGCAAAAACCTTGTAGAGACTCTAGTAATGCCCAACATAGCAAAACCTAAAATAAATGCCATAAAAATATAGAAAATTCTAAAAAAAGCCCAATCCCAATAGGAAATATATAAACAAGTCTCCAAACTTTCCCTTAACATCAAATTTTAAAAATATTACGTGCTTTAGGTGCAATAATAAAGGGCACACAACTAGATATTGTAAAATCAATAAGAAAATCCAAAATTTAGATTTAGATCAAGAAACATTACACAAAATCTAGGCCTTAATAATAGCTAATAGCGAGTCCTCTTAATAATATTTTGATAAAGATCTTGAAAACAAGCCTTATGATTAGAAACCAACAGCTCAACAAGTAGTGATGAAATGATATAACAATCAAATTTAGAAAAACAAGTTAATGTACTGAAGAAAGACCAAAAGTTCCTTTTAGAAGTTATAAACCACACTCATAAGCCCCAATTACAAAAAGAATATCTGAAAAAAACTCCAACAATCGTTTGAAACCCCTTGTTTGCTTATCTTCAACATCTTCCAATACCTACAATTTGACCAACATCTTATATAAAGCAAATAAAAACAAAATTTGACCAACATCTTTTCATTTTTAACTAAATTACCTTAAAGTGAGCAAAGACTTTAGTATAGATGTTACAGCATTATTTGACATAGGAGCTTATTTGAACTGCATTAAGCAAGGAATAATCCCTATAAAACTATTGCCAAAAAACCAAGAAAGACTTAAAGATGCTAACACCTTAAAGTTTAGGATAAAAATTGATGCCTAAATTTGTCAAGGTGAATTTTCTATGAAAACTTCCTTTATAATCGTAGCAAATATTCATCACATGGTTATCTTAGGAACCCTTTTCATAAAACCAATTAACCCTTACATTGTGATTCACGATAGTATCTTAACAAAAAACAATAACAAAAAATTGAACTTTCCTTTCATAGAAAAAGTAAGGACTACGTACATCAACCTAATCAATGCTTGTTCTATTTATGAAAACCAATTAAACAACATCATTGTTGCATCATAAAAACAATTGCCATATTTAAAGAATGGTATTGCAGCAGACAGAATAGAAAACTGATTATGATGTGAGCAAAAAAAAATAGAAATTTACAAAAGTTTATCGAAAGTGAAATTTGTTCTGATTTGCCAAAAAAAAATTGGAATAGAAAGCAACACATCATGAATTTGCCTTATGAAAAGGATTTTGATGAAAAACAAATTATGACAAAAGCTAGGCCTATCCAGATGAACAAAGAGTTAGAATAATTCTATAAAAAAGAGCTCAATGACTTGTCTGGAAAAAATTTAATCCCTGCATCTAGATCTCTATGAAATTGTGCAGTTGTCTATGTGAATAAGAATTCCAAGAAAGAGAGGGGAGTACCCAGCGTAGTAATTAACTACAATCCTCTCAATAAAAGCCCTAAAATGGATTAGGATATGTCTTGATCTTTTCCTCATCTTTAGAACAACAATTCAAATACATCAAGACATTCATTCACATCATTAGGAAAAATGGATTAGTAGTGTCAAAAATCAAACTTAGCCTTTTCCAAACCAAGGTTAGGTTTCTAGGGCATTACCATTATAACCATTGAGAGAACCTTAGAATTCAGTAACAAGTTTCCAAATGAAATCACTGACAAAAAACAACTACAAAGGTTTTCAAGGAGTCTGAATTATCTTATGGATTTTTATTTGAACCTAAATAGGCTCTATAAACCTCTTCATGATACGTTAAGAACAAAACAAAGTCTTGGTCAAAAAACACATGAGCTTAGTAAACCAAATCAAACAAATGGTCAAAGACATTGCATTTTGCATTTAGCTAACCCAAATGCCTTTAAAATTGTTGAAACAAATGCTTTCAATCTAGGATACAGAGGTATCTTAAAGCAAAAAGTGAATGCTAGGGATCAAATAGTCTAATACACATTGAGACATTAGAACCCTACTCAAAGCAATTGTTTAACAATCAAAAGGGGGGGGGGGTGGATTTCCATTATTTTGTACATTTCAAAGTTTCAAGGTGACTTATTAAATCAAAATTTTCTACTTCAAATTGATTGCAAATCTATAAAATAATTTTTAAGAGATGTTCAAAATATTGCTTCAAAACAAAAATTTTCCAAATGGCAAGCAATTTTGAGTATCATTGATTTTGATATTGAATTTATTAAATGTGAAGCAAACTCCATCCTTGATTTCCAACCTGAGAATTTTTGCAATCTAGATCATGATCCTAAGAGCAAAAACCCCTTCTAGAGCCTCTACTAAATGCCCAAAAAGCCAAGTGAGCCCATCTCTTACTCAAGTGACCCCATCTGCTACGCAGGTGAGCTCGTCTACTTCAAAGACTATCCCTTCAAAGGATATAACTAAGCAACCGGTAAAAACTTGGAAAGAGATGTTGGAAGCAGAAAAGCCGTAACTTTTCTACCAAAAAACCAAGGTGAGACTTCATCTAACATATTTGATATTTTTGAGAGTTTAAAGCATCTTTCAACAACTTTAGAGTTGACTATAGTTATGAGAGATTCACTTGACTAGTGCCACCAAAAACAAATACTTTCAAAAATGGTTGCTAAAAATGCGACCAAAAAATTGTTTTATATGAGCCAAAATCAAAGAAAATTTTTTCGATAATTTTTTCAAAAGATTTACAAATTCAAAACAAAAACCTTTTTAAGGCAATTATTTTGAAAAATGAACATTTTCAAAATATTTTGACAATTAAAAATGGTTTTTATGACCAAACCCTTTTAAAGTGATTAATAATATTTTCCGAAAAGGATAGCATAATAAACCTTAGGATTTATCTAAAACCCAAGATTACTATATGCATATCCTTGAAAAAACTGAATTTGTAAAAATGAAGCACCATTATGTTAAACCCGAGAAGACAATTCCTACATATTCCACATGTAAAATCAACAAGGTGATTCATCTTATGGAGTGAGGACTTGAGCCATGGAAACCTAAGAAATTTAAAGCTACAATAAATTTTTCTTACTTCCTAGTTATACCTACTACAACTACTAGCAAGCCTTATTCAATACCTTTTTTATGAATAATGTGACAAACTGCCACATAGAAACAATAAGGGAACATCCTATAGATATTCTTGCAAAAAAGAATTATGACTTATTGTACTTTCAAAGAAAAATACCAAAAGAAAGTCTACGAAGACATTTTCTCTCTAAGCCTCTTGTCTATGTCAAAATTCTTCATTCCATGAGTTTTAGCATGGAAGTATGACTACGAACAAGACTCGCAATTGGATATTCTACTAGTGGCGAGAAAATTTAAGGTGAAATGGTGGGACAAATTCACAAGAAAATAAAGCCTATCATGTGGCTGTAAAAAAAATAGCTAGCCCAAAATTCTCAGTTATTAAAACAAATTGAACCAACTTTATTCTTGGAACAAAAATCAAAATCCCAAACATTAGTGGCAGTAACAAAAACAGAAGAATATTTTGAAATCAAAATCGTCCACAACAACTTCAGAAAATAATGAAGACTAAGAACTTGAGCCAGAAGGCCAAGAGATTAATTTTATCAATTTGTAAAAATGTGAGCCCAAATACTTTGTAAAATATGAGCTCAACTATTGTACTTAAAAAATCATCTTAATTATTTGGAATGACATAAAGTCTGCACCAAAGATAACCACAAGAAACTTTTATAAAGGAGACCAATTTGAAGATGTGAAATGACAAGAAAGGAGACCAAAGAGCCTATATTAGGAGGAAGTTCAAAATAAGGGATGGGAGCTTCTTCAAAGCTTCTTCTTCCTCTCTTTCTTGTCCAAGTTATCCTTAATTCTTGCTCTTCTAAGAGCTTGGATGTCTCCCCTCCTTCTCTTACACCTTGTCCTAGTGCCTAAAGCCCCCAAAGCCTTCTTATTGCCCCTTAAAACCAAAACTTCCTACAAAGCTTTGTCATTTGTAACAGCCACCTTATTTGAGCAAACTCTTTGTATTTGAGCCCCCGTTCCTTTTCATTTCTTCTTCAAAACCCTTAAAGCTTATATAATGCTTCATATGTACCGAAAAAGATTTGTTTGAAATTTTAGCCTTAACATGAGTTTATTCGCACTTGTTTACTTTTGAGCACAGCTTACAGTGGACTAACTCTGTCACCTATCAAACTTTTATACTTTTCCTTAATATTTATTATTTGCTCTTTCTATTTGCCTATTGCATCTTGTAGCAGTTGACTCTGTCGCCCATCAAAGTATAATATTATTTATTTGCTTTAATATTTGAGTTATTATTTGTGATGAGTATTGTAACCTGTAGCGGTCGGCATTACCACCCATCATGTTATAATATCCGATGCTTGTTCTCATTTGCTTTAGTTTGTGTAATATTTGCTTATATTTTCTTTATTTAATATTTACTTTTAATGCTTTACTCGTGTTATCTCAATATTTGACAAAGCAATACATAAAAATATTAAGTAGAGACTTTTCTAGATTAGAAGAGCAACAACATATAGAACTCCTAAAATAGGACTATAATAACGACAACTTTTTATTTGCAAACCAACTTAGGAATAAGAGTAGAACTAATAAAAGTCCTAAAAAAAGGTTCTAAAAAGAAAAAAAAAATCCAAATTGGAGATCCTAAGTAGACCTTAAATATTTACTTATAACTTACCCATTTTTACCCTTGAAACCTCTTTGAAAAAGTGAGCTTTTCCTTTTCTCTAAAGTGAGCCTTTGACTGTGATTATGGTGGATCATTTGAAAACTTAAGGTTTTATCCTTAATTATCCTTAGAGCCCTTAAGATCTACCTAGGATCTCTAAATTGGCTTTTTGTTATTTTAGAACCTTTTTAAGGACTCTTTTCAAGATCTTATTGGTTCGAATCTCATTCCTAAGTTGGTTTGCAAAAAAATTGTTATTATTATGGACATGTTATAGGAGTTCTAAATGTTGTTCTTCTAACCTAGAAAGGTCTCCACTTAGTCTTTTTATGAGTTAGCTTTGTCAAATATTAACATGAATAAAGCATTAAGAAAATAGTAAATAAAGCAAATAAAGACAAATATTAATACAAATTAAAGCAAACAAGAGTAAATGAGAACAATTACTGAATATCATAACATGATGGGGGGCAATGCTAACCGCTACAAGTAATAATACTCAACATGAATAATAACTCAAATATTAATATAAATAAACAATATTACACCTTGATAGACAACACAGCTGACCATTACAAGATGCAATTTTGAGGGGCTTTGAGAGGAGCTTTAGGCATTAGATCAAGGCTTTAGAGAATGGAGGACGTTTAAGCTCTAGGAGAGGAAGAACTAGGGAGAAATAATATTTAATATTTTTATATTAAGTAATGATTATATATATATATATATATATAATCAATAAATTAAATTTTATTAATGACGTCACATAGAATTTTTCTTTTCAATATATAACCTTTCACAAAAAGAATCAAAACTCTCAAACTGGAAACATACAGGAAAATTTTGTATGAATTTATAAATGCATCATGATGAATTGAATTTGAGTTGGGAATTAATATTCCAGATTCGTATCATCAAAATTGAGAATCTGCCGGCATCGGATAATTATTACGGGTGCTCAAATCCCC
>JAOQMQ010000006.1:11182920-11196584 GCA_027563845.1 Erythroxylum subrotundum
ATAAAAATAATGTATTTTTAAGTTTTATTTAATTTATAATTATTATTAGTAATACAAATATTTATTATTATTTTAAAAAAATTAAAAATTCACAATAATTATAAAAAGTTAAAGTAAATAAAATAACTAATTAAAAAACTTTGAAAAAAAGAGGGAAAGGAGAGGTAAGAGGGAAGGTGAGAGATTTTAAAAATTTTGCAAAAAAAGTCCCCTTCTTTTTAAATATCGGCCGGTATTATTCGAAACGAGCCGTATCGACCGATATTTAAACCCGATATACCAACCTTTTATTTCGTACCGATTTTGGTTCAGTACGATACATACTGGTCGGTATAAACCGGTATTCATATAAGTAAGGAGAAGAGATGAATTTGAGGATGTAAAAATTGAAAACTTAATTTCCAAATTTTAGGATTTCAATTAAGCGGAGTGCACTAAAAATAAATATCAAATTATCATGCATTAACAGAATTTCAATAAAAATTTAAAATGCAATCAGTATAAAATTTATTTAATTTTTAACGTTTTAAAAATATTGTCAAAATTAAAAATTTTAATGCAACGTTCAAATTTGGATGAATTAAAAAATAGGCCTATTTTTTTCCTTTCTAAGACCAGCATTTTTCGCAATCAACTCACATTTTTCAAATTGTTTTTCTGGTTGGAGTCGTAGGATGCTCAGCTCTTCATTTGCTTTGTTTCCACTGAAGTCACAAAAATAGAGGATAAGTAGAATGATCACAGAATGCAACACAATTGAATAGTTGTACTTTTATATATATATATATTTATTGTTCTATTAATCTTTTTTTGTGTGTGTGTGTGTGTGTGTGTGTTAGCCACCGGGTTACCAGGATTAAGTTGTATACCCAAGCCTGTTCCATTCTATAGCATTAGCTTCGTTCAATTCTCAAGCTCGCTGATATGGTAAGATTAGGGGGAAAAAAAAAAAGCTTCGGGAGGGAAGTTATACATCTAGATCCAAGAAGCACGAGAAAGAGTGAGAACGAACAAATTTGGTTTAGATGCAGAAAATTGCACAGGTGTTTCATAATGAGAGGATGGCAGGGTAACGAAATAAAATGCCCTCCTTCCAGGAACACGGCAAAACCCGAGTAGAAATTTCTTGACATAGAAAGGACTGTAACAGGTAAGAGCAATTCGTGGTGGGAAGCAAAGGAACAAAATCTTTCTTGCCTAGATTATCTCAATTGATGCTTTTTATATACACTACAATACAGCAGCTACGTAAAAATAGCTGAATACCCAGAAATTAAATGGAATAACAAAAAATTAAGAGATAAAAGAGGTTAACGTTTAAGAAAAAGAAAAGAAGAATTATGAAAGGACTTTGATATGCCTAATCTTTCTTGACCTAAAACTTTCCTCATTGAAGATGAAAATTGCATGCCTGAGGACGCTATTGCTAAGGTTGGGAAGTTGTTGACATGGCCTCTTCTGTTCGGCGTGCTGTCTGTCCAGAAATGGAAGATCTGTCCGACCCCCGAACATTGTACCTATCATACACCTTGTCACGATTCTCTGACCACCATGTCTCTGCTTGGTGCTCACCAAATCTTCTCCGACTGCAGAAACATCTATGCTATAAGATTATATTGAAGTGACTGTAATTGATAACATCTTAGCTAACTGCAGGTTTCGTAAGTACTGGAATAAAAACACTAAACCAAGCTGCAATACCAGCCTTGATAGATCTTGGCTTCGTCTAATTCTATTACTTCAGCAGGCTACATCAATCTTATGAGATGACTGTAAGAGACATGAGGTAAAGCAACAATATAAGCCTTTCCCAACAGTTTACCAGTTTGCTTACATTCTTCCTACATGTAACATTTGTCTAGTTTCATCAGTATCAAACTATTACTTGATTGTGTATAGCAAGTACCGATATAGCAAGCAAAGATGAAAACACCCTCATAGACGAAATTACCTGAAGCGCACTCGTTTAAGATCTCTGGTTCCATCATGCAAGGCCACAAGAGTTATGTACACACCAGGCTCATACTGTTCAATCCACTCAGACTCAACCTGATTACCACTTGAAACCAGTGCTGAATCCCTGGTTCTCATACCAGTTTTACCATCTTGAATGGACCTAGACTCCTGTCCATTGTCCGACACATCAGTACTGCTTGCCTGAACCCCACCACCATTGGACAATCTAGCATCTGGATGGTCATCCCTTGGCAGATCCCTGAATGGCTGAGTGGGACACTGAGTTCCATTTCTTGTGGTAGTCTCATTCCTTTTTGGAGAGTGTAAGGTAGTTTCACAAGTAGAATCTGATCTCAAATGCCGCTCACCATAAGAATCAAGATGATGAATACCATTTGGTTCCAAACCGTTTGGCAAATAAGTAGGCCTCGTGCCCTCAGTGTCATACATTCCAGGTGGCAGCCTCTCAGCCATAATCTTGAGCTACAATTACAGAGTTTAAGCACGCAATGAGATTATTACAAGGAAAACACTTAACAAATTCTTGTATCATATACTAAAAACAGTGATTCTTGCACATCAACAGCAAAGCATTATCTTTTTCTACCAAAAAAGAAAAGAAGAAAAGCTATCTATTTATGTGTTATTTTCAAAGGAATGTTAAAACACAATTTGAGTCAGTTTATAAACACTGAGATGACCTAAGATTGAAGCAAATCCAAAAGTTAAAATTTGAGTAAAGGAGAAAAGAGTAACATAAGAAGCAAGAGTACCTGAGCTGTAAGTGACTTTATAACATCTTTTGCAGCTTTAGATTTTGCCGACTCTTCTGCTGCTGCAGCCATTGCTTCTTGTACCTTCTTTGCTGATTTCTGAAGCTCTAATTCTTGGGATTCACATCTCTGTTTCAGACTCTCAACCTAGATCAGATCCATCACCAGCAAGGTTTAGACATTTTTTCAAGAAACAATAAAGGGTACATCTAAAAGCAATTGCACACACATAGACGAGGAGAAGTGACAGATGTTGATTCTCTTCACTCTTATGAAGCAAAACAACACAACGGCACATTGTATAGCTGAAAAGGGAATAGTCAAATCAACCCTATATGATCTAATCCATTATCGAGGATGTGCCATTGATATGTAACTTTGAACCATAACACAATTGAGAACGAGTTTCTAACAAAAAAACCTACTAGACTGAAATTCATTTGTGAAGAGTTCTTCCCATCTACCAACTGATCCCTTTTTTTAATTTTGATGCTTCAACTTAAGACCCTGAGCCAACCATCATTAATTTGGGTACTGAAGCAACTTACTTGTGAACGTATTTTAAGCACTTCCTGATTCAAAAGGTCATTTGTTTTCTTCAGACTATCACTTATACTTTTGGAAAAGGAAAGTCCTGATGTTGTTGGAACTGGTGTGGCCGAACGTGGTGGACTTGGTCTCCTTGAGAAAGGTGAGACAGACCTGGAGCTCGCTCCAGAAGTGGTAAGAACCGGTTTGGGAATCTTCGACCTCAAATCAACAGTACCGGACAGAACAACATCCTTCAGCTGCAATAAAGAAGGTGGTTGTGAAGGGCGAACAAGGGAGAACGTATCAGCTCTCTTTCCTTGTTTGGCTGCTTTGTTATCTAACTGTTTAATCAAGTCCATATTTGAGGGAAGTGATGACTTTGACAACCTTATTTCAGCCTTATCCAACCTGTCTTTGTTTTCAGCTGAGAGGCGAGGTACAGAATTTCTCCTGTTATGATTGCTGGTCTCTGACACCTTGTTCAATTTGGCAAAACAGGAATCACAAACGCGATATGGTTTGCCAGGATTCGGAGCTAAAGTTGCTCTCAATGCTTTCCTAGAACTGCATGAATGGCAATGAACAAGTCCACAATTGTAGCAGTTATGCCTCTTTCGAGTAAAACCAAAAGCTTGTCTACAGGATGAACATTGAGATTGCTCAGCACCAGATACCCATTTATGAAGACATATAGCTCCAGTATAATTCCCACCACAGGCAATATACTTTACATGTCTGTCCTTCAAAGCTTCAACAAAAGTTGGTGTTTTCCGGTCTTCAATATCTCCATGGCCCAACCTACCATTGGCACCTTTACCCCAGGTATAAACTTCATTCCGGGATGTTAAAACTGCAACGTGATATGCACCACAAGCAATTTCTTCAACAGATTCTCCATAAAGCTTGTCTTCCACCAGGCAAGGGAGTTTTCCATCAGCCTGAGTGTTCCCAAGTTGACCATAAACAGTACTCCCCATTGTAAACACATGCCCTGCTGTGGTCAAACCAACAGTTATACTATGGCCACAAGCAATTTTATGAAAATTGTAATCAATCAATGCTGGAACACATGTGGGTTCAAGACGAGGTTCCTTATCTCCATGTCCAAGGCGATTTTTATCCCCATCACCCCAAGTAAACAATTTACCAGATGAAATGCTAGCACTAGACTGTGCAACAATAACCTCAACTACTGCAGCAGTATGCCACACTCCGCATGCAACAGCAATTGTCCTCAACCCAGAGAGAGATTCCACTTCTCTAGGATAAGCTACACTTTCTCTGTCACCATGCCCCAAGACACCAAAGGTTCCATCACCAAATGTGAAAAGCTGCCCTGTTGATGTTACCAAGGCTGTATGCCATGGACCACAAGTTACTGACGCAACTTGAAGCCCCTCAAGAGGACCAGAGATTCTCTTAGGTATCCAGTGACTCACATCAGTACCATGACCAAGAAGTCCAGCATTATGTGTGCCATCTCCCCATGTATACAATTCCCCAGCCATTGTGACAGCACATGTATGAAATTCTCCACAAGCTACAAGGTCAACAGTAGTTACTGTCAAAGATTCAACCAGACGAGGTTGAATAACATCCTTACCAACACCATGGCCAAGCCGTCCACCACATTCTTCACCCCATGTGAAAACTTCACCTTGCCTCGTTACCAATGCAGCATGCCTAACCCCGCAACCTATATGATGTACATCTAAAACTACATTAGATTCTAGCAGCCTGGGAAGAAGTATATCAGCTCTACTGCTGAAATAATTAGGATTCTTGTCAGCTCCAATCTTAACAGCACCATCAGATATGACTTCACCCCATATGTATACATCACCCAGCGCATCACAATCATCTGGTGCAGAACCATGACTTGAAGTACTAGGTTGACTGGAGACACTGACCCGAAACACATCTGAATTAGATCCTTTAACTTGCATATTTATGTTGTCTGATGCTACATGTGACCTATCAGAATGCGTAGGATTCTCAGGCTGATAATTCTTTGGAGAAACCCTATGATTGAAACTAATAGAAACCTCTGGAGAACTCGTATCCCGTGTAATACTAACAGAACTGTCACTGGCACTATTGGAAGTTAAGTCTTTATTGTCCTGAAACAAAATCCAACATATTAAAATATTTAAAAGACTATACAGAAGAAAGCAGGAAATAACTTCTGTTTTATGCCCCTCAGTGGTCAGCCAAAAAAAGTACAAAAATGGGAACAACAGAAAATTACATACTCAAAGACATGCCTGGGACTTGTTTGAAGTCATTATTGTAAACAAAATGTATAATTACTATAAGCAATTAAATGGAAGACTTTTCCGTGACAACAAATTTTCATTCCAATACAACCTTACATTTATTTGCAAAGATTATATAAGTTTCCAATCTAATTAGCCCTTCAACTATTAATTTACAATAATACTCATCGAAGACAACTTAGGAACAGGTGAAGAAGAGGTGGATAAGCCGCAAGTTTACTAACACAAAGATAAGAGAAGATAGAATTACATCAAGGTAGAGGCCTCCGTCACTCCATCCATCAATTTTTGATCGCCCACCTTGACCAGAAGATATTAAAGCTTTTAGACCAGCAATCCACACCTCAGCCTCAACTTTGTCCTTGCAGATCTAGAAAGCACAAACAAATAAGAGTCAGAATAATGCAGATGATACAGTAAGCAAACCACAACAAACCACAACCTAAAAATTCTATGACCAACCAGATCAAGAGATCGCTTTCCGTTGTTGTATATAAGGGAAAATGATAAATAGTCTTTTTCAGGACGGAGATACCGCTGGAAAACAGCCTGGTAGGAGATCAAAGAGAGTGTAATTAGCAGAAATTTATGTGGACATATAAGGCAAAATTATTAGACTGGTTATTGCAGAATAGGTTATTTATCAAAAATTCTTGTAATAATGCAGGAAAAATATTGAATCTTACTGTTCTCTGTCCAGGAATAATTCTAGAGACAGAAGATAACTTCAAGCTTCTCTCACCACTACTTGATATCCAGATCAATGTTGTTCCATCCTGTCATAGTCAAGTGATAGCAGCACTAAATTAAAAAATAACTTGCAGAGATCTCATGACAATTAGATGGAGAGAACACATGATAAATCCATGTCTAGAATTAGTACATTAAGAATATTAAGAAACCATTCAACCCAAGTGTGGAAAAACACATTATATCATAAAATTTATCAGTGATAGTGGCACAATCTGAACCCATGACTTTTTATTCGCATAAGGCTCTAGTACCATATTAAATTTTCGTAACCGTCAATTTCAGAGAATGAGGACTGAGGAGCAGTTCAGATACAAGAGGAGAGTTATATCTTTTAAGCCCTTCAGTGAGTACATGACGCTCTTCTCGAAGGTTTACATAAATTTAACTTAGTATTAGAGCTGCAAATACTATGATTATGGACCTTCTCATAGATATTGTTGGATAATTATCGTAGATAAGTTTAGGAGATTATCTTCTAGGAGATAAGTTTATCTTCTAGTAGATAAGATAAGATATACTATAGATAGGATAAAGTTAGTATATACGAAAAATCCAATAGTTTAGTAGTATTAGAATAGACTATACTCATGTATAAATTACATATAATCAGAGAAATAAAGTGGGTTTTCTTCTGATATTTCTATACCCTCTTGTTTCATGGTATCAGAGCTACCGATTCTGGTAGCCTAATTTTTCCAGCCACATCATGGTTGGAGTTCAACCAACCTTCGGTTCCTTTGATGAGTCCCAAACCTCATCCCAAACACCTAGTTACGTAATACATTCAGCCCAAACTCCATCTCCTTCTATTGATAATCTTTCGTTGCAAATCACGCAACATAGATTAAATGGAACAAATTTCCGAAATGGTCCCAATCAGTTATGCTCGTAATTAAAGAAAGTGGCAAGGCTGGATATCTAACAGGGGCAGCTCCTCAACCATACGAAACAACAGTCACTTATGGTGCTTGGGAAGCTGAGAATTCTATTGTCATGGCTTGACTTATAAATTCAATGGAGCCAAAAATAGGAAGAACCTACCTATTCTGCAAAACTGCAAGAGAAATCTGGGAGGCTGTGCAAAAAATATATTCTGATTTGGAAAACACTTCTTAAGGCTTTGAAATCAGATCAAAAATCAGAAATACTCAAGAAGGTAATATGTCGGTTACTGAGTATTATAACTTACTCACTGAATTATGGTAGGAAATGGATCTATTTTATGTAGTAAATTGGGAGCGTTGTGCTGATGCCAAGAAGTATGAAAAATTATTGGAAAAGGAGAGAGTTTTGGATTTCTTGCAGGGACTTAATGTTGGACTTGATGAAGTACGAGGAAGGTTATTCGATTTAAAACCATGGCCATCAGTCCAAGAAACGTTTGCTGAGGTTCGTAAGGAAGAGAGTAGGAAAAAGGTCATGCTTACCTCACACACTTCTGAACAAACCTCTCAAGGCTCAGCTTTAGTGGCAAACTCTCGAAAGGAGTCTGCTTACCAAAAGCAAGAGCAAGAAACCAAGAACAAGCAGTGGTGTGACCACTATGATAAGCCCTACCACACTTGTGAGACCTGCTGGAAATTACATGGGAAACCACCAGATTGGAAACCTAAAAGCCAAAGAGTTCAACAAAAATGTGGAACAGCAATGTAGCAAAATCCGATATCAGCAAATCCACAGGGCTAAACTTGTCCCCCCAAAAGATTGAACTACTCCATCAACTCTTGAATCAGACAAAAATCACAACTGAGAAAGACTCACATGACCAACAAACCTCTACTGCAACACTAGTGCATAAAGGTAACCTGTGTCAATCATTATTATCAAAGTCCCTAAGTCAAAATCTCTAGATTGTGGACACAGGTGCATCAGACCACATGACTGGGTCTTTGAATGTCTTGGGTCTTTGAATGTCTTTGAAAAATATGAGCCATGTAACCAGAAAATTAATGTCTGGGTCGCGGATGAAAAAAGGTCACCAGCTATTGGTCAAGGGAGAGTTTGTTTGCCAAACCTAACATTAAATATTGTTCTCTATGTGCCTAAGTTAACTTATAATCTACTATCTGTTAGTCAATTAACCAAGGACATGGACTATATTGTGACGTTCTTTCCATCTCATTGTGAATATCAGGACCGGTGTTCAGGGAAGATGATTGGCAGTGCTAAGGAGAAAGATGGACTTTACTACTTCTCAGGAAAGAGTACTCCTACTGAATCCAAATCAACACATAGGATTTCTCTTTCAGTTATGTCAAATTTTGATGTTATGGCATGGCATCAACGCCTTGGTCATCCCAATTTCCCATATTTGAAAATCTTATATCCAAAACTTTTCATCAATAAAGATCATATTTCTTTATATTGTGAGCAATATGTCCTTGCAAAACAAAGCAAAAATACTTATCCCATACACTTATACATACCCTCAAAACCTTTCCAATTAATTCATAATGATATCTGGGGTCCCACTAAAGGTTACAAGTCTAACCAGTACTAGTTGGTTTATCAGTTTCATTGATGATCATACAAGGGTATGTTGGGTATATCTAATGAAAGACAAATCTGAAGCCTATCATATCTTTAAACAGGTCCACAAACTCATCCAATATGTATTCCAAACCTCTATTCAAGTAGTGCGTACAGACAATGAGAGAGCATATTTTTCAACTGATTTTATTCAATATCTCAGTGGGAATGTGATCATTCACCAGAGCTCTTGTGCTTATACCCCACAACAAAATGGGATAGCGTAGAGAAAGAATTGTCATCTTTTAGAGGTAGCCCGATTTATGATGTTTACCAACTTTGTTCCAAATTCCTACTGGGGAGAAGCCATTCTAACGGACTCATACTTGATAAATCGTCTTCCTTCAAAAACTCGTAAATTCTGAACCCCATTAGGTGTTCTTCTGGAACAATTTCCTCACATTAAGCTCCTTAATTCTCTTTCTCCTAAAGTCTTTGGGTGTACTGTTTTCGTACACAACAATCAACCAAATAGAAGCAAACTTGACCCACGAGCTATTAAATGTGTGTTTGTTGGGTACTCTCCCACTCAAAACAGTTATAAGTGTTTCTCACCTTCTACAAATAAATTCTTTGTTTCATATGATGTCACTTTTTTCGAAAAACAACCATACTTCGCCAATACCTCTCTTCAGAGGGAGACATCCAATGAAGAGATTTATTGGGACCCAAGCATATCACTTCCTATCTCACAAAACCCTCCCACAAAACCCACAAACATCGCAAACACCTACCATTGAACCTGAAATTGTCCAGTCCAATTCAGTGGGAGAACCAATTCTCGAAAAAACAACCTTAATTTATTCTCTAAGGCCTAAAGCTCCTCAACAAGGGTAATCATTGGACCACGAACCGACTCCTAGAGAAACTATTGTAAGTGAATTAGATGTGCTAATTGCACTATGAAAGGGGGTAAGATCATGTACTAAATATCCTATTTTAGATTATTTGACTTACTCAAAGTTATATTCAAAGTTTAAAGCTTTCACTATTAAGCTTGACGGTGTAAGAATTCCAAAAAATGTACATGATGCATTCCAAGAACCTAAGTGAAAGGAAGATGTACTTGAAGAAATGAAAGCTTTACTTGATAATAAAACATGGGAGATTGTGGATCTACTCGAAGGGAAAAAGGTGGTTGATAGCAAGTGAGTGTTCACCATGAAGTATAAGGCAGATGGAGAGATTGAAAGGTATAAGGCTAGATTAGTTGCTCAAGGCTTTACACAAACCTATGGAATAGATTATGGGGAGACATTTGCTCCAGTTGCGAAGTTGAACACAATTAGAGTCCTATCATTGGCTGCAAATTTAGAATGAGAACTCTATCAGCTCGACATTAAAAATGTCTTCCTAAATGGTACATTAGATGAGGAAATATATATGAGGATACCACCAGGTTTTGAAATCAAAGAAGAAACGAGAAGAGTATGCAAACTGAAAAAATTCTTATACGGCCTCAAACAGTCTCCACGAGCATGGTTTAAGAGGTTCAGTGACACTCTTTGTCGGTTTGGATACAAACAGGGACAAGCTGTTCACATAATGTTTGTGAAGTGTGGAAAAAATGGAAAGAAATCCATCTTGATTGTGTATGTGGACGATATTATAATCACAGGCGATGACACTAGTGAGATCCATGATCTTAAACAAAAATTGAGGCTGGAATTTAGGGTAAAAGACCTCGGAGCATTAAGACACTTTCTTGGAATGGAGATTGCTAGAAGTAAGGAAGGTACTTTCATATCTCAACAAAAATACATTCTTGATTTACTGGAGGAAGCAGGAAAGATGGGATGCAAACTTATGGGAACTCCACTGGAGAGAAACTGGAAAATCCAAGAAAAATGAAGAAGATACTCCTTTTGACAAAGGAAGACACCAAAAGTTAGTAGGAAAACTTATCTATTTGTCACTAACCAGACCAGATATTGTTTATGCTGTGAGTATTGTTAGCCAATTTACGCACTCCAACTCAAAGACATTTAGAGGCAGTCAACCATATTCTGAGATATCTCAAAGGCAGTCCAGGTAGAGGATTAATGTTTCGGAAAAAAGAGAAAAGAAGTATAGAAGGGTTCACAGATGTAGATTGTACTGGTTGTATTGAAGACAATAGGTTAACATCTGGTTATTGTACTAAACTATGGGGGAATCTTGTCACATGGAGAAGCAAGAAGCTGTCCGTAGTAGCAAGAAGCAATGCAGAAGAAGAGTTTAGGGCAATTGCACAAGGAATTTGTGAAGTTATTTGGTTAGAGAGGTTGATGCAGGACCTACAGATCACCACTTTCTCTCCCAACAAAGTTTTCAGTGATAGTAAATCAGCCATTAGTATAATGAAGAATCCAGTTCAACATGATCGAACAAAACATGTTAGAATTGACACGAGCTTTATCAAATGTGAAATAAAAGAAGGGGGCATTGATCTATGCTATGTCCCTACTGAAGCACAGGAAGCTGATATCTTCACAAAGATCATGCCTACGCTTAGATTCGAGACAATTCTAAGCAAGTTAAGAATGATAAATATCTATTCCTCAACTTGAGAGGGAGTGTTGGATATTTATCGTAGATAAGTTTAGGAGATTATCTTCTAGGAGATAAGTTTATCTTCTAGTAGATAAGATAAGATATACTATAGATAGGATAAGTTAGTATATACAAAAAATCCAGTAGTTTAGTAATATTAGAATAGATTATACTCCTGTATAAATTACATATAATCAGAGAAATAAAGTGGGTTTTCTTTCGATATTTTCTATACCATCTTGTTTCAGATATATATTCCTATGGACACTTGTAGATGTTCATTTTTGCAAAATTCACGCATCGGATGTGTATTCCTAGTGTGGGGGGTATATTAGAGTTGTTAAATTCTCACGTCATCTAGACAACAATTTAGGAATGTTTTATTTACAAGAATGAGGACATAACCCAATGCCTTCAGATTTTGAGTGAAAGATGGTGTTCCTCTTGTATACAAATCACTTCTCATCATTCAAAATGTAGGTTAATGAAATTTAACAAAGAGAACCAAACAAAGAGTTAAAATTATTGACTTTAAAAGGTAGAAGATCTTAGCTTATGGCATAATACTAATCGAAATAAGCAGCTAGAAGTATAGATAAAAGCTTGTTTAGGAAAAGACCAAACAAAGGTCACTAGGAAAAATAAACTTTTTGGATATACACATTGCAAGCAAAAGACAAGGGCAACTAGAATCATTCTAAACCTCCATCACCAGAATAGCTTCATTTGTTAGTCACCACCACTTGGCAGTATGAGACAAGCAAATCTCTTAAGAAACAATTCATCATCAAACTGAAACTGCAATAGGTATAAACTATGTCAATCAGCTACAAATTTAAATTATCCAGGCCATGCAGGCAACCACATAACCAAACTATAGCCCTGAGACTATTATGAACTCAAAACAAATATAAAGTCAACATTTCTAATTGATGATGTTGTTTTGGCTACAGCTAAGTTATAAAGGAATTCAAAGATGAAAAACAATCTATGTACAATGTGATGATGTAATTATAACCTCTTCAAACTACAAACTATCAATTATGTTATCAGGCTTACAGTGCAGCAACTCTTTTAATTACAAGACCACAAACATAAATTAAGCAACAGTAATAATATTTTCAATAGAATGAGGCACTTAACACATTCCCAAACCACCTGTTTGTCCAGCCCAAGTAGGCAAATACGGGAAGTATTTTTGAAACAGGGCTTCAGATATAAACTTACATTAGAGAGTCTAAATGGGCAAAACTTAGGCTTCCCCTTCCGACCATACTTAAGAAGTTGAGCACCCTTCTTCAAAGCAATTAATGCCTGAAAAATCAAAAATGGATCTGTCACAATTAGACTAGACGGATGGCTATTATTACTTTGTTTTTTTTTGCGTACAGAATAGAAAAAGGAGTAGGAAGCATCAACTTAATATTAAGATAATTGCTCCATGCGACTTTTGGCAGAAGTAGGTTTGTAACAAAAATGGCCAAGAAGTAAAATTATTAAAGCAAAAAATGTTTCTTAAAGATGGATATTTCCTTGTACATTCATGAACATTTTCTTTCCATGGCAACTTCTTGATTGTTACTGAACCAGTTCGGTGGAGAATCAGACTCCATGTCCCATCTAATAAGTTAGTCTTAACCTTAACACACTAGCAAAATATCTTAAAGTAGTACACTAAAGAAAATCAGAAGATATTTGATATAAAGATAAAGTTAAATTCCCAACGAGCATATTACTCATGTTCCCCATATATAATAGACCATATCGCTCGAAATGAACAACCAAGCACAACTCCGATGTCTAAAAATAAGCAATTAAATTAAAGTTACATAAAAGAGGGTAATATTAAGACTTAAAGAGAGGAATATGGCTGGCTATTAAGCTCGCTTTAAGGGCCTGTTTGGTTGGATGTTAATTAATGGAATAGAGTGAAATGGGATAAAATAGAACGGGACGGTTAATAATGGAATAGAATGTAATATAGTAAAAAGTTGTTTAGGAGGGATGGAAGAGTTCATAATGTAATATAGTAAAATGTTCTTTGGAAGATGGATGAAATGGAATGTAATGTATAATAAATGACTATTATACCCCTGATATTAAAATGGTTATTACAGAAAGTTTAACGCTATAATTTTAAAACAAAAATCATGTCCAATTAAAAAGTTACAGTTCAGGTCACAATCGTGACAAATAATTATTTTATATATTTTTAATTTTAAAATAATAAAAAAATTTAATAAAAGTTTTATTATTTTATTATTAATTATATACAATTTATTATTAATTATATAAAAATATTATTATTAATTAT
>JAOQMQ010000006.1:11268699-11280982 GCA_027563845.1 Erythroxylum subrotundum
AAAAAAATCAGAAAAACTCCCTCCATAAATTGCTTAAAAATTCTGCCATTGGATTCCTGTGACAATGACATTATATTATTCTCTAGGCTCCAATTTTCAAGCCAACGGTGCGCACAGCATCTCATTCTTCTCTACTTTGAATAAAGGAGAAATCCTAGCAACAAAAAAAAAAAAAAGGAGAAATGTGTATCCGGCAATTGCAAGGTAACGTCTTCGTGCCTGACTTCAATCGCCTAATAGCTTCGAAAGTAATTAATAGTATGGAAAAGCGAACAGGAATAACATATTTACAATTTGTAAAAGAATAGAAAGAAATGTGTAAGAAAGGACCTCCAAGTCCACCACACTCATCCTCATCCTCGTCCTGTGTCTTGTGCTGATGAAGCAAAGCAGAGTCAGCACGCAGTTATCTGAGCTGCCATCTTCAGGAAAGGGTAGAAATTAACAAGAACCCAAAAATCAGCCTTATAACCGTCGAATAATAAGACAGCAGAGAGGCGTTATCCTGAGTGACGGCCACACACCTCAGTCCTCAGTCCCACGCCTCCACGTGTATCAGATATACCATTACCTCTTATTTATCTATATATATATTATTTACACATAAGATGATTTACACAGATACACACTCCTCTTACTCCTCCGATGGATCATGCCGCCGACGCTCACCGCACCGATTTGATGACCATAACCAGGTACGTTTTGACCGAGCAGTCCAAACACCCTGAGTCGCGTGGTGACTTCACTATCTTGCTCAGTCACATTGTCCTCGGCTGCAAGTTCGTTTGTTCTGCTGTTAACAAGGTCTCTTCATCTTCCTTTCTTTCTTTATAAATAACCCATTACCATTACGTAAATGTTCGTTTGCGTCTGATCATATTGATTTCAATTTGATTGGTGCAGGCGGGTCTTGCCAAGCTCATAGGACTTGCTGGGGAGACCAACGTTCAGGCAAGTTAATGTTTTTTCCCATTTGCTCCCAAGATTTCTCCTTTCTCATTGATTTATTATTAATTCTTCTGGGTTGTCTTCATAACAGGGTGAAGAGCAAAAGAAACTTGATGTCCTTTCTAATGAAGTTTTCATTAAGGCCTTAGTCAGCAGTGGACGAACTGTAAGTTTCAGGATTATCTATTTAAAAGTGCTTTTTTTCCCCGAAAATTAACAGATTTCATTAAAGAAATATATATACATTTCTAGAGTACAAAAGATCTAGAATAGCCCAAAAGTTCTAGATTACATAGAGTTGTGGTTCCTAGTAATCATCTACATCTTGAAATCTAAGGGATACTTATGAGACCACATAAGCCAGAATTACTCCAATCCCCATCTACTCTTCATACTGCTTGTCAGATTTGCTGCTATCTCTCTTCCTAACATGGCCAATCTGTAGTGCAGAAAAATGAGCTGCAATTTAAAAGTGCTTTGTTTTAATACCTCATGTAAGTTTCAGGATGGTCTGTTTAAAAGAGCTTTTTTCAGTACCTTCTGTGAGTTCCAGGATTATCTGTTTAAAAGAGCTTTTTTTCCAATACCTTCTGTAAGTTCCAGGATTATCTGTTTGAAAGAGCTTTGTTTCAATACCTCCTCTAAGTTTCAGTATTACTTGTTTAAAAGAGCCTTGTTTCAATATCTCCTGTAAGTCTCAGGATTATCTGTTTAGTTCTTTGTTTCAATATAAGTTTCACGATTATCTATTTAAAAGAGCTTTGTTTCAATACCTCTTGTCAGTTTCAGGATTATCTATTTAAAAGAGCTTTGTTTCGATACCTCCTTTAAGTTTCAGGATTATCTATTTAAAAGAGCTTTTTTTTCAATACCTTCTGTAAGTTTCAGGATTATCTACTTGAAAGAGCTTTGTTTCAATATCTCCTCATTTCGTTTAACGATTTTGAGTTATTTCGCAGTGCATCCTTGTCTCAGAAGAGGATGAAGAGGCCACGTTTGTTGAGCCTGCTAAGCGTGGAAAGTATTCACCATCCATCCTCTTGCTTTCTCTTCTTTCTTTTAGGTTGCAAATTCTGGACTCTTTTTAAGCATAAATGTTGTATACGTCCCATGTGAACAGGTACTGCGTTGTTTTCGATCCATTGGATGGATCTTCCAACATTGATTGTGGAGTTTCCATCGGCACGGTATACACATCATGCAGAATCATTCTACAGGATATTTACTTTTCTGTCCATCTATTACTTGCACTTAAATTAATGGTTTTTGTTTAGAATAACTTGAGGTTGGAGTTGTGTATTGAGTCTCTTCTCTTTCATCCAGATTTTTGGGATTTACATGGTGAAGCAGGACCATGATCCAACTCTAGAGGATGTCCTGCAACCTGGAAAGAACATGTTGGCAGCTGGCTATTGCATGTATGGAAGCTCTTGTACGGTATGAAGAGCAACACTCAATAACATTCTAGTACCCAGTTTTTTGTCCATTCATGTTTTTTCCTCTTACCTATAGCATCTGGGTTAGGGATGGCCTGGATATTAATTCTTTTAGGCTGTCTTTGGTTAAGGCGTCAAAATTTGATTCATGAAGTTTCTCCATGGCCAGTTTAAATTAAGGATCATCATGCGCTCAACTTATTGCAAAAGGATGGTTTATTATGCAGCTTGTGCTGAGCTCTGGAAGTGGTGTTAATGGATTCACCCTTGATCCATCGCTTGGAGAGTTCATACTTACTCACCCTGATATCAAGGTACCTTTGATTCTGATTGTTGGACTAATTGTTTAAGATTATACCAATTTATCGATATGTGATCTATGTAACAAAGACAAAGAGTGAAGCTCTTAAACCTGCTAAAGGAAAAAAAAAACCTGTTTACTAAGTTGTTAGTACTTGTAATTACAACAATACTCCTTAACCATGAAACTTGACTTCGATTGCTTTTGGATTTTACTTTTGCATGGACAATTTTGTTTTGCTGTTTAATCACTTGACCTTGCTTGTAATCTACAATATTAATTGTGTATTTTTAGGTTTTTCTGTGTAATTTTCTAGTATGGAAACAGGGGATGAACTGAGGACCCCTTTATGGAGGTGTATGGTTTGAATGAGTCTGTGAATAAAAAATGCGTCCTGCTTTTAAATGCAAATGAAACTTCTGGTGCTACTTGAATCAGATATGCCTGATGATTCTAAAATTCATGCTTCTTGTTATAGATTCCAAAGAAAGGAAAGATTTATTCAGTAAATGAAGGAAATGCTAAGAATTGGGATGGTCCAACAGCCAAGTATGGAGCATTCTTTAAAGTAATCTTGTGGTTTTCAGTTGATTATTTAGTATTTACTGAAGTTCACTGATATAATCTGGCTTTAGGTATGTGGATAAATGCAAATTCCCGAAGGATGGTTCTTCACCAAAATCTCTGAGATACATTGGAAGGTGTCATGGACATGTCTCATAACAATTAATTCATCTATCTTCGACCTTATCATTTCTTTATGTTAAATGAAGATACCATTCTATTACAAATGATAAGAGAGTGTTAGTGATCATTCATTCACGAGTGTTTGTGATATGGGTCCAGGCGTAGGTTCTAGTCATGGGACGATCCACCAAGGAGTCCTCTTGATTTCCCTTGTTGGAGTTCTTCCCTTTCCTAGAAGACCCTATGTTTCTACGCAAGAGGGAGACCTGTTTGTAACAAGGTCTTTTCCTCTTAAGCAAAATTTCTATGATAAATTGTCTAATGCTTTATTCATAAATAGTGTAGCCTTATATAGAGGCTGGTTACATTAGTTTATTTAGGAAGTTCCTTAAATAGGACTTCGAACAAGAATAGGAATGACTAATGTAGAAATAGGAATGCTGACCTACTAGTTATCATACTAAATATTTAAATAGACTCCTAAGCTAAGATGTTGCAAATCTCCCATTTTAAAGGGATGTTGCAAGTCTCCTATCAAATCTCCTATTTTAAAGGGCCGATCCTCTTCCTGCTATGTTTCGTACCCACAAATGCATCCTTGTCCACATCATTACTCCCCTCCTCGACAAGGAGCTTGTCCTCAAGCTCGAAGTGTGGATGAGCATGCTGGAAATCTGAAACTTTTCCCCACGTAGCTTCTTCAGTAGGCAATCCGAGCCATTGCACCAAATTCTCGCGTACGCCACGGTTCAGGCGGGACCAAACTACCATATACGGTGTAGGGACAACCTTGCCATCAGAATGAGCTGGAAGGGGGGCAATAGAAACGGGGGTGACACCATTAAAAGCCTTAAGATGAGAGACATGGAACACATCATGAATTTTGCTGCCCAGAGGTTAGGCGAGCTGATAAGCGACCTGTCCAAGCCACTTCAGCACCTGAAAAGGACCATAAAACTTAGGAGATAATTTCCTAGAATTTCTTGGTGCCACAATAAGCTACCGATAATGTTTTAGACGGAGCCAAACCAATCCCCTGTTGAAAAACCAAGTTGAAAAACCAAGTCTCGGTGCTTCTCATCATAACCTTGCTTCATCCGAGTTTGTGCATGTAACAACTTGCTCCGAATTTCAGCCAGCACTGCATCACGTTCCCACAGAGCAAGATCTACAACCTCCACCTTTGTAGGTCCCGGTTCATAGGATAAGAGACGAGGAGGCTCTCTCCCATAAACTACCTGGAAGGGTGTAGTTCGCAAAGAAGAGTGAAAGGAGGTATTATAACAATACTCTGCCCATGCAATCCAATCCACCCAACTTCTAGGACGATCCCCCACAAATCACCTAAGATACATCACGATGGTGTGATTGACTACCTCAGTCTGTCTATATCTGAGGATGATAAGCAGAGGAGTGGGCCAACCGAGTCCTATACTGGCAAAAGAGCTCCTTCCAAAACATGCTAGTAAAAACCACATCACGATCACTAACAATGGACTCAGGCAAGCCATGTAAATGAAATATTCGATCAAAGAACACCTAGGCCACCAAACTAGCTGTGTATGGGTGGGCAAGGGGAAGAAAATGTGCATATTTAGAGAATCGATCCACAACCACAAACAACACCGACTTACCACCCACCTTAGAAGGCCCTCAATAAAATCCGTTGAAATGTTAGCCCATATTTGCACCAGCACCTCCAAGGGCTGCATAAGTCCCGCTGGGTGTAAATTCTCCCACTTATTCCACAGACACACTTGACAGTTCTGAATGAATTCCCCAATGGCAGATTTCATGCCGTGCCAATAAAATCACTTTTAATCCGTTGAGTAGTCTTCTGAACCCCTTCATGAGTAGAATTATGTATACTTTCAATTACCAAATTAATCAATAGAGAAGTAGGGCAAAGTTATACTTGGTTAGCATAGAAAATTAGGCCTTCCAATACATACCACTCGGCACCGGTCTGTCCCGGCAAAATCTGGTCCTTTAGTTGCTATAAGTCATCCGAGGAGGCCACCTCTACTTGAACCTCATCAAAAAGTTTCACCTTAGGCCAAAAGATGGCACACAACAGTGCTGAATCGTCTTCCTTTCGAGATCAAGCATCAGTCGCATGGTTGAGTACGCTAGCGCGATATTCGACCCTTAAATTGAACCCCAAGAGCTTCCTCACCCAATGCTGTTGTGTCAACGTAGATAGCCTTTGTTCCAAGAGATACTTAAGGCTGTAATAATTTGTGCGGATGAGGAAAGGACGTGACAATGTTGTACTGCCTTTGCGAGCCCAATGAGCACCCTATCAGGAGCCCTTTTTGTTGCAAAATGGCCTTGATGCCGCCCCCAGAAGCATCACATTCTACCACGAACTCTTCGTTAAAGTCTTGTAATTGTAGCATTAGAGAAGTGGAAAGTGCCTCCTTTAACTTGGAAAAGGCAGATTCGGCCTTTGGGCTCTAGTGGAAGGAATTCTTCTTTTGAAGGTTTGTAAGTGGGGCTGCGATGACCCCATAATCCTTAATGAACTTGCAGTAATATCCCGCTAGCCCTAAGAAACCTCGCAATGCTCTTACCGATTGTGGTGGTGGCCAAGCTGTGACTGCCTGCACTTTAGAGCTATCCATGGAAACGCCTACGCTATGCACAACATGACCTAAGTATGCCACTGGAGTTTCCCCCAAGGCACACTTAGATTTCTTGACAAAGAGATGGTGAGAACGTAATAAATCCAAAACCGAGCATAGATGCTACATATGCTCAACCCAAATCTTACTATAAATTAAAATGTTATAAAAGAAAAAACCAACACGAACTTGCACAAGTAAGACTGAAACATCATATTCATCAAGGCTTGAAAAGTTGATGGAGCGTTTGTGAGATTGAAAGGCATTACCAAAAATTCGAAACGGCCGTGGTGAGTGCGAAAAGCAATCTTTTCCACATCCTTTGGATCCATCCTCACCTGATGGTAGTTGATCGAAAATCGAGCTTATTGAAGTACTTAGCACCATACAATTCATCCAACAACTCGTCTTCCACGGGTTTGGGAAACTTATCCTTGATGGTACGAGATTTTAACTCCCGATAGTCAATTTAGAATCTCCACGACCTATTGTGCTTCTCGACTAAAAGTACAGGTGGGGAGAACAGTGACCAATTTGTAGGGCGGCCGCTTTACTGATGAAGTTGTGCGTGCTCCCTGAATCTACCAATACTAACATCAGATTTCCTGCCATAACTGCCTCCAATTGCATAGTCTGGGCGTTCTTGATTCTAGTGATCGCATGGAGGAAAATTTCGGCTTCCCTAAGGGCTGCTTGGTCATCTACCTCCTTCGGGTTTGCCACTTCAAGCCAAAATAGCCATTTACACTTATGTCCCCCTGAGTATAGGTCATCACAATTAAAACAAAATCCCTTTGCTCGTCTTTTGGTCATCTTCTCCCTTGACAAACGCTTGAAAAACAAGGTTGGGCTACTTCCTATGTTGGAGACCGATGCCGGGGAACCTCCCAGGGGTTTGCTGTCTCGATTGTTAACAGTCGTAGGGCTGGCCCAAGAGCTTTTGACTATTGCCCAAGCTGAAGCGTTGCTTTTGGCTCCGCCAGAAGTATGCCGAGCTCCCCCTCCCTAGTCCATCAACTGCTTCCTTTCAAAAGCCCTTGCCATGTTCATGTCTATCCCTAGCGTGTTCAGCCATTGCATCTCCACATCTATCCGTATCCCGTCAACTAATCCCGTTATAAAGAGGCCCACCTATTGTTCGTGTCGGAGACCAATGGTGCGTGCTAGTAAGGTTTGAAATTGACGCTAGTACTCCTCAACAATACTCGTCTGTTTAGGATTGGCTAATTCTCCTAGCGAGTTAGTGCTTAAGGGGGTACCAAATCTTGTGTTGCATTATGACTTGAAGTCCTCCTCCCACGACATTCCTGGTATTTCCTGTTCCACTTGGTAATACCAAATTAGGGCCTCCCCTGTCAAGTGAAATGTAGCCAAGCCAACTCAATCCTCTTCTGACGTCCGTTGCCTCTGAAAAAATTGATCGCAGCAGTGCAAATAAACCAGAGGGTCCTCTGAACCATTGTAGGTGGGGAATTCTAACTTCAAGTAACATGACACTATCCAGGCCTCGGGATGCCCTTCATTGGGCTCCTCCCCTTGGCTAGCCGAAGCATGGCTGCTTTTTCCCCCACGTCCATGCCCCCCATGATTCGGTTCCCTTCCTAGCTCCCTAAACCTGCTAATTGGGCAGTCGAGTTCCTCTGCTAGAGCTCCTCCATTTGCTGGAAACGTTGATAAACCCTTTGCATAAACGCCCTGAGCTCATTATGGATATTCCCTGAGTCGTCCATCGGGTCAAGCTTTGATACCAAATTGATATGGATCTGGGTGTAGGATCTAGTCACAGGACGATCCACCAGGGAGTCCTCTTGATTTTCCTTGTTGGAGTTCCTTCCTTTCCTAAAAGACCCTATGCTTATATGCAAGAGAGAGACTTGTCCGTGAAAAGGTCTCTTCCTCTGGAGCAATATTTCTATGATAAATTGTTTGATGCTTTATTCATAAATAGCGTGGCCTTATATCGAGGCTGGTTACATCAGTTTATTTAGGAAGATCCTTAAATAGGACTTTTAACAATAATAGGAATGACTAACGTAGAAATAGGAATGCTGACCTACTAGATATCATACTAAATATTTAAATACTCCTTCTAAGCTAAGATGTTGCAAATCTCCTATTTTAAAGGGATGTTGCAAATATCCTATCAAATCTCCTATTTTAAAGGGCTGATCCTCTTCATGCTATATTTCATACGCACAAATGCATCCTTATCCATATCAGTTTGCCTGTTGGCTTCTAAATTGTTTCTTGTGAGCTTTTGCTTTCAAAGCTTCTTGTGCCTTGGTTTCTGAGTTTAATCCATCAAATTTTTTTCTACTGATTTATTCTTGAGGTCTAATTTTATTGTCTTCAATATAAATTCCTAATTTCTGCTACTAATACTTGTGAGCAGCATGGTAGCTGATGTGCATCGCACATTACTCTATGGTGGAGTATTTATGTACCCTGGGGATAAGAAGAGCCCCAATGGCAAATTGCGGTATGCATGTTGGACCTTTAGTATTAGTATTTAGTATTTATGGAGACAATTGGTCTCCTTTCCCTTCAATCCATTCTCTGGATCTAACTAATACGACACTGTGATTAAATCTGTGTTAACTAGGGTTCTATACGAAGTCTTTCCAATGTCATTTCTGATGGAACAAGCAGGGGGCCAGTCATTCACGGGCAAGCAACGGGTATTAACTGCACCATATATGTGGTATTAGGATTTGACGATGACAATTTTATAAGAAATATGCGGTTCCCTTGAAAGTTTTCAGTTGTCTTCACTTTCTGTGCATAGCTAATGTGTTAACAACGACCTGTTATCCTGTTTAAATGAATTTGACTTGGAAAACATTATTTCATCTAATCAATGCCTTCACTTGAATCTATAATAAAGAAGGAAAGAATTACTTGCATCTGTTTCAGTACGTTTTTATATGCTGTTACTAATCTTTGCAGGCACTTGATTTGATTCCAAAAAAGATACATGATCGCTCACCAATATTTCTTGGAAGTTATGATGATGTTGAGGAAATCAAAGCTCTCTACGCTGCTCAAGAGTAAAACAAACAAAGCATTATTCTCTTCCTGCATACTTAAATATTCTTGATTGTCTTGTGGGTACTTGACTCCACCGCTAATGTCTCTCTCAACTTTCTTCAAATGTAATATGATACCATTCCTTATGCTCAGGTATGGTTGACATGCTCTTGAAATAAATGATAACATAACATGATTTACATTACATGTTACATTACAACTAGGGCATAGAGTCTGAACATGAAGGGAGTAGACTTTAGCTGCAGTTTGAGATTAGAAAGTTGTACTTTTGAAACCTTGTTTACTGGTTGGCTACTCCCTCAAAATTTATGAAGAAGTGAGACTTTCTTCCAATTCTTGCAATTGGCTGATGGGAGTTACTAGTTAGTAACGAGCCAGTTGTGAGGTATCTATACTCGAGACCCCGGATATGTTCCAAGAAGAAGAGACAAGGAATGGGATTCCATTCATAAAGTTGAAATCTTGAATCTGAATCCGCAAGTTGCAGCAATTCATTTGCTTGTTTCAAGTTTCTATCAAGTTGTGGGACTGCTCTTACGAGTGGTAGTAGTTTCAGTAAGTCGCGACTTTAACGACACTTTCTTTCAAAGATTGAAAGCATAAGCCCTCCATCAGTAGAAACCCACAATATGTGAATAACTACAGACTAACCTCCTGCAATTTTACTGTTACCAAAACCAGAGACTGTGATCAGGGCATGATTAATGGTCTGCCGGAAGCCGTTTCAAGTAACTGATGAAATCAAAATTAACGTGCAATCCTTTTCCTGTTTTTGTCTAAGGGGAATTGAAAACAGGATCACTAATCAGTCGCTGGTTTGTAATCATTAGAAAGATTAATAGCTCAATTTAATACACAACGTTTACTTTCTTTACGTGCATAAAATAATAGATGTCAATTTATAAAATTAAAATCAAATCACATGTATAAAAACATTATCGAATAAAAGATTACTGATGAAAATACTTTTAATTTTTAAAATTACATGTATGACATTAATAATAAATAAAAAATTAATTTACAAATATTGAAAGTTCTTCATTCTTAATATATTTTAGCCATTTAAAATTTATGAACATCGGATATCTCTCTAATCTTGGGAGAGTAGCTATAACTTTTTCAATTATGGGTATTAATATATATGGGGTTAATTGGTACAAACCGACCGACTTTTAACTAAGAAAGTTACCATTTACACATTCCAACTTTTAACGAAATTTCAAGTTACAGTCCAACGTACGTTCCAAACAATTTAGTCATTCTACATGGAAGCTCATAACAAGAATCCAATGCTAGTTCACCAAAGCCAAACGTTGTTGTCGTCTGCGCCTCTTTAAGTATATATACTAAGGACGAGTTGGGATGGACGATCACGCAATTCATTCCAAACGTCTATTTAATCCAACGGTGACATTCTTTCCGTCCCTCTCTGAATGGACGACCACGCAATCCATCCCAACCGTCCATTTAATCCAACGGTGACATTCTCTCATTCCCTCTCTGAAAGTTCCAAAGATATTTTATCTTGCATGTTACGATGCGTCGGATATATCTGTTCGTTGAATGTTGTGCCTCCCCATTGATCTCGCTCGTCCATTTATTAATCGGAGGAGTTATATTTGTTTATTGAATGTTGTGCCTTTATCATTGCTATCCGTTCATTGAATGTTGTGTCTGTCGATCCATCCCGCTCGTCCGTTTAATCTGACGCCTTATGTTGAATGTTGTCTCTTTATTATTATTCTCCCTCTTCCATTCATTCATTCGCTTAACCTGGAGTTGTGTAAAAGTTTCTCTCTTCCTTTACCTCTCCGCCCTTGCCTTCCTATGCAGCTCTCTGTCGTCGATGTCTTCTGTCTCTGGTGAGTTTCCCTTCTTTTGTTTTCCTTTTTGGCTTTGCGTTTTTTTCGTTCGACTTTCATCCAGGTTTTACTTTGTGTACAGATGGCCTACGGCTTTTTTCAACACAGATGGTTGGAGTATCTCTTTCCGCTTTGGTAAGTTTTGGTTTTTCCTTTTGTTTCTCTGCATCTATGATAAGTTTTCCTTCTTCTTTTTTCCTTTTTTTTGTTTTTCTTTTCTTTTGTTTCTCTACAGGTGTTATAGTTTCTCTCCGGCAGGTGTTTCTGTTTCGACTTTGGTAGGTTTTGGTTTTTCCTTTTCTTTCTCTGCAGGTGTGATAAGTTTTCCTTCTTTTTTCCCTTTTTTGTGTTGTTAAGGTGTTTCTCTTCCGACTTTGGTAAGTATTCGTTTTTTCTTTTGTTTCTCTGCAGCTGTGATAACTTTCCTTTTTCCTTTATTTTTTGCCCTTTTTGTCTTTGTGTTAAGTTCTCGGTTTTATCTTTTGTTTCTCTGCAGGTGTTGCAGCTTCTTTCTCTCATGTGGTTGTGATAACTTTTCCTTTTTCCTTTTTCTCTCCCATGTGTTTCTCTTTCTACTTTGGTAAGTTTTCGTTTTTCCTTTTGTTTCTCTACAGCTGTGATAAGTTTTCCTTTTTCCTTTTCGTCTTTGTGTTGTTAAGTTGTCGGCTTTTTCTTTTGTTTCTCTGCAGGTGTTGCAGTTTCTCTCCGGCAGGTGTGGTATCGAGTTCCTCTTTCGAGTTTGGTAAGTTTTCCTTTTTCTTTTATTTCTTTGCAGCTGTGATAAGTTTTCCTTTGTCTTTTTTCCTCTATTTTTTGTCCTTTTTGTCTTTGTGTTGTTAAGTTCTCGTTTTTCCTTTTGTTTTTCTGCAGGTGTTGTAATTTCTCTCTGGCATGCTTGTTGGCGGCGCAGGAGAAAATGAAAAACAGAAACAACACCTTTCTTTGGAAAGAACAAGAGAGGAATTGGATGAAGTGGGGATGAGATTTCGAGAGTCTCGTGACCGTCAAATGAAATGGACGGAGTGGATAGACTGCGTGGTCGTCCATGAACTACGACAATTTCTCTTTCACCTTTGGTAAGTTTTCGTTTTTGCTTTTGTTTCTCTGCAGTTGTGATAAGTTTTCCTTTTTTCGTTTTTCCTTTTCTCTCTGGCTTTGTTAACTTCTCCTTTCGTGCAGGTTTTTTTTTGTGTACAGATGCCCTACGGTTTTATTAAACATTAGACAAACGCGTTGATCAAGCGATGCCATGATGCCATTCTGATTCATCGCGTGGAAATAAAAGACGATATGGAAGCGGTTGAATTCTATAACTCAGACCTGAGTGAGTGTCGACTTGGATATGAGGATATAAACGGGTTGATCAAGACCAGGAAA
>JAOQMQ010000006.1:11281082-11294599 GCA_027563845.1 Erythroxylum subrotundum
TCGGAAGACAAGTCCCGCGACTGCCTACCCCTGATGATTTAAATCTCCCAGAACCGAACCTACCTATTCAACCTCCTGCCCTTCTTATAAGTGAAGGATTGGTTCTATCTTCTGATGCATACACCACTACTATTGCCTATGAAGAAGAATAGCAGAAGGATGATAATCCACCTCGTTCATTAAGTGACTTAACAAAGGAAATTGTTCATATGCGGCAAAATCTCAAGGCCCTCAACACAGAAGTGAAAGAAATTAAAGAAACGATTTTGGAAATCTGGAAGCATCTTCGCTCGTAAGTCATTTTTAATCAATAACAAATAGGGAGAGAACAGAAAGAAAAAAGAAGAAGGACTTCTTTGATAAGGGGAGAAAAAAGAAGAAGAGTTCAAGAAGAAGAAGAGTAGTAAAAGGAATTATGCTTCCAGTGTATATTATATTTTTTCACTGTACAAAATTCTATAATACTTTCTTACTAATATTTGTTATCATCAGAAAGGGGGAGGCTGTTAAGTCAAAATAACTTTACGTAAATGATTTTAATCAATAACAAATAATTATGAAAGAAGAAAGTAAGGACGAAGCAGAAGCATATGAGAGGCAAGGAACAAATAAAATCAGAAGAAAATACAAAGCAATTGTCAGACGATAAAAAGACAGACGAAAGCACAAACAAAAATCAGACGACCCAAAGTGAGATGCAAGGCGCAAATAGAAAGTAAGACAGACGGAAACATAAAACCAAAAGAACACGGAAGCCGCAAACCAGTTTTCTTTTCAGATTAAACTACTTACAGAATGAGTCGGAGTCGAAAACTGCTAAAGTTAGTGATTTTATTATTTTACTAATACAATGTATTGCTTTATAAGATCGTATTTATTTTTATATAATATACTTACATTAATTTTATATAAGTCTTCGTTTACGATCAAAATATTAGAATTTAATTCTTACATTTATTTTTAATACTATTTATTTTCTACATAAGTATATGTACTTATTATTCTAATCGATTGTTTTTTTTTGCTCCTATTCTACATCAAGCTTCACAAACTGTATCCCGTGAACTAATTGACTCATTTTCAAGTACAATTCGTTACTTATAAATTGTTCATTGCTTATTATTTTACTAATACAATATATTACTTTATAAGATCGTCTTACTATTTATTTTCTACATAAGTATATGTAGTTATTATTCTATCCGATTTTTTTCTTAAATCAAAAAAAATTTACGACCAAAACAATATTCTAATCGAAAATTATTCTAATGTTTGATAAACTTTTTCTATACTCATCATTATTATTACTATTAATATCATCATCATTTTGTATTTTAATTCACAAGGCATTATTACTGCGCAAATGCGCAGTTTTATTCTGCTAGTGCCCATATATGCAACAACGTCTTCTCCCTATATTGTTTAACGCATTGTTTGGCATGCCGTCATCTGTGTTCGTCATATCTGAATGTCCTCCCCTGAAGCTTGGTCACGATTCAAGCTCGCCAACCCTCATCCAAACTCTTATTGTGTAAGCTCTTCATATATAAGAGTTTATTTATGTTTTTCTTTTATATTTGAACTTGGTATGACATATAGTCTAATCTCCTCATTTATTGTTAAACAACTTGTATAAAGCCTTTTATGATTGTAGATTAAAGTTCTATTGACAACATCCTTGACCTTAAAGAATTCTAGAAGGATAAGGTTTGTCATATTAATATATCATGATGAAGCTACTTTTTGATCACATACTTAAACATCATTTTTTACCTTGGCAAGGTGAGAGTTAATGCAAATTTTTTATTTAGTATGATAAAAAGTTTACACTATGGAGCATTCAAGTAATTAACAATTTGACACAGAAGAATAATAAATTAGTGAAGTATGTATATGCATCTAGACAAAAACAATCTAATTGCCCATGCTTTAAGACATGGTTCTCTTGAATTTTATCTAGTGTTGCAATATGAATGTGTTGCTACCAATATTTACATAAGAAATAACAATAAAAATGTGTGTATTGTGGTCATAGTTGTTATAATTATAATGAAATTGATTGAGTATTTCATAGTTTATTTAATTCGTTAGATGTAGTGGTTAAATTTTTTAACACTTGATGTAAGAACTTGGCTAATTTAGTATTAATAAAGTAGCTTAATTTCCAATTTTATGCTATACTAACTTCAAGTAATTAACTTTCGATTTTAGACCAAACTTTTTATTATAATAACAAGTGAATATGAAGATGATATTATTGAACACGTGTCAATCAAATGGTGTGTAGAAGAGAAAAAAGTACAAAAGAATATAGTAGTATCCAACTTTAAGTCACTACATGTTATGTCTAAAATATATTTCACATATAACCAACATTATTTAAGTTTTCACATAAAATAAAAAAATCAATAGGTATCATAGTATTACATATAACCATATATCAAAAAAGCCTAAAGTTTGGCCTTTCAACTGGTCTAGAAGTCCTTAATTCTGCCTTGATCTTGGTTCTCTTAGTTAAAGGATCACCCTCCAAAGTTTGAATCTAGTTATTATATCAAGATTTTGACGTGAGTTATTGATTTTACCATTCCTTTCCTATGAACCTTGTTCTTTATTTATTGGATCGGTTCTTGGAATTTTGCTACGTCTCCTTCTTTCTCTTTGGCTTTTATTTTATTTATGCTCTTTATGAAATGATTACCACTACATCAATGACTTAACTTTGATGGAAATCCACAATATGTGAAGATTCAACATTATCAACACACATATTCTAATGTAGGATAACATTTACTTATGTTATTAATTAGTCTAAAAAATAAGAAATAAAAGAATCCCATAAGTGTTACCAAATTACACATATTATTTACAAGAGATAACATTTTACAACTTCTAGCATTATGATAATATTTTTTGCAATTTTTTGCATTTAACTATGCCACCTCTTCATGCATATAAGTTGCCTTGGTTTTTTTGTCCAAACTATTTAATCCTCTTTTTATTTGATTTGCTAACTCTTGCCTTGCATTTTGGAGGGTTGATGAAATGTACATTATTTTCACTTCTTGTTAGCCAAAATTATTCACTTTGTATTAGGTTGATCCTTTTCTAATATCATCTTATGTGTGATTCTTTGGAGAATAATTTACAAAAGAATTCTTTAGGATTGCCTTTATTTAGAATAGTGTAACAATAAAGTGGCCACATAGGATACCAATTAAATTCCATCTTCCATATATAAAACTTATGTTTCTAAGGTTAATAACAAGGTGGTCTTTCTTACAATGCTCAATTTCAGATTTTTCCCTCCCTTACAAAATGAGATAGGTATTTTGTTACTTTTTTTTGTAAAATAAGTAATATATTCATTCAAAAAAGTGGACAATACAATAGGAAATGAGAATCATCTCTAACAATTGGAGTATACAAACTAGCTAACTACAAAATATGTTAACACTTGTAACTACACGGTCTATATTCTAATTAGCTGTCTGATACAATTAAAAATGTGTTATTGATGAAAATTTGTCAATTGTCATCCTAAGCTTGAGATAAAACTCCCCCTAGGTGTACTTACTATAAAGTTCAGATTTTTCAAATATCTTAGTGTTTCTCATCATCCATATGAAATGCACTAGCATTGCAAAACCATCCTTGAACACCTTTAGATCCTCTTTGTTTTTCCATTATAGACCAATTATCCAATACAAATAGTCCATCTAGTTAAGGTTCTTGTTCTGTAGCTCAAATAAACTGAGAAATTTTCTCTATAGTGGTCTTGTTTGACAACAATTAGAGAAGATATGATCAATTGATTCTCCCTTACTGGTACATAAAGGATATAATTTATATGAGATATAAAATTTTATCCTATCTCTATTATTAAGCTTTTGCTTAGCTGCTAACCAGAGTATGAAAGAGTGTGTTGTGCTGTTCTAGAACTGCATATCATCTTGTAAAAGGGGAACTTGATCAGTGGACCAAGGAACACCTATTTACATGAATGATTAGTGAACTCGTATGAGTTATATATCTCCCATCTAGCTTCATCCTCTTGCCTCAGATCTAGTGAATAATCTGGAATACAATCTGCTATTGGACTGATTCCTCTACCTGTATGAAACAGCCAATACTAGTAGTCATTTCAAATAAATATTTGCATCTTGGTTTTTTAGGGATTAACCCTGTTAGAGTTGTAAAATATTGAGTCTTGCATCGCCCAAGAGAATGTCAATTTTCAAACCAGAATTTTATGCCTTTTCCATCTCTCATGTAATGCTTAATATGAGGGTGTATAAATGATTTGGTAAGATTTTTTAAAAGTTGTAGGATTGAGTACTTTTCTGAAATATAGACCAAATGCTTCCTTGTTTGACATGAAATATGTGCACCCATTTCACCCAGAGACTCTCTTTATCATAGCAAATTCTCCATAGCCTTTTAGCTAACAATACCTTTTTCATTCTGCTAGCAGAGTTGATATCTAGTCCACTATATTCTTTGGGTAGACAAATGACACTCCATTTCACTTTGGAAGTCTTTTTACCACTAAGATTTTGTTCATGCCATATAAAGTCCCTTATACTTCTATTAATCTTCTTCAAAACTCCTTTAGGAATTGCTAAGTGTGACAACCAATAGATGTGTAGGTTATTGAAAATGGAAATAGCTAGTTGTAATATACCCCCACAAGATAGGAATCTATTGCTCCAATTAGAGATTCTTTTATGAACTTTGTGCATAAGTGGTCTTCATTCAGCTTCCTTTAACTTCCTTGTGGAAATGGGAACTCATAAATAATTATGAGGTAACTGATGAATGGACAACCCTACATCAATGATCACTCTAGAGGAGTCTATTGTACTTTTATTGGAAAGGTAAGAATAACTATTTTAAGGGTTAAATTTCAAACCTGATACTTCTTGGAATCTTTGTAACGAAGTTAAGATTACCTCAATTGAAGTAGTGTCATTAGCACATAGCATGGGTAGATCATCTGCAAAACGAAGTTGAGTGATATTGAGCTCTTGACAACGATAATGATATCTAAAATTTGTGCTTTCAGCAATATACATATTTGTCAATCTTTGAAAAAATTCCATAGTGATAGTAAATTGGTAGGGAGAAAGAGGATCTCCCTACCTAATTCTCTTAGCTTCTTGATAATTATGAGTAGGTTCCCCATTTATTAACACTGAGAATGAAATATTAATATGCAAGCATAGATCCAGCTAATGGACTTGCTAGGATAGCCAAAAGCAAGGAGAGCATTAATAATAAAACCCAAGTCAATTGTGTCATATGCTTTAGTGAAATCTATTTTAAGGGCACAACTTCTGACATATTCCTTATGATTATATTTCTTAAAACAATTCTTAAGCCATCATAATATTGTCACTACCCATATTTCCACCTAAAACATATTTACCCTGATTATGATTAATTATACCAAGTAGAGTATTCCTTAATCTATTGATAAGGATCTTGGAAATGATCTTGTATAGCTAACTGCAACAGGTTATTAGTTTGTAATCATTCAATATTTTAGGATTGAGGACCTTAGGCACCAAAGCAAGAAATGTCTTGTTAATTGCAGTGAGTAACTTGCCACTACTAAAGAACTCTTTTACTGCTTTAACAACTAGTAATTGCAAAAGGTTCCATTTCTCTTTAAAGCCATTTGGCCCAAGAGACTTATTTGGATGAAATGAAAATTACACATCTCTTATCTCTTCACTTGTGACTTTCTGGTTAGCATAGATTCTTGATCTTGCTTGATGGAATCAACCATTTGACTAACTCAATAGCTACGAAGGCTTATAGTGTGAGTAGATAGTCTATTCATTGCTTGAAAGTGACTTGTAGCCAATCTTTTCAGTTCCTCTTGCTCATATATCTTTATACCATTTTCATTCTCTAGAAAAACTATCCTGTTTATGTTTCTCCTACCTTGAATCACATTAAAAATGTATTTAGAATTTATATTTCCTTGTTGCAACCATTGGATTCTGGACTTTTGTTTCATTTGCTCTTTATATTCCTTGATGACCTGTAAATAATTGGACAGTTCTAATTTCTCTTTATTTAAAAGTGAGGAATTAGTGGGATCCTTGGCTAAAAGCTTCTGACTCAATGACAGATTCTTGAGGGCCTGCACTTTACTGACTTTCAAAGGTTTTGTATTAAGCTTAAGGAGCTTAATGCATTCAATGTTGATATATTTCAGCATTTGAACATACTGGAAAGTTTTAGAACCCTGCACATTCATACTAACAACATTTCTAATAATTGGATTAAGCTAAAAGTGTTTCAGTAAGGAGTTGAAGAACTTAAAGGATGATCTTCATTTGATCAAGCTGCCATTAATGCATATCCTAATGGGAGTGTGATAAAAAAATAGTGGTTCCTCAAACACTACATAACTTTTTGTTAGTTGATTTATCTAGCTATTGTTTACTAACTACCTTTCCATCTTTCTTTGCCCTTTTGGTGATTGTTCTATGTGAATATAATGCCTTGATATCTAAGATCAACAAGTCCAAGAGAAGATGTTAATAGTTAGTTCTTTAGTATTAGCATATGTAACCTTTTTTTACCCCTAAGGCTTCAGAAGAAGATAATCAGCAGTTAAAATCCCTTGCCACCATCCACGAGACTAACATGTTTAAATCAATATCCTGTAAGTCTTTCCACAAGCTGACTCTTTAAACTTCCCAATTAGTAGCATAAACCACAGTTATAGCTATTGGAATGTTAAGTGATTCTAGAACAAGTTCACAATGAATAAGTTGATCAGTGTAGTATCAATTGGAGAGATCAAGGTGAGCTAGATCTATTGCAACTATAATCCTTCCATTAGCATGTTTAAAGTGATTGCTTACGGTTTTCCAATATGTTTAGATAACATTCATTCCATTTTGAAAATCTTCTTCTTTGATCTTGGTTTCCACCAAACCAACAAAACAAGACTAACTAGCTTCAAGATAATCCTTTAAAGCTAGATGTTTATTGGGACAATTTAATCCCTAATATTCCATATTGTGCTAAACGTTAGGATTAGAGGACTTAGTCCTTCTCCTAGTTTTTCAACTTCTAGTCCCTATTGCCTGTTATTCTTTATGCTGTAGTTTAGTTGCACTGTTGCCCTTATCCTTATCAAGATTAACAGCAACTGGGGTAGCTACTCTGTTAACTTCTGTTACTTCAGTTACCACATGAGTGGTTATCTTATTGTTATCTACATTCACAATTTCTTCTGCCTTGTTATATTAGATATGAGATATAGCCTCATGTATAATTTCTTCTACATTATTATGATGAATCACAGATGAAGTCACTTGCTGCTATTGGTTTTTTACCTTATCCTTTAATTAAGCACATTGTGTAGAAGCTACGAGTAAGGATAAATTATGCTCACTACCATTCTCTTCATCATAGCTATGATTTTTATTAGGCACTGTAACTTGATTCTCAACAATCAACTATATTTTCCTCAGTTATTTCCCTATGACCTTCCGAGTTGGCTGGATGAGTTGCTTGCTGATTTTGAGTTTTAGCATTTTCCATTTCATATTATGCTTGCATGGTTCAGGTTCACTTGAATGTTGTTTTCTTTCATTAACTACCTCATTAACATTTCGCTTAGGGATCCATATTTTAGTAATAGGTTTCAATATGGCTTCCATGGATAGGATAATAGAATTCTGTCCTCAACGAATAATATATGGCATAGTCTTCTTGTGTTCCACTTCAATATAAATCCTAGCATAACCTACTCATTTTATATTTGCAATGTTGTCATCCATAGCTAGGGGAGTTCCAATTTAACTAGCCAACTAACTCAGACCCTCAGATGACCAATATTCAAGAGGAATTTTTATGCCAATCAATGAAAAGAGTTAGTAATCTTAAAAGGAAACCAAAGAAATACAAAGGAAATCTATTCCCAGGTTATAAGCGAAAAAGACGACAGGGCTTCTGTTTTCTCTCCCGATACACGATAATCTTTCTTGCTAATGTGTGATAAGTATAGCAAGGAAGCTAAAGGCTTCCACAAAGGCTGCTAAGAATGTGGGCTCATCATCGTCGACTGAAACTCTAAATGATTCACAAGCTCAATTGATGGGAACTGGACCTATAGGAGTTGTTGGGAAGTTGAATATTACTAGTGACAAACTGATGACTACGAGAGTTGTTAAAAATCTTCCTGTTGAAATGGGTTATTCTGCGTTGAGTATGGCAAGGAAGACAAAGGACTCCACAAAGGCTGCTAAGAATGTAGGCTCATTGACGGCGATTGAAACCCGACTGATTCGCAAGCTCATTCAATAGGAACTGGGCCTATGGGAGTGGTTGGGAACTTGAATATTACTAGTGATAACTGACAACTCTGAGGGTTGCTAAAAATCTTCTTGTTAAAGTGGTTTCATCCACGACTTGCACTACTATGAATATTATTATGAATGAAGGATCTTGTGATACTGACAAGATGCAAGAACAACTCAATCAATGGTTGAATCTGGTTAAAACTATGTGAACAATGATAATGATCGATGAGTTTCCTAGGTAGATCAGAGTGATCCAGAGCCAAAGCCAAAGCTTCCAAATGCAACTAAAACAGGTAATTGTCAATCAGTTTGGGATTCTTTTGATATATCTAAATTGCGATTGCTAGATTTAAGCTTAATTTGTCCAATTTGTTGTTCATGATGGTACTAGTCTTGGTATCATAGAATATGACGCATTAAGTCTGAGATTGATTATTGGAATTAGGATGTAATTTGTTATGTGATGGGTGGTAGAACTCCTATAGCTATTTTGAATGGGTTTATTCAACGTATTTGGGATGGCTTTGGTATTAATAAAATAGTTACTATGAAAACTGGTATTACATTGGTGAGATTTGATTCTATGGAAAGCAGGGATGAGGTGCTCCAAATTGGTATTTATCATTTTGACAAAAAAACCTTTTATTGTCCAGCCATAAACTGAAGATTTTGATATGTTAAAGGAATCAATACCCTAAGTTCCAATATGGATTAGGCTACCTATTCTTGATGTCAAATATTAGAGTCCCGCTGGATTAAGTAAGATTGGAAGTCTCATTGGGATTCCTTTAATGGATAATAAGAATACACAACAAAAGGAAGGGGCTAACTTTGCGCGTATCTTAGTTGAAGTTAAAGTTGGTAAAGAGATGCCTGAAATTGTTTATTATAAGAATATCAGGGGGATTGTTGTGGAAAAGGCAGTTCAGTATGAATGGAAGCCTACTGAGGGTATGGACAAGATCTGACTAGCTATATGAAGAAGCTTGGCAGGAAGGAATGGAATCTGAAGTTGGTTTAGGTTGAACCAGATCCTGAACAAGTTAGTATAGCCATGGATGAGTCAGTTATATAGACTAATGTTCTAGCACCTATTCCTCATAATACTATTTCAGGCTCTGCTAAGAAGAGACCAATTGAGGGTAAGAGGAATCCTATTCATGTTGATACTGAGATTGGAAGGGTAGAGACCCCTATTCATATTTCTTTTAATATTCTCAGCTCAGATGATTTTGTGGTTCATCCTTTATTTAATGCCAATGATGGAGTACCAAAGAAACCCCCTTCAGGGCATGGATAGAATTATGTTTTGGAATGTTCATGGCCTTAATGGCCTGAATAAGCAAAAAGAGGTTTCTCTTTACTGTAAACTCAATAAAGTAGGTCTTATTGGTATGTTTGAAACAAAAATAAAAAAACAATAATTTTGACAAAACTATTGCTAATATCTTAGGGATTGGCAGCATTTTTTGAATCACCAGAACCATCATAATTGCATAATTTTGTTTTTTTAGAATCATGACTTCTTTGATGTAGATATTGTTAGTTCGATTGCTCAAATTGTGTCTTGTAAAGTAAAACAACAAGGGGATAGCAAGCAATTTTATGTCTCTTTTGTTTATGGCTTTAATGACAAAGAGGAGAGAATTCAACTTTGGAATGATATGAAAGCTTTGACTAATTCTTATTCCTTGCCTTGGTTAATTAGTGGAGATTTTAATAATGTTTTGCAACCTCATGAATGGGTGGGAGGTAATCCTGTTACTTGGAATGAAATAAAAGAATTCAAGAAATGTTTGGACTGTTGTTGTTTAAATGAATTAAAATGGTCTGGATGTTCTTTCACCTAGAATAACAAGCAAGATGATGGCATTAGAGTCTATTCTAAGATTGATAGAGTCTTTGGCAATGATCTTTGGGTGAATACCTTTGACAACTATTGTGTACAATTTCTGCCAGAAGATATTTCAGATCATTGCGATGCCTTAGTTAATATTGACACTGCTTTTAAGCCTAGAAAAATACCTTTAAAATATTTTGATATGTTAGGCAAGCATAGTAATTTTTAATGATTGTATCCAAGGCTTAGAACATTAAAGTTCCTGGTTCCAAGCCTTATCAGATTTCCTACAAACTAATGAATGTCAGACTTACTTTGAGGAAGCTCAACAGGGAGGAGTATGGGGACATTCTTGGAAGGTTTCAACATGTTAGATTTGTTATGCTTTCTGGTCAAGAAGCTGTTAGCAGCAATCTTAATAATGTTTCTCTTTAAGTTACAGAAAGATATGCTAGGCATAGTTTCATTTAGCTTAGTTAAGATGCAGAATCTTTTTATCAACAAAAGAGTAAAATGAAACGGATTCAACTTGGTGATCAAAACATTACTTTTTTCCATGCAATAATGAAGCATAGGAGACAACTTAATCAAATCTATATAATTAAAACTCCCTCTAGTACTGAAATCAATGAGCGTAATGAGATTGTTTACGAATTTTTAAATTTTTACAAGAGTATGTTGGACGTTGTTGAGAATTACTAGAAGTCAGTAGATGCTTTTTTCTTTAACGCTGGGCATTTGCTTTCTCCTGAACAACAACTGAAGTTGATTGCACCTATTTCTCCAGCTGAAATCTAGCAAGCTATTTTTTCTATTGATATAAGTAAAAGCCCAGGTCCTGATGACTTCACTGCTGGTTTCTTTATTGATGCTTGGCAGATTATTGGCAATAATATTCTTAAGGCTACTCAAGAGTTTTTTTTAACTCTAGTAACATGTCTAAGTATTTCAGCAGTACTTTTCATACTTTAATTCATAAATTATACAATCCTACTTTTGCTTCAGATTTTCATCCTATAGCTTGTTGTACTACTTTTTATAAATGCATCTCTAAGGTTCTTTGTAATAGATTGCGGTGTTTCTTGCCTTACCTTGTTTTTCAGAACCAGGGTGCTTTTTTGGAGAATAGAAGTATTGTGCATAGTATCCTGATTTGTTAGGATTTGATCAAACTTTGTAATAGAAAATCAGCTTCTTCTCGATGCCTTATGAAGATTGATTTGAGGAAGACTTATGACACAGAGCACTGGGAGTTCATTCAGGAGATGCTTGTTGGATATTATTTTCATGAAAAGTTTATCAGATGGATCATGTCATGTGTTAAGTCCACCATCTATACCATTACTTTGAATGGTGCTTCTCATGGGTATTTTGAGGGGATAGGCGGTATTAGATAGGGTGATCCTGTCTCCCCTCTTTTTTTTGTCTTGGTAATGGAATTTTTGCCTCGACTTTTAAAGATTGTTAACTAGTTGGAAGACTTCAGGTTTCACCTTATATGTAAAAACCTTTCTCTCACCCACATTTGTTTTGCCAATAATCTGATACTTTTCTGCAAGGCTAATATTGCTTCAGTCTATATAATCATGTAAGGCTTTGATTATTTTTCTAATGTTACTAGATTGTGTGCTAATAAAACTAAATCAAATGTTTATGTGGTTGGCGTGTCTACTGTATGCAAACAAAAAATCCTTAAGATTACTAGTTTTCATGAAGGTTCTTTTTCTCTTAAATGTCTGGGTATACCCCTATCTCCTAAAAAATGGAGTAAAACTAACTGTTGCATATTGGTTGAGAAGATTACAAAGAGGATTCAAAGTTGGGCATCTAGGAATCTCTCTTATGTTGGAAGAGCAAAATTAATTAATTCAGTGCTGCTCTCCCTTCACACTTATTGGGTAGGTATATTCATTCTCCCTTCATGTGTGATTAAGTGAATTAAAGCAAAATTTCGACATTTTCTTTGGGGAGCCTCTGACATAAAAAGAAAACCTGGTTTGATTGCTTGGGATGACATTTGCAGACTTAAAACTCAAGGTGGACTTAACTTCAAGGATTGCAAGACAATGGATTTGGCTTTGTTTGGTAAACATATCTCGTCTGTATCTTCAAAACAAGATGATCTTTGTGTGAAATGGGTGAATGGAATTTATCTTAAAGGAACTGATTTCTAGTCTTATAAGCCTGAGATGGACTATAGTTGGTACTGGGCTAAACTTAATAAAGTAAAAGAGAAATTCCAATGTGTTTACAACAACAGTGGTACATGGACAAGTAGTAATGTTGTTTATACTGCAGCTCATGGTTATGATCTACTAAGAGGAAAAACTCAGAAGTGCAGATAGCCTAGCTTGCAGCTACTAATAAACTAGTAATAAAAGACAGAATGCACCATCTTGGTTTCCTGCAAGGCACTATGAAGTGTCATCTGTGTGATTTTAAAATTGAAACCATTTCTCATCTTTTCTTCATTTGTCCTAGATCACATGTTATCTCGTTGGCTATTAAGATATGGTTTGGTTAGCATTCCAATCAGTCAACACTTCGAAGCTGCTTTCACTGGATTGATAAATGCTAGAAATCATGAGCTATCAAGTATCTTCTGGCTGCTAGCTTATGTGCTGTGATTTATTTCATATGGCAGGAACGAAATTATGCTTATTTCAGGAAAAGAATTAGATGTAATAACAACATTATTGAAGAGCTTAAATTGTGTGTTAGATGCAGACTTTTAGACTATTATGGTAAAAAAAAAAAGTAAGTCTGACAGTGTTTTCTTTCCGAATTTATGAAACTACATTCCTTGGAGTGAAAGGAATGAGGAACCCTACCTAGTAGGTGGCTTCATTCTTTCACTACATATAGTGTGTATACTTTTGTTTGTTTAGTAATATCATTATAGTTGTTACCAAAAGAAATATTTAAGAGGAATTTTATGCATGTTCACCAAATTGGGATAGATTTAGCCTAAAAACCAAATCCCACTTCCTTAAAAAAAAATGGCTTATATTGTATGTGCCAGAGCTCCATGTATAGTATCTTCCCAGCTATTTCCTCTGAGGAGAACCAAAAAATGAATAGCTCATTCTTGGTTATAAGTGTAGATTGAAGACCTCATTTCTTCCAATTGATGTCAGCCCAATGTTGGACTACTAGGAAAGCCATTATTTTCTTGAGAAAATACCCAACAAGTGAGGTTTTCCACTTACTTGCACCTTTACGAAGTATTTCTGTAGGAGGAGTGACAAGTCCATCCTTTGTACCAACTGTTAGTGTAAGTCGACTTGTACACTCGTGTAAGTCGACTTGTACACTGCTGTAACTCGACTTACACATGCACAGTACTATAA
>JAOQMQ010000006.1:11316049-11333937 GCA_027563845.1 Erythroxylum subrotundum
GGAATTGCTTCCGGAAAGTCGTATTCATGATGTCTTCCATATCTCTTTGTTGAAGGAGTTCAAAGGTAATCCCCCCACCTCCATTCCCTCCTTACCACCAGTGTGGAATGGCAAAATTGTGCCTCATCCACAACAGTTGGTGAAGTCACGGTGGAACAAGGGATGTCAAGAGTTACTAATCTAATGGGCAGGTTCTTTAGCTGAAGATGCTACTTGGGAGGAATGAGAGGCTGTTACACATGCTTATCCCGAATTCGAGCTTGAGGGCAAGCTCGATGTCGAGGAAGGGAGTAATGATAAGGATGCTTTTGTGGGTAGAACTTATCAAAGGAGAGGGAAGAAGTTGGGTAACTACTGATAAGCTGGAGAAGGCTGGAGAATTTAGTTAGACACGAGAAATAATAGAAGATTAGATTAGGATGGTATTTGGATAAGGATACTTAGCTTTTGAAACATCCTTTTTGGTTTTTGTTTCTTAATAGAGTTCTATTATAATAGGAGTCCTAGTTAGATGGATTGTTATTTTCCTTTTCTACCTATATAATAGCAGAATTATCAATGAATAAAAGGATGGAAATCATTTTAAAAAAGACCTGTAATTTATTTAGTTAGCTCTGTCAAGAGCTAGCTAACCTTCATTCAACATCGGTTCTTCCTCCAAAGGGAAGAACACCAATAAGGGAAGGAAGGTGGATTTCTCTATTAATCGTCCAATACGGCCCTTACCATATTATTACTTTCTAATTAATAAGAAATCCTAGCATAAACTAAATTTTAGCACTTGTAGTCTTTGTTGTTACCCTAACTCCTCTTCATTTCACCAAATCAAAGCTTGTGGTTGATTAATTTGCCCTCTTTTATTTCTTTTATGAACTCTAAGCTCTCTTGCATCATCAAGTTTGTAAAAATTAAAAACTCCGACTATTCATCCCACTAAATTAAAGCTTGTGGTTGATAAATTTGCCCTCTTTTATTTCTTTTATAAACTTTGAGCTCTTTCGCATCATCAAGTTTGTAAAAATTAATGCTAGTGGTGCCTGCATATTGCATTTGTTACTATTTTATAACGTCTACATATCTTTGAACAAAATGAGAAGACTATAAGTAGTAGCTTGTCTATCTACTAGGATATTCATGTCTTTTGTTTTCACAAATTCAATCTTAGTTCCTCTAGCAATCAAATTGGATCTGATTTCGAAGTACTATTTGCAATTATAAGGTGAGTTGTTTATTGGGCAGAGTCTATTGGAAGAAACATGAGTTAATCGAATTTGGGTCTGATTGTGATTAAGCTCTATTTGCAATTGTAGTCCCCATAATATTTGGATCTTAAACGTAGTTGATTCCATCTATTTTCACCAATCGTATCAACTTCATTCTTTTGCATTGAACTTGCTTTATTCTGTTAGAAGACCTCTGATTTTGAGCTAATTTTAGGTAGGTATACTAAAACGTGTCCTTGAAGAGGTTGACAAAGTGATGCACGAGTTCAAAGTCACACTCTATAAGTCAATGGAGGACCCACAAATAGACCTTACAATTGTAAGTTTCTTGGTAAAATAAAGAAACGAAATGTTTATATTTCTCTTTTATATTTATGGCAGTGGATACCATTTGCAGTGCTAAAGGTATTATTTTCACATTGTACTTGTTTATCTACTTGTTTTCTTGTTCTTTTAACATTACTCTTTAGAGGAAAGACAGTCTTATATTGGAAAAATCTGGGTGACAAAACAGGGGATCACTTCACAAGTTATTCATTATGCTCTTGTTTGGATGATCGTACTTTTCAATCTAAACATAACCGAATGGTTTCTGCAAGAAACCCGTTTGAGAAGGAGTTTGGGGTTAACTTTCCTATGTTGATTTTCTTTGTTGATTTTAGTCAGATGAAAAAATGTCTTCTGAAAGCTCTGAAATACTCCTCTCCCCCTCTCTTTATTTTCGTGTGGAGTAGTTCTCCTTGATGAAAGGGATAAGCCTTATCTTTTCTTTTCTTTCTTTTTCATTTTCACAATGTACAAGATTCTTTGGTGCCCAGTTAATGTCCTGATATGCTACCTCACCAAATTGTTAACTAAGATGATTGACAATAAAGGGTAACCATCACAACAAAAAGATACCTACCCAGAATTATGATCCAAGCTTTGCCATCAACGCTGAACACATCTTGAGAGGTCAATGATAATTTTGGGTCTTGAACCTCGCACAATCTTGAGGTTCATCACTGAACTTATGAACTGCACTAGATGCTTGTTGAGTAGTTATTTGGGGCAAGTTAAGAAACCTGTTATTATCTTGGTTTTTAATAGTAGTTGAGCTTTATGAAGTGTGTTAATCTACGTGTTTGGTGAGTTGATGCACAAGTAAGCAAAACATATGATTTTTTAATAGTACTTTCTCATACTTGATGTATGTTTGATTATTATCAAGGTGCTATCATGCTATATAGTGCCCCTTAATTAATTTCATCATCATTTACTTAGCTTGAGAATACAGTGCGTCTGTTGTTGGAACTGGAGCCTGATTCTGATCCAATGTGGCATTATTTAAACATACAGGTCAGTGTATCCTTAACCATGGTATTTTCTAAAGGTCCTGCAAAACTTGTTACTTTTTCTGATTGCAGTGTTTCAACAAACAATATTATGTTTGCTGGTCAACAGTTGGGAGTATCACTTGAAGTTATTTAATGATACATATATGAAAGTTTTCAACTTTTATTATAGAAGTTAAGAGAGATACTCCAACTAAGTAAAAAACGTAGAATTCTATATTACTATTGAATTCCAAGCCCTATCTCTTCTGAAGTATCAGAGAATTTCTATATTCCAACCTTTACCTTTACCTTCACCTCCCACTCTCCACCACTTCAATGTTATTGATTATAGAAGCTTTAAATCGTAAAGATGAACACGATATGTGTACCACTTGCTAGTAACTTGTGATCTGACCACTTTAACCATGTTTTCACCATAAAATCATCAATAAGAAGACAACAGAAGAAAAGTAGATATAAGACATGCTTAAGAGTCTAGAGAATGAGAATAAGATGTATAAATCAGAAAAAAAAAAATTCCCCGTCCTGTCGGCCACATCAAGTGCAAGAAACTGAATGCATGTTAAAGCCTCTTTGATGGAATCAAGAAACTTGCTGAATTCATGATGAAGCTTCTTCAATGGATTTAAGAAACTATCATAATGTCTTAAAATTAACCTCCTTGCTAGTATGAACTTGGAGGTCAATTGGAACCTATGGGCACTCTAATGTGGGTGAGGAAGAGGCAGAACAAAAGCTTTGACTTCTAGAAATGGTAAAGTCTGACTTCTCAGACTTTAACCTGCCTTTTGGCTCTAGACTTTTTATTATCTTTACCAAATGTTAGATTTAATGTCTTTTCTTAATAAATCAAGTAGTTGTTCCCTTTATTCGAGTTTTCCCTAATAGATTCCCTAGGTATCAGTTGATCCTTTGACCTTTTGACCCATCGGCACCCACCCTCCAACATTCACACCCAACCTTTGACCTTCACACCCATCGACACCCATCCTCAGACCTTCACACCCAACCTCCGACCTTCACCCCTTCGACACCCAACCTTCGACCTTCACCCACATCGACAACCATCGACACCTAATCGCTGACTCCCATCAACACCCAACCTCTGACACCCTTCGACACCTCCCACATTCCCCTTTTCCGATGAGAGTTTTCTTCAACCTTCACACTCTGCTTATCCCTCTGATGGCTTGTCCTCTCTTTCCATCTTACCTCTTAACTTTACGGCAATGGAGGTATTAACCAATCTAGTCCCCAACTTGATACGGAAACCCCAGTAATCAATATAGCAGACTTTCCACTGCTAGGAGGCAAAGTAGAAAGGACTGTACAGGGGCTGGAGAAGGAGAAGAGTACATGGCGATCCATTGTAGGGGATTTTGGGAACTTAGGTAGACTTAGATATGTGCAATCAGATGGGGACAAACCGATCCAAGCTTCGATTGAAGTCCTACAACAAGGTGCTAAGAGGTGGAGTACATCTTTTGTGGGTTTCTTTCTGGAGAAGAGGTTAGCTTTTCTAGTCGTTAGCAAGTGAGCGGATGCTGCATGGAGGAACAAGGGGTTGGTGAGTACTATGGTAAACGAAGATGAACTCTTTGTATTCAAATTCAACACTGAAGAGAATGCACACAAGGTGTTGGAAGCAAGGCCTTGGCACATAATGAGGCATCCAATTCTTATTAAGAAGTGGCAGCGTGGAGTTACCTTGGATAGGAGCAAGCTTTGATCAATTCCTTTATGGGTGAATATTCACAGGGTTCCCTTGGAATATTGGTTTGCGGAGGGTATGAGCTATATTGTCAGTAAGCTTGGAAAACCCTTAGGTTTAGATGAGAATATTGCCTTAATGAAGAAGATTGGGTTTGCTATAGTTTGCATTGATGTTGATATAACAAGGAAGCTTCTGGTTACCCTTAGAATCATGAAGCTAGATGAGAAAGGAGAACTTGTAGAGGATTCAATAGGAGTAACAAACATGTGGTGACCAAAGATGAAGGAAGAGAAGCAGGTTTGATAAAGAAAAGAGAAGTAAGAGGGGAGGCCCCGATGAATGAGGGAAGTCCAAGCTCAGAGAAGGGTCTCCTAGCAAAAGGAGAGGTACCACTTGAAGAGAATAATTTCCAAAGCATGAATCAGGAAGAGATTCAAGTGGTAGGGAATGGGAAGATGGAAAAGAATCAGGTGGAGAGTATTATGGCAGGGCTTGCAGCACAGACTGAGGGGGATAACCAAGGGTTAGGCAATGGGAAACTGGCCATGAATTTGGCAAGAACTAATATGATCGAGAAGGTAACATAGACAATTGGGGATAAGGGAGTCGGATAGGAGGTAGAGGCAATTGGCACTCCAGTGTTGGAAAGGGGTAAAACTTCTGGGTCCAAAAGTGACAAAAAAGCTATAACCCTTGGTTTAAATAGGAAATATAGGAGGAGAAGAGTAGGTAAAAGGAAAAAATGATTAAAGTAGCAGCATGGAATGTTAGAGGCCTAAATAGCCTAAATAAACAACTTGCGATTAAGGAGTTTATTAATAACAAGAAGTTAGATTTTGTTGGTTTATTGGAAACCAAAATAAAGAGGAAGCAATTGGAGAAGAGTTTATGGTTCTTAGACAAAGGATGGAGGGTCAAGAGCAACCATGATCATCATTTCAATGGGTGAGTGATAATCGGCTTCATTCCTCAAAAAGTGGATGTTGTAAAGCAACGTGAAAATGACCAGTTGATACATTGTGATGTCTTCATCAAAGCTATCGGGGCAATGATTGCAATTACAATGATGTATGCAGCAAACCACAAATTCCAGAGACAACATGCATGGAATGAGCTGGAGAGAACAAGCAATTCAATGAGTTATCCATAGACAATCATCGGCGACTATAATTGCACTCTAAAATTAGAAGAATCAAAGGGAGGGAAAAGATGGAACCAAGTAGACTGTCAAAAACTTCAGAAAATGGTGGAGAGCACAGGTTTTGGTTGATTTGAAATGGTATGGTAACTTTTATACCTAGAACAATAAGCAATGGGGGAATGGTTTTTGTTGAGGAAGTTGGGCATATATATGGTTAATGATAAGTGGATAGAGAAATACCCGACAAGCAGTGTTATGTTTGATGATCCAACTATATCAGATCACAGTCCAATAATAGTGGAATTGTTAACAGATGACAGGAAGATGAAGGCCCCATTTAGGATATTCAATCACTTGATGGACAATCCAGAAATCAGAAATATACTCAGAATGGAGATGCAGAGGGAGGTTCCAAGCTCAAAGGGTTACCAACTTAGCATGAAACTGAAAGCCTTGAAAATCATATTGAAATTACTCAGCAGAGCAACAGTACATTCGGAGTTAAAAGCTAAAGTTGCTGCTTTGGAGGAGCTAAAGAAATGTAAGAAAAGATTATTGGATAGTCCAGATGATCTGCAAGTGAGAAAAGAGGAAGCTACGCTGGTGGAAAAATATAACCAACTACTTCTCCGTATCAATACACTACTAAGGCAGAAATCTAGAATGATCTAGATGGAGGAGGGTGAGAGATGTACTAAGTATTTTATGAGCTCAATCTCAGCCAGGAGAAACAAGAATTCAATCAGAATGCTAGAAGATGAAGTAGGGCAGATCCATGAGGACCTAGAAAGTAAGAAGGGGGTTGCCTTAGAGTACTTTACTAGGCAGTATGGGACTGTAATGACAACAAGGGCCATACCCGAGGAGATTCTAGCAGGTGTTAAAAAGCTTAATGAAGAAGACAAGGTGGAGTTGGTTAGGGAAATAACAAGGGAAGAAATAAAAAATATTACTTTCTCTATAAACCTTGGTAAAGCCCTTGGGCCAGATTCGTACAATGGGAAATTTTTTTTGAAAAACATCAGATATTTATGGAATAAAATGTTTATCTGCCTTTTTCCTAAACAAAGCAATGCAAGGAAGCTAGAACAATTTAGGCTAATAGCCTGTTGTAACTTTCTATACAAAATTATCACAAAGATATAGTTAATAGACTTAGCACAAACATGGGAAAGTTAATCAGCTCAGAACAGAATGCATTCATCAAGGGGAGATTAGTGGGTACCTATATCCTACTATGTCAGGAATTGCTAGAGGAGTATAATGCTTAGAGGATAATGAGGAACTGCACTATAAAGATGGATCTTCCAAAGGCCTATGATTTAATCAACTGGAGCTTCCTATTTATTTCATTGGAATCAATAGGTTATTTTCCCATGTTCAGAAAATGGGTAGAGGACTATGTAACCACTGCTTCTATGGCAATCCTGGTGGACGGGCAACCTACAAACTTGATCAGAGCAAGGAGGGTCTTAAGGCAAGGGGACCCATTATCCCCTTACCTATTTGTAATTTGCATGGAGGTTTCGTCATCTCTCCTCGCAAGCAATATAAGGAGGCACCCAGAATTCCAGTTCCATAGCAAATGTAAAGGTATGAAGATCACACACCTAGCTTTTGCAAATGACTTGCTATAGTTTTGTAGAGTTGAGAAAAACTCGATAGATCTAATCTTGCAAGTAATGGAGTTTCAAGAGATCTCAGGCCTAATGTGCAACCCATTAAAGAGTTGTTTCTACTTACCATGTAACTCAAGTAGAGAGGTTGCCTCTAAAGCTATTGAGATGGGATTAAAATAGTGGAACCTACCCTTCAAATACTTGGGGTTACCAATATCTCAAAGAAGAATCAGTGCAGTCGATTGCAAACCTTTGTTGGACAATCCATGGAAGAATCAACCAATGGAGTAATAGGTTCTTAGTTATGGAGGCAGTCTACAGCTTATTTAAACAATACTAAGCAACCTTACTAATTATTGGCTTAACCATTTGTCCATCCCTAAAAGTATCCTCAAGGAAATAGATAAGAGACTTAGAGAATTGTTGTGCAATGGCTCAAACCAAGGTAGAAGCAAAGCTAAGATTAGTTGGAGCAAAATTTGCAGACCTAAGCAACAGGGGGGTTTGGGTATCATTCTACACTGATGATTCACAAGGTGAGCAGAGAGCGGAATTTATGGTGGTTGTGTTACAAAAGGGAGGATCTATGGATGAAATGGATTCATGTTTTCATAAAGAACAAGAGTATTTGGATTTTAAAGCCAATGTAGGAAATGTCAAGAACCTTGAAGGAAATCCTAGCGACAAGACAATGGATGCAACAACAGGTATTCCATAGGATTGGGAATACAGAAAGCATGTCTTTTTGGTATGATAAGTGGCATTGTAAAGGTCCCCTATATCAGGTGGAAGAGGTACAACCCTTGAAATTGGTGGTGAATCCAGAAACTAAAGTGAGTGTTATTTAGAAACAATCAATGGATATGGCCATTTCATAATAACAGAAGTGTCGGCCTCATAATTGAAGAATTGCCTAGATGCCAAGAGGTAGAACAAGAAGAAATTCAGTGGCTAGCAGATAAATCAAGGAAGTTCAGAACAAAAGCATGCAAAACACTTTTGCAGTTTTTGCAAAACACAAGGCTGGAGTGGACAAAGCTAGTGTGGGACAGTGACATTCATCCAGCTTATTCGTTTATCTTATGGATGGAAATCAATGGAGGGTTGCTTACGAGGGACAAGATCAAGTTCTCCACTAACATATTACATTGTAACTTATGTAATTCAGAAATGGAATATCTGGAGCATCTTATGATTAGATGCAGATATGCCAGGCAAGTCTGGGACCGAATGTAGATTATTCTCAACATGGACAGACCAATGGATTCTTGGAGTGAAACTATTACTTGGTTGGGGAACCTTAGAGTGCATAATGTAGCTAATATCAAAGCAATTAAGTTAAGCTGGGCAGCTTTGGTGTACTACATTTGGAAGAAGCGAAATTCCAAATTTTTAGACAACAAAGCCGAAGCATTGAAATGGTTTTTCAGGACATTTTTCTCCACTGCAGATTGGCCATGTTAGCAAGAGGAATAGCAGCAAATCTGTCAAGTAGTATGAAGAGAAGATGGAGTTTGGAGTAATACTGGTATATGTTGTCTCATAAGTACCCCTTAGATATCAAGATGTAGATGATTACTAGGAACTATAACTCTTTGTAATCTAGACCTTTTGGATTATCCTCGACCTTTTGTACTCTAGATGTAAATTTATTTAATCAATGAAATCCTTAATTTTTAAAAAACAAAAGTTTTATCAATATAGTGTGCAAGTAGGTTAACATGTTGGTTCTCAAAGTTTATCCTTTGGCAGAATCACAGAATTCGAGGTTTACTTGAAAAATGCACGTTAGATCATGAATCTAGGATGGAGACTTTGCATAATGAGATGCATGAAAGAGCGCTTTCTGATGCAACGTGGAGGCAAATTCAACAAAGAGTAAGTCAAGACTGTAAGCACAGTTTTTTTTTTTTTATTAATGAACAAGTACTTTGCTTATGTAGGTACTGTATGAACAGATTCATACTGAAAAATGGTTTTAACTTACGTTCACTGTTCAGTCGGATAATGACAAACCCCTCTCTATGGAAGTTGAAACTCTCCCCCTAGATTCACAGTTAATAGAGATGGTGGGTGAAGAAGTTGATGTTCTTCTAGGAAGATACATTTGGAGGCTAAGTGCTGTACTTATTCATCACATTCCGGCCTTTTGGAAAGTAGTGGTTTCTGTTTTCAGTGGTAAATTTGCCAAGGTACTCTTATGTTGCCTTCATCTTACTTCTTAACTTGCATATGGATACTTTATTCTGTTAGTACGTATTGTTAATGATTGGCATTTAAAGTAGGTTGGGAGACGTAAAAGCTTGAGCTGTATAAATTTAATTTCATTTGTTTCCCTAGATATCTGCCCCTCTATTCCTCGTTACTTGATTGTAGAATGAAGAAGATTCACAGGACACCTTTTTACCTGACCTCTTCTCCAAGTTTTGAGCCAACCCTTACTATCTTGTTGTCTCTTCCTATTATTCTGCATGGAAATGGTCCATGTAACTATTTATTGTTCTAAATTGTATAATGTTTGCTACCCATTTTGAAGATGGATCTTATGGTTTCAGTCTTCCCATGTTACTACTGAATCAAATCTCAACAATTCTGCAAATAAGACCGAGGAAAAAGTTGGTGATGGGAGGTACTCAACACATTCTGTTGATGAAGTTGCAGTGATGATCTGCAACACTATTTCTGCATATGAAGTCAAGGTGATTTGCATTCGTGATACTATCTGCATCGAATTTAGTTAATATTTTAAGATTCTATGAACAACAGATATGCGCTTGCAGAGGTAGACGATAAATGGAACCTTCTTTAAAATGGCGGTATCTATTTTAACAATTCACTCAGTAATTTTGAATTTAATTCTTTAAATTTTAAAGTATCTATAGATTATATAAATTCTTGGTTTCTTTGGATTTATCTCATCATCGTCATGTTATGGGTTACATGTTCTATGAGTTTTGATTGCTTGAGAGAGAACGTTCTCAAATTGTTGTTTACTTAGGGAGTGTATCCAATAAGCTTTATTTGCTTAAGCCTATTCAGGTATTTAGGAGTCTAATATAGTCAATAATTACTTGATGCATGGTAAGGAGACAAAGTGTAAATTCTATCCACTGGTTGTATAAATGTTTAATACTCTGGGTTTATTATATGTATGAGCTGGAAAACTTAACTCTTTTTTTATTCACTCGTGTGTTCCAGAAGGGGTTGTGCCCACTTGCTTCACGGGGCAAGTAGTCCCATTGTTGTTTTATCTTATTAAGATGTTCATGTATCTACAACTTTTTTTTTCTTGGACACATGGGATTTTTTCAATTTCTCATGGTTGTCTGTTTTATCCATTTCCTGTCAATTTTTCTGAAGCCTGTGCTTTCAATCTCTTCAGTTGTATTTTAAATGCGTACTAGATTCAAAAATAATTCTGTCAAGTTCAACCAGCTATTTGTTGAATGAGTGTGAAAGATAGATTAGTGGCCAATAATTCTTCAAGCATGACTTTGACGCCATATTTCATTCCCAAAATTAACTGCAATTTGAGGAACAAACTGATAGTATTAGTTACTTGACATATGTAAATCTTCATTTGGTGGTATCATCGTAGTTTTCTATCTGGTGGAGAGCACGTTTTTTCCTACCTTGTGGTTTGTGATTTTATTGTTTCCCTTCTGTAGCTTTCTATACTTGATATGTACAAACAGTTAGCAGTACTCAGCCAGAGACTTTTACTGTTGATGCAGGTCCAGAGCACTTTTCGCGATCTAGAAGAATCAAATATTCTCAAGCCTTATATGAGTGATGCTATTGAGGATGTGGCCAAAGCCTGCCAAGCTTTTGAAGCTAAAGATTCGGCTCCACCTAGTGCTGGTGTGTAAACTCTTACTGAAGTAGCCGTGTTCAAGTTGTCAAATTCTCATTGTTTTTCACTTCTTTGTGACAGTAATGGCACTCAGAACTCTTCAAGCAGAGCTCTCAAAGTTATATATCTTTAGACTTTGCTCGTGGATGCGGGCAATGACTGAAGAGATATCAAAAGAAGAAACATTGGTTCCAGTGTCTGTTCTTGAAAGAAATAAATCTCCATATGCAATCTCTTACTTACCTCTCGCTTTCCGCTCCTTAATATCCTTAGCAATGGACCAGATCAGTCTGTAAGTTGCTGGAGCTTAATGATCTTGGAGCATTATGTGATTATTTTAAGCGGCTAATGGGGTTAATATTAATGGGGTTAATATCTGATGCAACAAGGCTGTACTAAGTGTTAATACTAATGGCTTGATCATCTAATACTTAGTGTTATTACTAAAGGCTTGATCATTCGAAGTTATGACTTTATGTGAGTTTAGATTCCTAGTTTGGAAGTTATACAGTTTCTTCAATATTAGAACTCATGACTACATTCTGACTTCTCACCTTATGTTGAGCAACTTGGTGTGCTATTACTTTAAGTTGATTATCACCAGTCGTATGGTGCTACTGCTTCAAATCCTATCAAGTCTAAGCACGATTAGTTCCAGCCATTTTTTCGGTTTGTATAACCTGCATGTCAAAAGATATGAGGCTGAATCCACTCGTACAACGGATGTTAGGACCTTTGAAATGGGGGTGAAAAAATTATGATATAGTGCTAATTGCATCATTGACCAATAATAAATGCTAATCAAACTTTTTGAAAATACTAAATCTGGTCAAAAGCTATGCGCCATAACTGAACAAGAAATTTCACAGGAAAGTTTGTTAACTATATTATTCAAGTCATTTCATGTTGGAAAATAGGATCATTCAGTGCTACAGTCCAAGCATAGTTCAAATCTGGACCACCTCATGTCTCCAGCTTTTATTTAGTGATTGTAATGTCATATTTGATGAGGCAGATTTTGAGGTTTCATTTGTTGCATTCTATCCCTCTTATGCTTTTCGAATACTATCCCCTAGGGTTGAAAATAAATAAATACCAAGTAAAAACAGGACTAAACTTTCCTCTTGTTGCCATCAAATTGAGAAGTATTACTTTTGGATAAACAAGTTTACATATTTAACTGTCTGATAATATGTTCCATTCCAGGATGATTCAAACATTAAGGAGTGAAGCTAGGAAGTCAGAAGATATATTTCTGCAACTTCAAGAAATTCAAGAATCTGTTAGAGTTGCCTTTTTAAATTCTTTCCTAGATTTTGCTGGTATGGAGATGCCATTTTCAATGTGACGTTAGTAACCACTTGAAATTAATTTGTTTGTCACATTTCCGTTTTATATCTGTTGACCAGGTCACCTGGAGCATATTGGGACTGAACTTGTCCATAAGAAATCAGGAGATAATCTCCATTTGCAGAATGGCTTTTCTAATGAATCCATTGAAAAATTATCATCTAACATCTCAGGAAGTGGTGTTGATCCACATCAACAATTGCTGATGGTATTAAGTAACATAGGGTATTGTAAGGAATACCTTTCTCACGAGCTGTACAAGAAGTATAAAAGTATTTGGCTACAGTCTAGGTCAGTAATTAAGTTTCCCTTCGTTTCATAAAGCACAAACAAATTTCCATGGAAGGACATATCGCCATTGCATGAATCGTTCATTGGAAGTGTATGGTTGTGTTGCAATGCAATAACTGGTCAAGCTACAGTCCCTAGCCTTTGATGTATTTTGTTAGGTCTAGACCAGTCCTGGGAGTGCAGCCCAATTTGTTGAGTTGGTTTGTGGACATGTTTTGTGCTATGCTAGTTATACCAACCTGGATCCTTTCAGTCTTATATATTTTAATTTGTTCTTGTTTGGTTCATGTAACCATGAGTGGGGGGAATTATTATATTTAAATTGCATAGACTGTTTGGATGAAGTCAGTCATGGTTCCTCTAGTAGAATGCTATTGTCCAAGCTAATCATCTTTGCTTGCTCGCTGTTTTTCCCCTTCTTCAAAATGGCTTTATATTTATTCTCACTGCTATTACAAATTATTCACATGCCTTTTCTACTGCAGGGACAAAGATGATGAAGACAGTGACATAAAAGATTTAGTGACCTCTTTCTCTGGGCTTGAAGAGAAAGTCCTCGAACAATATACTTTTGCCAAGGTAAAGCATATATTTTATCAAGGTTCATATTTGATGAGAAACTTTATGGATGTCACATTCGAATAGCAATTGCGATATATTGGTCTGTCACAAGGGAAATAGTTTTCCTGGTGTTTCCCTAGTCCATTTCTTGATTTCTGAGTTGTGGGTTGGTAATGTTGTAACCTCTAAAATAATGTAATTGATCATGCCAGGAAAAGAAATTAAAGGGAATGGAAGGTAACTCTTGTGAAATTTTTGTATGAATATTATTCGTGTCGTGTTCATTCGCCTACTTCCTAGGATGATGGTAGTGGTGGCATGGGACTCGAGGTTATTTTCAACATAATGTGAAGTTCTTACTCAAAGTTGTGCTTGCGTGAATCCACTTATATAAAAACCCCATTAAAATCTCCTGTTAGTGTCTATGAAAACATATTTTCTTTCATCAGGCAAATGTTATCAGAACAGCAGCTGTGAATTATTTGCTGAATGCTGGTGTTCAATGGGGAGAAGCGCCCTCTGTTAAAGTGAGAATCTAATTGTGCATAGCTGGTTTTTTTACTTCTTTTACTTCTATTTCTTTTTGTCAGTACCATTGGTCCCCGATGCAGTTTTGAGGTGGATAAGTTTAACCAATGCTCCTCTCTTGCAGGGTATGCGTGATGTAGCCGTTGAATTGTTGCATACTCTAGTAGCTGTACATTCGGAGGTACTTAATTTGTAATTTTTACGGTGTATAGACAAGTTGATATTTTCCTTATGGATTTTTAATGTAAACTACATTTTCTTCATACTTTATAGTTTATATCTGTTATTGACATCAATGCCAGACTTATGCAGGCCATGTGCACAATAATGCTTCTACATTCCATCGTGTTAATCTCCGAATTATAGATATTATAGTTTACCTCTCACAGGTCTTTACCGGTGCTAAGCCCCTGTTAGACAAGACACTTGGCATTCTTATTGAAGGTCTAGTCGATACTTTTCTGAGCCTTCTCCATGAAAACAAAAGCAAAGATCTCCAATCACTTGATGCAAATGGTTTTTGTCAGCTTATGTTGGAGGTACTGCAGATGATGCTTTTTTTTTTCCAGTCATAGCTTCTTCCTTGGTTTGATCTGGTTATTTCTCTTTCAATTAAACTGCTATTTCATGTTGCATTATTCTTTCCAAGCTCCCCTGGTAGAGATGATCAATTTATTTCATTTCCATGTCGTACAGACATCGACATTGTCTAGTTTTCTGGGAATGCATGCTGATTGTGTACACTTATTTGCTTGTGTAATAGTTTATAATGGTAGAAGGTACTGTGTAATTTTGTGAAAGGATTGAATCCCCATAGTAACATATATTTTGCAGCTTGAATATTTTGAGGCCGTATTTAATCCCTACTTCACACCCGATGCAAGGGAGTCTCTAAAATCTTTACAAGGAATACTGTTGGAGAAAGCCACTGAGAATGTGGCTGAAGTAATTGAAAATCCAGGGCATCAGCGCAGATCAACCCGTGGGAGTGAAGATGCACTTGCTGATGACAGGCAGCTAGGGTTGACTGTATCTCCAGATGACCTGATTGTAAGAATCGTGTCCCGTATGATATGATTATTGTGTCTTTAGAGATTTTTTATTCTGGGAAAACAATCAAGTTGACTAAGTGATTGATATCTAATTGATGGTGGCCTCATGTGACTATAGGCAACATGATTCTGAAAAAATCTAGAAACTAAAAGCAATGGTGCTAAAATGGCTATCCAACAAATAGAGATCTCAAGTTGAAAAATAAAAATGGCTTCACATTATTTGATGCAAATGATAATAGTTAATTCCCTCATTGAAATTAGTAAATTAGCCGTTCATGAGACACCTATAATCAATGTTCTGTGATATTGAAGTCCATGTTACACTGTTGTGGCTGTTTTTCAGGCTCTTGCGCAGCAATGTAGCAGTGAATTGCTACCAAATGAGCTTGACAGGACACGGATAAACACAGCGTGCTTTGCTGAATCAATGCCCCTGGACTTGGTGCCAGAACCAGCCAAAGCTACTTATGCTTTCAAAGGATCAATGGAATCTCGCAGCAGAAACTACAATAGCTCACAAACCATGGGATCCCCAGGTTTCTCGCGGCAAAGACGTCGATCATGATCGGTGTATAAGTGAGTATTTGCAATTGCAAGTTTTGTCTTTACGTTTTCTCATTATATGCATGTGCACTGTTTGTAATATGCAGTGAAATTATTTTTCTTTCCAAGTGCAAGATATTCCTGATGTTTGGTATTCTGGTTTCTCATGTTTTTGTTCTTTTGGAGGATGGAGCATTTTTCACGGGTTAAGAGAGCTGTATTGACGGCAATCATTATTTACACGTTAAAGATGTATGTCTACATAATGTTCCTATTAGTGTGGTATGGTATTTCGGTTATAGATTACGAGATCGATTTTAAGCTCTCTATATGTGGTAAGTAGGGTCAGGAGTTGCATTTTCTTGTCTTAATCCAGCTTTCGTGTTAATTCATATAAATGGACTTGCATTTTCCTCTCTAAGAACTAACGTTGTATCATATGATAGTTCTTGCAGTTAGGGTTTATGGTACTCTTTAACTGTGCTAACAGTTAAGCACCTTGAATCGAGGGAAAGCTCTCTAATTAAGCACTCAAATATTTAAAATATAAGTTTCCACCAAGCAACCATAAAAATAAATGATCCGTTTTAATCCCTTTCACATCACAAGCCACCGACAGTATCAATATGCTAGTGAATGAGGTTATTATGGCATGCGTTGGTAGTTAGTCATATTGCTCGTGATTATCAGAACTTCTCTCAACTTTTGAATCGGCTCGATTCGACAACATCGTCAACTTTGGATTCTGAAAATAATCAGATCTCAGTTATATTAAAAACAATAAAACGGAACGAACAATTGAAGGACCAGTTTCGTCTTTAGAACTAATTTTTATTTTGGCGTTTTTTAAAGAAATTATACTAAATATTAAAGAAATTAATAATGGAAGTCCTGAACAAATTGTAAAATCATTAATAAGCATCTAACTATCCGCACGTGAGCAAATAGTCTTAAGTCTTAACCCACGTAATTCAAGTTCCAAAAATTTCCGTAAACTATGTTATACCAGTCAGTCAATGAAAGTGCTCTAGAGTTGGAAATTATTAATGGTGCATATATATACGGTCATAGTTAAGCTACATAGTCGGTGGATGACAAAAATAGTTGACATCTGTTAAGGATATGTGCAAGATGAATGCGCCATTTATGAAGATAGTTAGCATTGGTTGGATTGGTAAGATGTTTGTACAAAAAAAAGGGAGAGAGGGAAAATGGGCATGTGTATTGGGCATTCATCCTAGTTAGAAGCTCTGAGGAAATTCCATGACAAGAAGGATGAGAGGTATTTATTTCTTTAGAAGGGGAGAGAGTATGGTAATGCTTTTTTTATTCTTTCAATTGGCCACTAGTATGTGACTCTTCCCATTAATCTTTTCAATCAATATGGCACTCCAATAATGGTCACTAGCATCTGTCTGCAACATGCGTTGGCCTTTATCAGGAATCTTTAAAGCATATGGGTTCTGACATGTTTGTTTTAAATGTTAGACAACTCTAGTCCAAGAACAATTGCAGGAATATATACTGTAAGGAATGAACAATGGTAAAGAAATATCATATATACGACTTTCTTTAAGAAAATGTGCAATTTTTAGAAAGTTTTCAATTTTATGGGAAAGAGTACGTAAACACATTAGAAGAAAGCTTGGCGATAGAGAGAGCTAAAGAAAGATGAATAAGATCATTAGGCAAATAGTTACTCATGGCTTATGACAAGAGCTCCTTACTCACTTTCATCCGAAATAATGTAAACATAGTCAATAACACACTAGCTTTGATGACGCATGGGCTAACCTTGGTTAGAGGGCACACATGGGGATAACTTCATAAGGTACGTAACATTGGTAGACCACATGAATCGAGAAAAGCTCTTCTCCCCATGACTCCTAAGCTCATGGAATATATCACCGATAAGCCTCAACGGAGCTACATCATGGGTTTCCAGCCTATATACCAACTAAGTGATTTATAAAACAAATTCCATAATAGTTCAAAAATAAACAAAGATTAACTGTAATTTAGATCTCAGATATGTTAGTCGAGACATAAGCCCCTTTTCTCTTTTGGGTTTCAATTCTCAAGTTTTGCCTTTTAAAAATCTAAACCAAACAATCTTTCCCTATATAACTTAGACCTCAAATAGGATCTATATTCCGAGACATTCTGATACACAGGATCCTCATAAAGAGTCAACTGTAGAGCTTACTTGTCCCTTTTTATGACTGTGGCTACATTATTCAAGAATCATGATTTTAGCATAGCGAATTCCAAAAGAAGCCATAACACATATTTTTATTGATTTTTCTACTTGATTATAATGAAAAAGAAGCCTTGCTTTTATAGACTATGCAAGGAGAATGAAGACAAACAACTTTAATGAAAAGATTCCCATAGTATAATAATGCACACTAGAATACAAAACCAAATAGTAAAATTAAGAATTATTAAGAGACACTAGGTCCCAATAATATTCATAAAAGATAAGAAGGAATCTACTTAGCTAGGAGGTGCACAGAGAGATCGTGGTCTACCACTATCCTCATCTGAATCTGACATGTCTTCATCCATTTTGTCCATTGCTTAGATGAAACGTTCTGATGAAACGTTCTATTTCGTTGTCAGTCTAAATAGGAGGACATGTATCCTAGGCATCTTGGAAATATTTAGGAAGGT
>JAOQMQ010000006.1:11370958-11388600 GCA_027563845.1 Erythroxylum subrotundum
ACAAACCTAGAGATAGGTCCATATAAATCCTCTAGATTAAGGTCAAACCTAATAGTAAAATTTATAAATTGATTAATGTAATTCTAGGTGTTTTAATTAGAAAGAGATTTCAATTCATCAACCTAGGGCTAGGTGTTAATATTTTTGACAAAGATATTAGCATAATTTAGGAATTTCCACGATCTAATAAACTTTAAAATAAATTAAAGACTAAAATCATGATTGCATTAGAAGTGCTATAAGATTCAAATTTTGGGTAACAATGTTTCTATTGATTGTTTCTTAGTTTAATCTCCCTTTTAGTTTATCAATTGAGTTCATTTATTTTAGATAATTTATTTAAATTCTCATTTGATTAATCATCATCGTAATAATTTATTAGACTAGATAATTAAAAAAATGGTAAGTATTGATAATTCTTTTCTTCGTAGGATCAACCTATACTTGCTAGTGCTAAATACAGCTACACTATGCTGCTTGCGGTTAAAACTAAATCATTAACCAGTTTTTAAAAAATAGATTGAATTAAAGTGGAGTACGACTCATTGTTGGTCCCATGTTTTAAGAAAATAGGTCTTTATTGCACCTATATTCCTTTAAAATTATTCCAAATCTTTTCGTACTTGGTTCTAACTTTTCTTAATCCATTTCTTCTTTGTTGGGGAGCTAAAGTATGGCCTATAAATAAAATATAAGATACATTGACAAATAAATCATACAGAAATCATCCAAAAATAAATAAAATACTCCTAAAATCATACTAAGAATAAGGTCAATTTAGCCCTTACCTAAGAGCAACCTATAACCTACAACATGATCCCTTTTTGCGTTGCATCATATAATCTACCAAGGTATGTACCTATGTCTAATTCTTATAGTAACAACTTAAGCATTGAGAATGCTACTTCACCAAGGTCTTTATATATTACCAAATTTTAGGGTGAAGAGGGGGGTAATTTTTTCAAAAAAAAATGAAAAACTTATATATTGGAAGAGCAAAATAATTAGTCTTTAACCCTAGAGTCAATTCCAAAGAATGTTGATATGTTTGAGGTTAAGAGATAAGCTAAGTCTGCACACTTCAATAAGATGCTTTCAAAATTTAATATTTCTTCATACTTTTAGGTGTGTCAATATTACCAATCAAAGCATGTATGGTTTCCTAGTCCTAACAAGATTAATGCATATTTTGACAATTTCAAGAATGGTATATAGTTTCCTTAATATGATGTGATCTATAATATAATTGATGACTTAGGCCTTTACCCAATCCAGTTGTATATGCACTTTAGGACATTAATGTATGTTTTATGATGCCCTATCATCTTTAAGATGTTAAACCTTCTTCAAAGTTTTATACATACTTCAAGCTAGACCTACGAAAAATATTTTATTGGTATAACCTAAACATCAAGTAAAAAATGTGGCACTTTATCTGTCTAAAGGACATGTATAAGTGGAAAAAGAAGTTTATGTTTCTAATCTTGAAGGATGGCAATAGATGGAGCTTCAAGTTATATAGCGGTTCATTAATTCCTATTTCAGCAATAGATATAATAGCCATATAGTGTTATAGGATTAATTAAGGATCCTTCTTAATAAGAGCTTCCCTTACCCCCAGCCTAAAGATACAATGTTAAATGAGGACATATGCTAGAAGTTGTATCTAAAATAAAGAAAGCATATATTTTATCCTTACTTTGTATTTTCATTTCGGTCTTTAACTCTTTAACCTATCTTATATGATGAATAGATGAATTTTCTTAGACTAATAAATAAATTAAAGAAGGGCAATAATAAATGTACTAGCTCTGCAAAGAAGATACAGAGGGGAAGAGATGTCATCCCCGCCAAAGGACAGAAAAAGGATGTAATTTATCAAAACGGTGGTATTGTTCCCTTACTCTTTTCCTCTAACTTCTCTCTAGGGAATTACGAAACTAGTTACAACCTAAAACTAGTCTCCTAACAACAGAAGTTCACTCTCTCCTGATGGAGGTGACCCTAGAAGAGGGTCATAAAGCCATATAGAACAAACCTCCTTCCCTTATGATTAAAGTGAACTCTTTTGAATCTAAGAATGTTAAAGTCAGCTTAAGTAGAGAAGATCTAGATCTGCATAGATTTAGTACATCCCATATGAAAGTAGTTCATAATCTGGTTCAAGGTACCAGAAGTGAAGCAACTCACCCCAAAACTCCTACTACTAGCTCTTGGAAAAATAAGGTAGCTACTCCTTTTGTTTTCAAACTCACTCACTACCAAAGAGTTATGGTAGTTGGAGTCTTAACTCCTCTAGTAAAGTTGTTAACTATTGGTGTAAAGGTTTGGTCTCCTACTTTAGTAGGCTACTTTTGGAACAAAAGTTCTTCCTTCCCAAAGGTACAAACATGGGCTATAGATAAATGAAGTAAAAAAGATTTGGAGAAAACATTGTTAATCAATAAGGATACGTTCATATTCAAGCTTTTTGATGATAGTTTTTTAGTAAGATCTTGGAACAAAGCCCCTAGCACATTGAAGGGCAGCCCATGCTCCTTTAGAAATGGAGGCAAGGTATTGAAATGTATAGCGGTAACATCAATGCCATCCTACTATGGATAAATTTAGATAATGTCCCACTTTAGTTATAGACAATGGAAGGACTAAGCTCCCTAGCTAGTTTAGTGAGTAAGCATATTAGCATGGATTCCAAAATTGCATGTATAGATAAGATATGTTATATTAAAATATGTGTGGAGATATAAAAAGATAGTGAACTACCTGAGTTGATACTTGTGATGAAGCTAGAAGATAATGGGGAACTTACCAAGGATGAAGTCCAACTCTTTTACCCATGGATACCCAAAAACTTCAATAGAATTTCGAAGCATGCAGGGTAATCCTTTGCTATAAGTAGTTATACTAAATTGATGGGATATGAAGAAATAACTCTAGTCACTACTCTTGATTCTTAAAATAGAGTAGTGACATACCTTAGGATAAGACATACCTCAGGAAAATTCTAGATTAGAACACATATGCAGGAGGTTGAAACCCTTATACTAGAACCTTAATATATAAATACAATCTCTTAAGAGGAGGCTACTTTGGAGAATGAAAATATTCAGATGAACAATGACCCTAGCACTGAAGATGAGATAGATATTATTAAGGGGCAATTGGTGATGAAATGAAGGTTATTACAACCTCTAAATGAAGATCATAAAGGAGGAAGGGAAAGCAGAGATTGAGAGGATCTCAAGCTCTTGCCTGACCATAATATGAGTATATTAATATAAATCACAAGAGGGTTAATTGACCCTCTTAAAAGAGAAATTGTGAGGAATATTATTTGGGAGAATAAGCTTTTTGTAATAGTAGAAGCCCTAACTAAAATTTAGTCTTAGTTTTCTGGGTGCTGAATGGAGAATTCACTCTCAACACTATAATGATAGGATTATCATCACCTCCAACTCAGACAAGGTGACAATCTAGACTACCCTAACATTTGATCAACTAATCCATCTTGAATAGAACCTTCTAGCTACTCCTTTTTGCTTTGATCTATCTATTTTCTATGCTACTAACTATGAATTCCAAAGGTCTATGTTATGGGAGGATATTAAAGGATTAGGTGCTATTATTAAGGGGCCTTAGACTATGGTACATGATTTTAATTGTATACTTTACCCTTTAGAGGATGAGGGCTGCAGAATTAAAATCAAGGTTATAGAGAAAGAGCTAGCTAAAGTGACACAATGTATAGATATGATAGACATGAGAAATGTGGGAAATTTTTATACTAAGAATAATAGACAACAAAGAGTATACCTTATCAAGAAAAAGCTAGATAGACTCATGGTATATCAGCAGTGGCTTGCACACTTCTCTAGCTAATTTTCTCAGTTTGGAGAACCATTATGCTTTGATCACTCCTAAATGGAAATCCAAGGACTAGTTAATTATAGACTTTCCAGGCTCCTTTTATGTTTTTTAGTTTCCTTACAAACAAATAACGTTTTGAGGAAGTAGTAAATAGTAAGGGCAGAAGGCTATAAGTCTTAATAGCTTACAAGGAAACTTCATAAAGTTAAACATAGAATTAAGGACTTTACTAAACAAGCTAAATTGTATTATGATTTAAACCTAGAGCAAGCTAAGGAAAAGCTGAGGAAGGCACAATGGGATTGTTATAACTCCTCTCATGATCTGAATCGAAGGAACCTTGAAGCCTCAATTATGAAGGAATGCAATTAAGCTATAAGTAAGCATAACTCCATTCTCAAATAGAAGGTAAGAGTTAATTGGTTAAAGTAAGGAGATTCCAATACCAAATTATTATATAATACAATTTTCCATATTAATAGACGAGAGGGGGGAAAGAGGTGTTAATCAAAAGTAGTTAATATATATTGTATTGAGATACTTCAAAGAATTGATGGGTACCCCAATGGAAGGTGATAATATCAATAGGGACATTGTTTGGGCAATAAAAGATAAAATCAACCAGTAGATGGAGTATTTGGTTAGTCCTGTCATAGCTCAGGAGATCAAACAAGTCTTATTTAGCCTTAATCCATCTAAAACACATGGTCCTGATGGTCTTAGTGCTCACTTCTTTCAATATACATGGAATATCAATGGTGATTCAACGGTAGAGGTTGTTCAAGAATTATTTTATTCCTTTAAGCTACTTAGGCAATTTAATAGAAAACACATATGCTAGTGCCTAAGAATCAAAATCTTTCCTTTATGTAGGACTATCACCTTATTTCCGACTGCAACATTACGTATAAGATGATTTTTAAAATCGTAGCTACCATATTCAAATGCTTACTAAAGTCCATAATAAATCACTCTTAAGGAAAATTTATAAGATGATTTCTAAAATCGTAGCTACCATATTCACATGCTTACTAAAGTCCATAATAAATCACTCTTAAGGAGAATTTATCCCTAATAGATTTATTGGTGATAATATACTCCTAGTGAAAGAATTAATGAAGGACTATGCATCTAAAAGACCTATTAAGAGTTGTGCACTTAAGATTGATTTTCTCAAGGCTTTTGAAACCATTTGATGGGAATTCATGATCAGCTGCCTCTAAGTATTTGACTTCCCTAGTCAATTTATTCCATACCTAGAAATACCTATCACTATTAACAAGTCAAAATATGTTGATTGTATCCCCTTCCTAGAAAAGCTATAAGTCCAAAATAAATACCCAGCAAAATAGATGCCTATTTATAGTTAGCAAACTTTAATTGATCTCTTCAGTTCTGTGTGGCTTATATTTATACAATAACTTAATTTTGTAGTTGTCAAACAATTTCTTGCGCTCTGGTCTAACTATTGGAAACTAAATGTCACCTAAAAAAACAAGAATCGGATGTTTGAGGCAGTAGGTGAAAGGCGGTGGGTGAGTTCCGTATAAACCTTATCCAACACTTGGCTCATCAAGACATTGCGGCGAGGATAGAGATACATAAGAATTCTGTCAAGGCTGGCAGTACATGATAGCTACAGCAGCTTTCTGAATCTTTAATTTCCTATAACAGGCCTTTTACATCATCACCACATGATAGCTACAGCAGCTTTCTGAATCTTAATTTCCTATAACAGGCCTTTTACATCATCACCACTGAAATATCCTAATAACACTCCCAAAGAACCTATAACGACAACACCCCAATGCCTTGATAAACAAATCATCAAAAGGAACTAAATAAGAAGAATATGAAGTGCATATGTACAATGTCACACGAAATTTCTGAACAAAGGAATAATGAGTAGAGTGGGAGGTCAAAACTTGGGGATACATTAAGAAATTCCATAGAGCATTAATTGAAGATTAGAAGATTCCTTTGGGTAGGACCCTCTTTGTAAGGAACTTCATGTGAATGTGATGTTGGCATGTTAGGTTAGGAAAGGGCCCTTTTCTTAAAGTGTTTCCTCGTTGTCCTCCCCGTCCTAAGCTGTCGTTTCTTTCGCTTCTCCCGCATATGTTGTCGGTTTAATTTTCTTGGGTGTCTTATAGCATACATACAGGAAGAAGAAGAAATGTTACACTTCCAAATCAATTAGAACCATTGAAAAGATGCAGTAATTCCAAAGTTTATTTTGTTTCGTCCTCTCTATTGACAGGTAGTACAATTGATTAAAATGTTAAGGAAAAAAAAAAAAAGAAACCCATTCTCCTCTTTCTCCTGAGTTGCATTCCTTCCTATCATCTTTGTAACTAATTTATAAAATTAAAGAGTAAAGCAAAGTGAGAAAAGGAAATAAGAAAAGGGTGTTATCCCACCATAGATTGGATTTCATAAATTAAAGTGGAACTCAGTTCATGGCAATTGGAGCCTGAACAAAATGATTAACCAAAGTACTCCAACTCTAGAATATCTATGAGGAGGTGGAAGGCCATTGGTAGCTCCCCCTTGCTCGCTATTCCTATTTGGCTCAGTTAAAAGACTGCGTTTTAACCATTTTACAGCAAAAATGCTTCCTTTCTTTTTCCATCTCACCTAGCATTGCCCGTTGTCTCTGGTTTGTTTTCCACCATTCCGAACCCACCTCCCTCATCTTCTTCCTCAGTCTCTATATCATCTTCTTCGTCTACTTCCATTGTGTCTTCAACATTTTCTTCAATTTTCTCTATTTCCCTATCTTCTGGTACTGTCTCTAACTGATTTTCCTTTTGCAGAGGCCACTGCCTCTCTGGACGGACCATTAATGGCTCCATTGTGCCTATGGAATTCACGGCATCGCCATAGTTTACCGAACCCTCAATATTACCCTTGTCTTTGTATAGAGCATCGAGTTGGTGAAAATAAGGGCAGGTCTTTGAATCTTCGGGCCTTTTCTTACTGCTTTCCTTCACTTTCTTGAAGTACTTGTTTATGTTCTCCCACTTCTCTTTGCATCTCTTTGAACTCCTGTTGTATCCGAGCCTTTGCATTCCAGCCGAAATTTCCTCCCAAAGTGGCCCTTTTGGTCCATTTTCTTGATATTTGGTGTCCAGATTGGTTCTAAGTCTAATTAGAGCTTGAACTTCAGCTCTTGGCCATCTAGAAGAGCTTGATAAAACAGCATTACTATCTCCGTTATCCTTTTTTGGAGCATTCAAGTTCGTTAAGGGTACTAATGGGGCTGCAGCAGGTGGCGGCGGTTGCGGTGGTGCTGGCTTCAACAAAGGCTTAGGATTTTCTTGTATCTGCGGAGCTTGCTGCCCAGAGATCTTCTGCAAGAATGCAAGAACTGCTGCGTCTTTCGCAGCAGCAGCAGACCGTTCTTGGATCAAAATATCATGCTCTCTATTTATCCTGGCCATCTCTTGTATTTTCCAAGCTTCTTCTCTTACCATTCTCTCTTGATCATGCTTGTCGATTGTTTCCAGGAATCTCCTTTGCAATTCTTCTTGTTTTCTCAGCACATCCTTTGTGAGTCCCTGAAAGAATTCTTTCCAATTTCTCTTCCTCTTTCGACTACCTTCCACTTCCTCCTCCGAGGCCGTGGAAGATGACGTAGAACTGGAAAACAAATGAGAGGACAGGTTTTGAAGGGTGGAAGGTAGAGAATTGTGAGAAAAGTTAATGGGCTTTGAAGAAGATAATGGTAGAGCAGTTGTAGGGTTTGTTGTTGGTGTAACAGTGTTTTGGCAGATAATGCTTATCGGGGTTGTAGTCAATGGAATAATAACATGGGAGGCGTCGGGAGGACTGACCCATGATGGTAATGCGGCAGTTGACGACGACAGCGGTGAATTATGACTTTCAAAGGCTTGCAATTGATCGAAAAATCGATACGTTTTGCCCTCAGATTTACCCGTTCGACCTTCTTTGGTTCGCTTGTGGTACTTGTAGACGTTCTCGAATTTCTCCTTGCATTTCTTAGCACTTCGGCTATAACCAAGCTCAGTTAATTTCCTGAGAAAAAGAATCCATATCTCATCTCATCCTAATTGAAAAAGAAAAAGCTAAACACAAATGGCAAGAGCTATGGCTATGAGGATCCACACACAAAAATAAACTCCAAAGCAAAAGGTTAATCCAACTAAAACAGTAATAAAGATGAACATATAACAAAACAAAAGCAAAGAGGAAACAAGCTATTAAGGAGGCAAAGGTGACAGAGAAAAAAAGCTAACAGTGTTGAAAGTACTAAACATTTATTAGGTTATAAGGAGGAAAACTACAAATGGAAACAAAGCAGTTACACTAAAGAAACAAATTTTCATGCGATTATCTTCGCAAAGCATCAGAATTGAACAACTTACAAAAAATAGCCTGCTAAATTCAAATCCTTTAACAGCATGACTCTCTTGATCAATGCTACTTTTATATGCATCCCAAAAACAAAAGAAACTACTGAATGTCTGCGTCTTACACCGGTATACAAGAGCATGAAAGATCCCATAAAGAAGCTCAAATTATGTCAGATTTTCATTACACAGATCTCCATCATGCAAGAAAGCGTCATAAAATTTATATATACATATATTCCCTATAACCCGAAAATAGAGGGTTAGCTAGCTCCAGATATAGAAAGCGAAAGAATTTAAGCACCTGGACACCTCTTCCCATAATGGACCTTTGTGACTTGAGTCCCGAAACACTGCATCCATATCGGACCTAATCTTCAACAAAGCCGAAGTCTCTTGTCTGGGCCACCGGTTTGCACCATAGTTCAACCGCTCACCTTCACCAATAATCATAAGGCGCTTTTCGTCTTCACCTGAATTGGAACCAAGTCCGTCACCAACTTCATTGCCTGTAACCGTCCTAGTTTCGGCGACATCTCCGGACGTCGCTGGCATGGTGATAGTTGGAACTTGGAAGTTGTGCCCACCAAAAAGATCAAAAACAGAAAAAGAAAATATAGCAAATTAAGAAGGTGAATTGACTTGAGGGTTATAGAGAGATGGTTGGGTGTGGTGAATTTGTTAAATTTATTTGGGTTGAGAAAAATGAAAACAAAAGCAATGACAAGAAGACAATTTCTTTTCTTCTTATAAAAGTAATTACCTGGCGGAATCTTCAGTTATCTTTTGCAGGGTCCTCTTTTTTGTACACGTCATTATTGAAAAAGGTGACACAGCACAGTGAACATAGAAAATTATATTAAAAATTTAGAATAGTAAAATGGTAATAAAAAAATAAAATAGGAAAATGGCAGCAGGTGGTTCGTTAGGTTTTGCTGTTCGGTGGGCATTTGTTGCAGATTATTAAAATCAACGCACGCATTTAACCTTTTTAAACTTAATTTACATTTAAATAATATGGTAATCGGAGATGTTTTCCAACCCCACATTATTGAGATTTACTAAGACAAAACAATTAATTCAACCATATGAGGTACCCTGTAATAATAATGGGTAGCGTATGCTTTGAGAATAGAATACGAGCGTGCATCTCGTGGAGCCACATGGGCGAGATTGGTCACAATTTAATTTAATTTTTTGATGTCGACCACTACAACTCGATCTTGAGAAATAAGAAAATAACTCCCCCTCCTAAAATGCTTTATCTTACAATCATCTTTTTAATTTGTATATATTAATACTAACTTGTTAGTTAGGGCAACCCATTAATTGTTAGTAGTTAGCAATTTAGTTAGGTTGTGACCTGCCGTAACTAATACTATTGAAATTTTTTTAAAACAAATACGACATTGCAAATTCTAGCTGATTCTTGAAGACGACTTATTTATTTATTATTATTATAATCATAATTGAAACTCTCCGGATCGGGGACCAGATGTGAAGTGGGTAGTTTAAGAGTTCCAATTACTTGTCAATTAAAAAATATCTTATAATTTAAATTAATTTCTATCAAATTGAAAATTAAGGTTTAATTGGTGAGAGTAAAATTCCCTAAACTTAACTGAAACTTCAAATAAAATTTGCAGGTAAATTTTATTTAAAAGAAATAGGTAATTATCAAACATTCAAAATTTTAACCTAAAACTTGGTAATTGTTTTACTTCTTTTATCTTTTAGGTAAATTTGCTTTGTAGTTCCTATGTTTACTTTGAACTATTTTCTATGTACATGGTATAATTAAGAATGCCAAATCTCCGCATTATCTAAATCGGGAGCATAATTAGCTAGGTTACTGGAGCTTCTGGAGATACACTTTGTATAAACTGAAGCTTAATTCGCCTATTATATATGAATTGATGATAAGAAGAAAAGAGCGTTGGAACTTGGAAGAGGTGAGGTGATTAAGAAAAGCGTTTAAAGCCTTTAGACTAATTAAAGAAGTCAGAACAGAATAATAGGGCAGGCGTGGGCGTGGGGCTGGAGCTATCAACTCCATGATTTCAATTATTGGATGCAGGTACAAAACGAATTGGAAACACTTAATAATGCAACAACGTGGGACCCACCCCATTCATCATTCAAAATGTACCTAAGATTCTTATGGTCTGTTTGCCACCCCATTCATGATATGATAACAGATATTCTATTCTTACTGTTCTATTCCTCCTCTTCCTAAGCTTATTCGTCCATTTTGGTCACAGGAAGAACATGGTTACATAGAAGATGAAGATCTACCCATTATCATACAATGATTTTTCGCTGTTCCATGAACGTTGACCCCTACACCACCCACTGCATTCCACTTTTATTCTTATTCGCACGGAATCACACGCGCCGCCACACACACATATATATAATATCTCTGACCAACTCATTTAAATTTATAAATTTTTAAAAACATCGAAATTAATTTTATTTTATTTTAATATTTGAATTCTTATTTTATATTAAATGCAATTTTAAATTAATTTTATCAGTACGTCAAATAAATAAATTATCTTTTTAAATTTTTTCCTCACTCTTTTTTTTTATAAAGAATAATCCTTTCTTATCTGACTATATAACCCAACCCAACCCAACCACAAGCCATCGCTGTGTCTGGAATTCAAGGGTGGATCCAAGGAACAATCTTTCCAACAAAAAGATGAGAGTGAGCATTGTGGATGAGGAGGAGCAAACATCAGCGTTTGGGTGTGGACTGGCTAATGGGTCAAGTGAGGAATGTGAAGTTAAGGTAAGAGATAATACATGGGTGACAGTGTTGGTGTCGCTGGCCATGGTAGATAAGACGATGGAGATGACCATGAGAGTTCTGGGTTTAGGATCCAAATCATGAGAATTATAGTAGTGATGTTTATTATAAAAAAGATGGTTGCTAAGGGAGTGCTTTTGCTTAAACTCCCCAAAGTCGCTGTCATGCTTTTGCACGACGGTACTTTTTGGATAACCCTCAAAGTCGCTATCGTGCTTTTGCACGACGATGCTTTTGGCCTATAATCTTAAGCACGACGGTGCTTTTCCACTTCTTCTTCTTCACAGACATCTCAACTTCTAAATCCCATAACTTTTGTTCAAGAACTCCAAAATTTACAACATTTATATCAATGGAAAGATAAAAGAAAGATCTACAATTTTAGAGAAGACAGTTTTGTCCAAATCTGTCTAGATCAATACACAAAATTCACGGAAGTTTCAGCTAAAAAATTCAACACTGTTACTATTCATTCCCAGAATTTTCAGACTTCCAATTTTCAAAAAACCAACCTTTCAAATTTTTATTCCAGTTTTTCTACTCCATTTTAATCAAATCATTCACTATAAATTCATACTACTCCAAAATATATAAGTTTAGTCAAAATCATCAAAAAGTCAGATATCAGATATTCAACTCTGCATTTCACCATTCTATACATTTTCCTATATTTTCATTCTCTGCATCTGCTTAAGTCTTTTCCTTTAACTATCATTTATATACTCATTCTCATCTCAAACCATCATTTTACAACTACCTTTCAACTCAAACACTACTTTTTTGATCATCTCTTAGGAACTCATCCACTCACGTATACACATGCATATATATAAACGTGCACAATGAAAAACAGAGCATGACAGCATATCACCTTTTTCATACTACAATTTTCTATACTAATCCCATACACCATTCCATTTCTATTTCGAACTCCAAAAATCATTTCTACATCACCTGATCACTAATAATCCATTGAGTACTAAATAACACTATATCTATATTTTTCATCCCATTTTCACAGCAGCCATGTATATACACAAAAATTTCATGTTCATGCAAATTACAGAAATTCATCAAATTTATTTTATAAATCTATAACTCTAAAGGATTTATTCAATACTTACTTGTTAAAAACTCTAAGATCTTCAACTATCCCAAAGCCCTAAACTCTATGTAATTCACGTACACCACTGTATAAATGACCAGCTTCGGTTCTTTCTTAGGGAAAAAGAACAAACAGCAAAGTGGAAGTCGTGTGGGGAAAAGAAGAGCAAAGCTAACTCTTGAAAGGTATTTGATGAAAAACTTTTTGTTTTGGAAGGAAATTTGAAGGAGGTGGCTTCGAAGAAGGTGACTACAAAACAACACTTAAACATATAGCTTATCCCCTTTTCACTTTCTAATATCAAACTCACTCTCAGACAAAAATACCAAAGCCATTTAACTAAATCAATGACACTTGTCACTTTCTTAATGACTAAACTCTAACTTAGTTTCTTTTGAAACTAACTCCAATAATCTCATCTTTACAATCTAACTATCTGCAACCATCATTAATTCCTTTTCTTTTTTTCTTTTGTTTTTCCATAATTTCCATAATTCTCTATAATTTTCGAAAATATATCCTAAAATCACCAAAATTCAAAAATATTACCATTTCACTAATCCATAAAATTTACAATGTAAAAACATTCATAATTCTAAAAAATACACAAATCAATCCAATTATATCCAGAAATATTCATGAATGCATGTACAATTATTTTCATGTGCAGAAAAATTCTCTATTCATTATATGTGTATGGCATATTATGTATGAGCATGAAGAAGCATTTCTAAGCCTCTCATAAATCACTCACATTTACTATTTTAACTTCCTCGCAGGTAACGCGATGTTACAAAAATTCGTCCTCGAAATTAGTAACTGATTAATCAGTAAGGTAGGGGTACTATTACCTCATATGCTCCTCCGTTTCCCATATAACTTCACCACTCGAATATTTTCTTCCAAAAGACCACCGTTGATAGATTCAATAGGTATCTCAATCCCTTGTTTAGATATCACACTTTCTTAATTGTTTCCTTGATGAGTTTCAAATTACTCAAATTTTCACTTCCAGTTTCAATAACACATATATCGGATCATAACAATACTTCCTAACCATATCCATGTAACACTGTGTAAATCCAAAACATCTTTTCTAGTTAATACTAACTCATAAATCTATAGTCCTATTCTCACCATAGTTTTATATGGACCAATTTATGACAAACTTAGTTTCCCCTATTTACACCCTTATCTCCATCTAAGTGCACCTTGGCAAGGTGATACTCTTAGAAGTATTTCATCTTTCGCTTGCTATTTTACATCTCTTTAGTGTTAATACACTTAAATCTTATATCGTGTTAATACACTTAAATCTTATATCGTTCTCACGATATTCCATAACCTCGATGTTGAACCACTTAACTCATTTGTCATTATCTTGGATCACTTAACTCCCATTACAGATTAATTTCTCTCATTAATAGTATCTCGAATCAATTCTGGCCTTCAACTATTTTTAGGCCCTCTTCCTTTCAATATAGGGGAGAACGACTCCTTTTTTTCGTATTGCGCCTCATAGAGTATTCTAATGATATCACTGTGACAATGATTGTTATGCTTAAAGTCACTTAGAACTATACATTGATCTCATGTTCCTATGAACTCCAAAATATAAGCTTTAAGCATGTCCCCAACAGTTAGGATTGTTGGTAAATCAAACATTTAGTCACTTGTTTCTACCTCCTTAGTAGCTAAATACTATTTCGGCGCATTCCTACTAGGATGTCTAGCTTAGGTTGTTACTTACATTCTTTCTAACCACATCTTTGCTCACTCATCTTTATCGGGTACACATCCTTTTCATTTCAATCGCAAAGTAACATTTTTCCTATTCGGACTTAAAATTCATATTCAATTTCAATTTCTTTGATAAGATTCACAATTTCTAAATCTTCGATTTGAGTTTTGCTAATCCTTTTATGCAAAACTGATTTTAAATTTCAATAACTAAAACTACTTCCTTTGCCCCTTTTCAGCTCAACATTCTACACTTTTTATCGCACTAGATTTGATAACCTCAAAATTCAAAATTGTGATACTCTGCTATTGAATTTCTATTCAATGCATTTGATTGCAACACTAGCCTTATTAGGAAATACTCATTTGCACAATCTTTTCCAATTTAATAATTACCTCAATCTTTACTGATTTGTATATTCATATGTATATCCAAAATATTTCTCTACATATAACATCTTCAAACTTTCAAAACAATCACTATTACAGCAAGTTCCAATTCATATATCAAAATTCAGCTCATGAGGCTTCAATTGTCCCTATGTACGCAGAATCACTTTATAATGCTGCAACAGATTCCATCTTGATCTCTAATGGGAAACTCTATTATATATACTGCAAAATCTCCAAATCCGAATGACATAATTAACATTGGGGTTATAATTCCTCAAAAACTCTTTATACAAATATCACTCATACAGTTTACATATTTTTCCTCCAGTATTCAATATATTCTCTTTAATTTTCGAACAGACTCAAAATACCATCTATGATCATTGTCACTAGTTGATATACTTTTTCTTGGATCACTTTAACCTTCAATATCATAATACTGTAGGGGCATTGTTAACTCCAATAGATATAACCCAAAACTCCTTGTGCTTATGTTTAGTTCTCGTAATTCCTTAAGTAACTAATTCCTCAGTGAAGTAGTATTATCGCATGTTATTCTCAATTTCCCAATTAACTCCCTTTCTTGGCTGATTTTCTCAATTCATTCGATTTCCTGTGATTTCACATTGACTTACTCTAATGTCCGCTCATTCATACTAGTTTCTCCGCACGTTTCAATTTATTTGATATCTCAATTTCCTATATTGGTAACCCATTCACCAAATCTGATTTATATCTTTTATACTTAATGTCACCTCAAATTCAAGAATCCATCACTTATTTGGATACTTTACATCAATAAAATGCATACACTCTCAGTAGCATGTTCTAACTCTTATGCTTGAGTCTCCGCTAGGGATATGACTCCAATATTCACTTTTGATTCTTTCCTTATTCATTTTTGATTTGTTCTTTCATTGGTTATTCTTAAATTGAATCATCTGGTTTACTGAACCTATCTTAGTGAAATTCTTCTTTGAGAGAAGATTTCTTAGTACTATCCTCGATACTGCTCATGAAATCCTTATCAATCAACTATTTTTCGTGATTACTTACCAGTCATTCTTAGTACCTCAAGAAGATCATTTTCAACTTTTCATAATATCTCAATAAGATCAATTTATGCCATAACTTATATGATCAGAACATCATTTATAATAAGGCTCAATAAGGTGGTAAGCAATTCATTTACTCTAATACCTTGGCATATACCATTAAAATCATTACATCTATCTAGAGATGTATTTATGTCAATTAACCAATTAATAACATTTACAAATGATACTTAAATTCCAACTGATTCCAAACAACATTTTTATCCTTGTTCCTGCCTACCCTTGGTTTATCTCAACACGATCATGACAGAAACCTATTGTTGTCAGGCCACTATCGTGCCCTGCACTTTCCTCCTCTCATTATCAAACATACTAACATAAATTTTTCTCTAATTTTCCATAATTTACCTTTCCTAGGCTACCTCATTTTGATCATGAGTCAACTACCATATTGAGTGCATCAATTCTTCTCATTTGATTCGTCATCTTTTTCTTTATCTCATTCGTACAGAAAATCCTTTCTTATATGCATTTCTATCTTTCTCCTTACTACACCTCATTTATCTCTCATAAAGTCATTTATGACTATTTTATTCCCCTTTTATTCCTTCTTTATTTCTATCCCATTTTCCTATTGTCATTTGTTTTATCTTCCGTATGTATATCCTCAATCCATTCAAAATTATAGATGCAGAATCATCATGAAATTCTGATCTCAATATCACAGACATATTATTACACTAAATCATAACTCTTATCACATTTATCGGCAACTAGTTCATCTTCTTAAAATCATAATATATATATATTTGTTTTCTCATTCCATTATGCTTGTATACTTTAATCTTATCATTTCTGCTTATATCCTTATTTTTCTCAATCAATCTACAACAATACATCACGTTTGTATCTCATTCAAGGGTATACCATCACAATACAATATTTACATCACATTTCGTAATACATCCACCTGTACAATTGTGTTAAATCTTTATCTATCATATCTAACCATATACTATCTCTCATTTCTAACTATCCACAAACTTCCGTTTTCTCACATTCTGACATATCATCATTTTCCTCAGTGCTTCACACAGCTCAAACTCTTAGGGAATGCTCATGCATGTGACTCATATTAGGGATCAGTTGCCACTGTCTGCTATGACATGACAAAATGCATGTGTATTAACATATATTTCAAAAATGCCCCTATAAGATAGTACTTCTGGGCTTTGATACCACATATGTAGCACCTCACTCCCGCAAGACACGTGCCAGACTTCCTGAGGGATATTTGAGTTCGTGCCCCGCGAGGGTGGCGTACTAGAACACTCAATTAGTCAAAACTCGGTATAAATTTTTTTTGTATAATCAAATACGAAGAAATCAGTAACCAATTTGGGCCCACTTTCATTCATAAACATCTTCAATCAACACATTACAATCAATAGAATTTCGATTGCCAATTGGGTCCTGTTACAAATACAAACCACTATTTTACAGAAATTACATAATACAAATTTATACAAGAATAGGATAACACTAATGCAGACTCGTACTAATCCCGACCTCTATCTCTGAATTGTATGCATATACTCTCGTTTGCCTAACGGGATATTCTTCTAATCCTGAAAAATATTTCCAAATTTTGGGTAAGTTTTGCGAACTCAATGAGTGACCATCATCGATGGCTCACCCAGTCACATAACACATAATTCACAATTCACATTCAATACAATTTAATCATTTATATTATGCATTTGCAGTGCACATGAGACCCACTTTTTATTTGTTACTTTGTTGTGACCGAGTGCCTAAACTGTCCTATATAGGGCTCATTGATAACTTTCCCTTATCCTCTTGGAGGATACAGGGCTCATTAAACGTTGACCTTGAGGCTCTGATTCACTTTTGAGCTCGAAGCTCATTTTCACTTGTTGAGCTTTAAGCTCTGATCGGTGGTTACTCTGGTCACAACAACCATTATGTTCATGTGTTGGCCCCCGAAATTTTTCTTGATGAATTAAGCATGATTTAAATAAATTATGAGATTTGATGGATTAAGTTTTGGAGCTCATTATTATGTAAATGGAAGTAGGATATTGTTGTATGGGTTGGTTGTATTAATGTTATAAGAATGAATGAAGGCCATTTTGGGCATGACACTTAAGAGTATAAAGATATAAGGTTTAGTGGAAGGGCAAAATGGACATTTTATACTTATTAAAGGTATAAAAAGAAGAAGTTAGTGTTTTGCTTGGAAATGGAAGAAGAAGTCGTGGAAGAAGAAGAGGAAA
>JAOQMQ010000006.1:11518770-11535288 GCA_027563845.1 Erythroxylum subrotundum
TTATTATTATACGAAATTAATTTCTTATTGTTATTGTTATTATTATTATTTGTTAACTTTTTTACTAATACAAATCAATCGTTTAAAAATAATCAATGAATTACATATTTCCAATCATATTATACTGCAGGGGTATTTTAGTCATTGACACTGTTTTTTTGTTCTGTCAACTGCAACCAAACACATTTTTGTCCTCAAGACGAAGACAGTTTTATTTGTTTTTTCCATCACAACCAAACACCTCATTGTCTCCAATTTTGTTCTGTTTTGTCTCCAAATTTTTGTCTCGTTCTGTCTTTGCATATTGGAGACAGTAGCCAAACATAGCGTAATACTTAAGTAGAACTCTATGGATCCAAATCTATAGTGGAGCATACTCCTACTTAATGTCTTCCATTCTCAATCCAAGTCATCAATATTTATGAGGATAGCTTGTAGTCCCAAGGATTTCCAATTATTCATGGCCCATTATTTCATTATAGGGAAAGCCACTCACCTAGCAATGAAGAAACCATGAACTGTAGAGTTCCACCTGCTAGCTCCTGCTCTAAGAACTTCTAGGGGAAGAACAATATTGGAATCTGAGGATTCAGAGGGAGGACAGTGGTTGAGCTTAAGTTCAAGTGTGGATTCACCTGCAATATGAATTGAAGACCTTCTAAAAGGCATAAAGGTGTTTCCATCTAGAGCTGGATAAGGGTGTTGAAGAGAATCAAAAGGAAGTCAAAAAACTTAAGGTGCTGGAGAGTTTGAACTCAAAGGCAGGAAATTGACTATATCCATGAAGGGAGGATAAAGCCTATTGGATAATACTCACTTAAGGAGGTACAAAACAGTAGGAAGGAACTCCTGCACTAAAGGGATGGAAAGGATATAAAATGTGGAGTAATACGACACTAAGTATGATGTACAGTGAGAGGGTGGAAGAGGAAGAGGAAGTTAGAGAAAACAAAACAATGAGTGAAGAACAATAGTAAGCACTCGAGTTTGAGGTAGAGACTGAGTAAGAGAAGCACAACAAGTGGATAGCACCTCCAAGAAAAAATTACAAAGTTATCCATGGAAATAGAAGAGTGAACAGTACCAGAGTGCAAGCCATGAAGAATGTCTTAAACATGAGTAATTAATGTTTTGTGGTTGGATAGGTAATGCATATAGATGTTGGTTACCTAATTTTCTGGATTTCTTATTTTAGGCTAAGTTATCTTATGTCTAAAATTGTCATATGATGTTTTGTTTGTACTTAGATAATTAGTGTGTTTTTTTTTCTAAAATTGTTTTAGATGGATGAATTTAAACCTTCAACACATTTGAACATATAGGAAAGTCTCAATCTAATGCAAGACTATATTAAAAGTGAAGAAATAATTCAAATAAAAAAATAAGAGTAAGTCTTCGAATATAAATAAGTGACATTTGGAATCACTTAAAGACTAGAATAAGGGACTATTATCATAATTTGTTTGTTAGAGATTTAAAAGATGGAACCTCACATTTGATGATTTTGGATGCATTTAATAAAAAAAAATGATATTAGGAGGTCAAACATTTTTTACACCTAATTTATTTAAAGGAAAAATTGAAATGACTTCTATAGTCTTTGATCCCAAAAAAATCCAAGAATTTAATTACGAAGGCAATCATAAGGCATGAATATCCACTCATAATTATGGATCATATAGACTTCATAATATTTATTATGACACTTCAAATGACTTTTAGGATGCCTACTTGAAATATTACTATTCTTTGATTTGTTATTATTTGTTCTTTGATTTTGTTATTTTTTGTTATTTGATTTTTCTATAATTGATCCTTGATTTTGTTTCTAAATTGTAGGTTAGTTTATGTTATAGCACCTCAAATAAGGGAAAGATTAATAAATGCATTGGTAGATTGTTTAATAAACTTAAAGATCTACATGGAGTTATCAATAATAACTTTGGATAATTATAGTACAAATAATGTCATGGTTGTTAATGTTTAGAGCCATTAGGAGCTTATTAATGGATGATAAGTTCTTTCATATGTATTGTTTTGCATATATAAAGAATTTGATTATGAAGGATGAATTGAAAATTATCAAAGCAAGAATAGAAGCAATCTAGGATAATGTAGTGTAATAAAGTGCAACACCTACACAAATTGAAAAGTTTGAAGAAACCATAAGACAATAATGCATTCCCTACAGTAATAAAATGTGTTTGGTTTTATCCAACAGTGTAGAATTCAACATTCAAAATACTTTATTTTTTAACTAAGTATATTAAGAGATTCTCAATGCACTTGTTTGTTGAAAGATGAGTAATGGGAGTTGGCAAAAGAAATTTGTGAGAACTTAAGAGGTTTTTAACATTGTTACCAAGTTATTTTATGACAAAATATCCAACTGCTCACATTTGTTTTACTAATATATGTGTGATGAAGTTAGAATTATCTAAATGGGTCCTTTCTTCTAATAAAGTGATTCCAACAATGGTAGACAAGATGATAGTTAATTGAATGGGCTTGTTAACATTATGGTAGTTATTACTATTTTAGATATGAGGTGTAAATTTGTTGCAATTGACTATTAATTTTTAGTAGATTTATGGTGATCGAGCTTCAGTACATATTTACACCATTTTACAGCTATTATATGATTTTTTAATGATTATAAATCAATAATTGGTAAATAGTTTGATCACATCAATTCAATATCGGCTTGAACTTTTGTTGGTACATCCTCGTCAAGTTAGAAAGTTTTCAATTTGGGTTTCAATTTAAAGGAATTAATAAAGGAAAAAAGACTAAGATTTCATATAGTATAACATAATTAGACAAGTAAGGTAAAAGATATAGATATCTCCTATAGTTTAAGAAACTTTAGAAGAATCTCCTAATCTTTAAAATTATAAAAAAAAAGTCCTAGTTTTCTTTTTCCAAAAATGCCCTTCCTCTTAGACTTCGGTTAAAAATTAACTATAAAACCTATGTGGTAATGAACATTAGATATAGACTAATTAAATATCACCAATACGATAACATAACTCATCTCTTAAACCCAACTCGAACCAAGTAATTCAACCTAAATTAGTAACTTATAATAACTTTTTTGTTTGGATTTGGTTTAATTAGTTCGATTAGACTATAAAAGATAAGTTGAATTGTCATATAAGCAATATTTGATTAGCACAAGTGTGATGTTCACGTTGTGTGTATTTTTTGTCTTTATTTTTAACCGAACTCTAAAAGAAGGGTTCTTTTTTAAGACTAAAATATGAAAGGAATTTTATCAAGAATTTTAAAGATTAAGGGGTTTTTTAAAAATTTATTAAACTATAGAGAAGGTCTCTTTCTTTGACCATGGACAATAATTTAGATGCTGACATTTATAGAACAACTAGTAAGGATTTTGATATCTAATTCTATTTCTAGTACTAGTGCTCAAATACTGATTGCTTAATCCAGTCGATTTTATCCAAAAATTTTGAAAGTCTTGATGTATACCATAATTATAAACTGAAAAAATATTTGAGGTAAACTGTATACTTTATTATATGTTAACTTTTTACTTTTGTAATTTTAATAATTATATATTATATAATCTTATATTTCTTTTTTACATTGTAACAAGCATAGAGAATGTGAACACAAAGGAGACTACTCATCATTATGGAATTTTATTCAAAGAAATATTTGATGAAGATGATCTTTGAGTATAATTTAGATAATTACTTTTTAAACGTACAAGTGGTGCAAAATATTGACGAATTTAATTTATAATGAAGATTAGTTATAATTATAAGTGGCATTGTTCCTTCAACAAATTATGCAAGTTCAAGAGAAAATGTCAACAAAAAAATAATTATCACTAGCTAAATATTAGCAAGTGGATTGTCCTTATAATTAAATAATACATATGTTGATAATTTTTCATTCAAACAAGAACACATAATACAACACACTCGTGTTCAAGATTATGTTCCAAAAAATAACATACACTTTGACATGCTCATACTTGAGATCATATTCATTTTCACTAAAATATATTTATCGATGATACTTTTTTATTATGTTTGAATTTATTCGAATTCCATTCTGCCCATGTACCAAAAAGACAATGGGCAGGTCAAGACCGAATCGGTATGATTTTCTGTGCATCTACCTCTTGCCTGTGTGTACAATGAATATCGCCTACGTACTAATTTTTGTCAACCACCACACATACTTTCCCATCTTGCTTCGCACTTTTGCTTCCTTCTCTGTCAACATGTTCTCGCCGTATCAACTCACATACAAAAATTGACCAACACTCGCCAATAACATGCATGATTCTCCACACTAAAGATCTGGCAATTATTTTATTGTTTATAAAGGTAAAATGTCTTTACCAACTTTTTATTTAAACATTTTCTTACTCTTGCTATTTCTATTTTACATTTTTGTTTTATCATCCGAAGCTTTCTTGAAAGAGCAATGATTACTCTCGTTCCTTCAAACAAATATTTCCACAACAGGTATAAGTCTACTTTCGGAAAAGAGCTAATTCTACCAAAATAAACTTAATTATAGACACATCTAATACAAGTCATCTTTTGTTTCACTAGAACAATGGCAGAGAAAGCTTTGTTATTGTAAGCAGATACCAACCACGAATATACATTCCGTCGAAGTGTTCATAATTAGGCAACACATAAATACATTATACCAGTCCAGAATACCTTCACAAGCAATTGGTGGAAATAATGCAACACCTCTGCAGCAGCTACCTACATTAATAAGTGAAGTTGTGCAAACTATGTTCCTCTGTTGAACTTCCTTCTAATTCAGTTTTAACAAATTTTTCCGCGCATTCAGACTGGAATTCCTTTCCTTCTGGTTATACTAGAAACCAAGTCTGGTTTTTTATGACCATCAGGTTCAAACAACTAATACAAAAGAAAATGGAATCTTCCCCATGACTATCTATTAACCAGCCTCCCTATATCAGAAACGGGCGTTTTGTTTCCAAATTCAAATGAAAAGACCATATACTCTTACCACTGAAAGGAGTTAACTCTTCGGAGTACACGTGGTGGTCTTTGCTTCTCCTCAACTGGAATAACTCTCTCCATGATCTAGAACAGAGAAACAACACAAAATTTAGTGGTGAAATAGTTTTCAAGCACCCATTTCTCTCTTGTTTGCTACCTACTCCCTCTATTCCCATCAGAAGATCTCATATAGTCACAAAGTTAACAAAGAAATCAGTGAACTTTTATGAGATTACTTGTTCTTCAAATGTTAGCAATCATATACTTTTAACACACAGAACAAAATGAAGCAAATATAAAGGGACCATAACTTTGATACTTAAGTGACATCCTGTGATTCCTTTTTTGGAAAAAAATATTGCATGCAAACAACTTGTAGACTACAATAAGATACGATTCCATTGAATTTCAATAATTAAGAACAATTATTACCAATGGTCATACTGCTCTTTACGGTCATTTATCTAGGCTATCCTATTGGATGTTCAAAGACCTTGAAATAACTCCATATCACATAAAGAAATAGATGTATATCAAATCATAAGAAATACATGCCCTATGCTTATAAACTGATTTAAGTCAAGATGAATCATTTTTACGTCCTTTTCAACATGTTTGCTTCCCGATCCCCTTAGCTCGTTGAAAATGCTTTGTGTCAATTATCTTTCCATAGACACAAGTTTTGAGATTTCATGCTTCAAAACGTATGAACTCTAAGAAAAAGAGGTATCAGGAAAGAGGCCATCCTGTCCCAACTTATTTTATATCCTCTCCACTACGGACATCATATAAAAATAATAACTCACTATCCAAATATGCTTTTGTACCTATAATTTACGAAGTCCTGTGGGTGTTTTTTAAAGTTAACCAAACCACATAGTTATAATAGAAATTATTCCATTTTCCACAATATACTCTCAGTTTATAAACAACTTATTCCTAGAGGACAGTGAGAAGGAAATGGAAGAAAGTGATCTAGGAAAAATCATTCCCTCTGGAAAGGAAGGTAACAGTTGGTAGAGGATAAAAGGAAAGATATTATAGTTAAAAAGTCCAAGTTACCATTAGAAACTCCATTACCCTAATGTCTTGAAAGATTAACAAATGGATAATTCGAAAGATTAACAATTCCCTAAGGGAAGCTTTTTATAAAGAAGGTCAAAATGCATACCTGCTTAAACCTTTCTTTAGTCCTCACTTCCTGCATAATAGAACATTAGTTAGCAAACACGTGAAGGGCATATGCTGGATTTGGAGTAAGTAATTAGCCAATGTATCAAACACACCAACAAACACCAACAATAGGGGAAGTTAAGTTGACCGGGTACATTCTGATCTATACACTGAGTGATCAAAAAATTACGTCACAAATAAATCCAAAATGAAAGAGTAAAAGAAAAGGCAACTTATACATCATTTAGGTAACCAGATTTTTAACAGTAGCATATACAGATATCCTTCTTCTAAATAGGTAATAAGCAGATAAAAGTTTCTAGTATCAACTTTCTTGCCAAACCACGTGGAACCATATACGAATATTATTCCAATCAAACAAAGTTGACGGAACCAAGGACCATTTACAGAGTTGATGACGACATACTTCTCCTCAACATCCAAGGTATTGGGTGATCTAGGAAAAATAGAAGAAATATTAATTAGCAGTTAAAACTCACAAAACTTAGACTATATGGAATATAAATTTTCAGGTATGGATTGCAGCTTCGAACGCTGAAATTTTAGATTTGCAGTAGTCAAGTTTTAAGGATTTGATGGGATGAAATTTAGGCTAGGTTCTCAGATTTTAATATGGCTGGAATTTAGGTTTGATATAACTAGAATTCACAATTTTGGTTGCTGGAACTTTGAGTTAGAACTGCTGGAATTTAGTGAGGAACACAAACAAGGGAAGGTAGGAAACCAGAAATCACTACTAAGGTCTAAGGAACACTCTTAGAAGAAAACACCACACCTAGTTGACAACTATTTGTAGAGAAAATTCAAGATATGATGTTATTGTAAGGGCTGAGTAAACAGATACTTATAGAGAAATTTTTAGAATCCTTATTCTAGAAGGAAAGTGTTCTTAACAAATTTAAATATGATTTTAATAAAACTTCTATAAGTCTTAAACAACTAGAATAACATATATAAACTAGAATAACATATCTATCTTTGTACTACTTCCTATTTAATAAGGATTAATATCATCATAATTTAAATTTCAACCCTTAAGCTTATAGAATTTTCCTCTTCTATTTCTTTTGTGGAGTTTAACCTATTTTTGAATCAATTCTCCCCTGCTTGTCTGAAGTCGTCCTTGACATAAAATGTGACAAATGTTGATCATATAAGTTTAGATTCAACTTTTGAAACTCATATTCTAAAATCAAATAACTGTCAGAAGTTGATCTCCCTTTCCATTTGACAAGAAACCATCAATATCCTCCAACTCTTGTGGCTACAATTTGTTCATCAAGAACATCCTCTGTCTCTTCTTTAAGATGAGGAATGGTTGGAATTCTCACTTCTGCAGTAGGAGATTGCGTACCATCTTGTTCATGATATATAGTTAATTCTGCAACATTAAAGATAGGACTAATTCACATGTCACTCGTTAATTCCAAAACAAAAGCATTAGCATTTATCTTCTTAAGGATCTTATAAGGTCCAACACACTGTGAAAGAAGTTTCTTATATTTTCCTTTGGAGGACAAATCTTTACCAGCATGCTTTGGATGAAGTTGCTTATAGTTTCCTCTTGAAAAATACTCTGGATGATGTTGAACAAAATGATCTTTATAAGTCAAATTGCTAGTTGTTATATTTTCTCGTACCTCATCAAAGATAGCCTTATGTGTAGTGCAAAAACCTTCGGCTTCAACACTAGTGTTGTATGTAGTAAAGGAACCAAATCAATAAGCTTTCTTAATTGAACATCCAAAACTATCACAAAAGGACTCTTACCAATTGACCTATCTATAGAACTATTATATGCAAATTCTATTAAGTCCTAATTATTCACATTGTCTCCAACCAAACATCTTAACAACTCCTGCAAGTTTCTAATTACCACCTCTATTTGTTTATCGGTTTAGGGATAGAAAGAACATGAAAATTAAAGCTTAGTGTTCAACGTCTTACATATAGTTCTCTAAAAATAACTCAGAGACTTCACATCACAAGATAATAGTTAAAGATAATCCATAAAAATGTATAACCTCTTTGAAAAATAGTTTAGCGGTGTGGACAACATCATAAGTCTTGACCATTACATTTGCATATGATTTCATAACAAAACAACATGACTTTTCTACGATATAGGCATCAAGAACATACATATTGCTGCTTCTTGTAGTCAAAATCAATAAATTTTCTATCATTACTAAATTTTGACTTAGCAAGTGCACTAATAGCTTCTACTTTATTCCTATATTGTGTTAATTTCTCATCTTCATTTAAATACAAAAGATATAATTAAGTTTTGTGCTAACAAGCTCCAAAAACCAAGTAGCTACTGATTAATCTTTTCATCTCTCTGTTATGTTACCTTAGATTGTTGTCCCATTCATTCAGCCTTCTACCCTGTTGTTTCAATCTATTTGCTTGTGTTTTGATTTGTTGTTCAAGCATTTCAACCTGTTGTTTAGTTGTTTCAGCTTTAGGGTTTGTCAAAGAATCCACCTGGTTTTGTTTTTCTTCATCTTTAACGCTTTGATCATCTCCCACTGTCAAACTATCCATATCATGATCATCTTCCATTGTCAAACTCTCCACGTTATCAAGTATTTGAGCACCTACATGTAGGCTTGAAGATTCTAACTTGTCAATTGAAGGAGAGGATTCAATGGTTTCACCACCCATAACAAACACTTGCTCTGACGTAGTGCCCATTAAAATTAAGGAATCAAAATGGGAATATGATTTTTCAACAAAGATTTTCCCTTACACTGCATGCTTTTGGTCAAATATCAACCCCTTCATCTTGCTTATTACCACTTTCTCCATATTTTGCATCAAGTGTAGGCTATTGGTTTAGATTTTTTTTTTAATGTGAGAGTTTTGACTTTTAAGGAATGCATGTCAAGCCTGTCCAACGACTACAAAAATTGTCAAACATACTTTATTTGTTTTTGAAGCACCTTGTGCACAAGGATCTTCGATATCCAATTTTTTCATAAATCTCAAAAACATTTCATCTTGCTCTTGGTCGTTGAGTATTCTTTTATATGCCCCTCCACTACGTGTCACCAATGTGAACTTGAGCTCTAATACCAAATTGATGTAAGACAAACAAAAGAAATATTAACTACTAGCTAAAACTCACAAAAATTAGGAAATATGATAGATATTAAGAAGCTATTGGAATTCAAGTTTCAAATATGGATTTCAATTTGGGATGCCGAAATTTTAGATTTGGCATAGCTGGGTCTTTTGGTATTGGTTTTTTGGGATGCCAAAATTTCAGTGTTTAATGTGACTTGAATTTTGGTATGATAGGGTTGGAATTTTAGGGTTTTGGTAGCTGGAATTTTACTGAGGTAGACAAGTAATAGAGGGTAGGAACTAGAAATTATTCCGGAGGTCTAAGAAACACTCTTAGAAGAAAGTAGCATACGTTCTAATTGAAAAATCAAGTTTTTAGGAAAAAATCTAGATTACGTTCTTATTGAAGGGCTAAGTACGTACATAGTTATAGAGAAGTTTTTACAACTCTTATTCTAATAAGAAAGGTTTCCTAACAAATTAAAATCATATTCTAATAAAATTCTGAATTCTCAAACAATTAGAATAACATATCCAAACTAGAATAGCATATTTACCATAAAACTACTACTTATTTAATAAGGAATCTTAAAATAATCTAAATTTCAGCCCTTGTTGTCTTTAATGTCAGCTCAATTCCCAACCTTTATCCCATCAAATTAAAGCTTGTGGTTGACTAATTTTTCTCTTTTACTTCTTTTAATAAGCTCTTTCACATTAATTATGGTAGAAAATAAGCTGTGATCCAATGCATCTTTGAAGAACTTCACATTTTATATTGTAATTGGGAAAACCACAGGCCTATTTCATCTCAATAGTGGGATACTCTAGCGTTGATTCGATCTGTTTATAAAGAACACAAGAATAACATACAACCCACCATTTGCTTCATGTAGCCAAACATAAGCATAGTTAACAATAGTCAGACTTTTAGATTCTGAAATTTTGTTTGATAACTGAACATGCTTCTCCAATGTCAAGCTGAGCTTAATTGAACCTCAGTAGCTACCTAGTCAGAACTGATCATCTATGTCCTATTTCGCTACAAACCTAATTAGAATGGTACATATTTTCGAGCCACTTTCCCTGCCATAATTGAACTGGAAAGACAATAATGTAAATAATTCTGGAACCTAACCATCAACAATCTGATTGCAAGGAAAATTTATATGGTGACTTCAAGAGCCAGATGATGAAACAAAATTGATAAAAATGGCAAAGCAAAATTACCAAAACAACCCAAAAGAATAATATAATCAAGAAGTACCTTCTCTCTCAGTAGCTGCTCATTTTCCTCCTCTAACCTCACTGCCAATGACTCCAATTCCACTTGATAAGCCTAAAAACCCCCAAATTTACGTATCAATACGCATTACAACGAACAGCCAAGGAAATAGAATCCAAAAGAATAACTTTTAGAATACCTGCTTCCTTTCCCTAGACCTAGCGGCGGACTCCCTGTTCTTGATCATCCGTCTCTGTCGTTGCTGCGCCGCTTTATCCAACGGCTCCAAGACCGGAGCCCTCCCACTCTTCCCCCTCCCTCCTCCTCCGGCGACCGCTTCCACTCCACTCCCAAAACCTACAATTGATCCCTCTACCCTATCCAGCATCTGGAAGGAACTCGGCGGCGGCGGCACTCCATCAAACGCATAAACTCCTCCACTCAATCTCTCCGACGGTGCCATCTCCACCTCTTCCTCTTCTCCTCGTTCACCTCCACCTCTAGCTCCTCCTCCTCCTCCTCCAACCTCCACTGCGCCGGCTTTCGCCAGAAAATCCTCCAGCGTCATCAGCTCGTCGGGCTCCTCCTTCATCTCTTTCCTCCCAACCACTATCTCCCTCCACACGTCGTCAACTGTCTTACGACTACTTCCCTGAGGAACCACCACACCCATTTCCTGACTACTATTATCATTCCCACCGGCAGCGTTGTTGCTACTTCCTTCAACGGAAGGCGGCCTAGGGAGGGCTACGGGAGTGTCAATTAGGGTAATTTGAGCATCGAGGAGAGTGGAGTCGGAGAAGGAGGGAGTGGCGTAGACGTTGCGTAGGATTCCGTCGACGGTCATAGTGGAGGGCGAGGATGAGTTAAGAACAGTGTATGGGATGTGACCCGACTGCTGTGATAGTAAGTTTGGGTTTGTAGAGGAAATAGAAGGATGAGAAGATGAAGAAGTAGAAGCGCGTTGGGATCGAGATCGAGATGCTGAAGACGAAGATGATGATGAGAGATCCGAATTTCTCGCTTTGGACGACGCCATCACCTTTGACGACGCCATTTCCGCAACCATCAAACACCACTCTCTGCCTCTTTGTCACTCCAGAGACTTCCTTTTGAGGATTTGGGCAGTGTTTGTTATTCTGTTGGGATCAGGGAGACTGATTGCGACGGAGTGGATGGGTCAGTGTGTTATCAATTGCCAATTATAATTGCGAGAATCAAATGAAAAGAATCCTACGGTTGTTATGTCTTGTCTCACACATATTTAATCAATTTCCACTTGATTCAAATACAATTGTAAATTAATTTTGGAGGTAAGGAAGAATAATTTAGGTAAGTATTGTAGTTAGTGCATCAATATATAACATAATTATTAGTTACTTTATCTTAAACAAAGATTACAAGAATTGTTGAGGGACCACATTCTTATCATATCATATCTTATATATATATATATATATATATATATATATATGTATATATATGTATGAGAATTAAATGAACTTTTTATTATATTATATGTAGGGTAATGAGAAAAAAGGTACAGGTAAGGAATGAAAACTCGTGTTTGAAATCAACAGAAGTACCACTTTGATTCTCCCATTTTCAGCAATACTCTAGAGGAATGAGATTCATTGTCGGCTATACTCTATTCTCATCCCTTAATATATTCATTCCTATTACCCTCTATGAACTAAGCGCTTTCTAAATATAAATGAAAATTTATCTATATGAGAAATATATTAATATAATGATTCAATTTTTGACTAGTGTTGCTTTATTAATAGAAATGAAGATATTGTTAATTATATTGAATTTATATTATTATGTTTTTAAAACATAGATATATGAAGAGATTATCTTATCTAGTAATTTTATAAAAATAAAAATACTAATTTACAATTTTAAAAATAAAAAACTGATGTTAAATCCAAAACAATATTTACAACATTGCCTTAGTTAAGTAACTTAATTAAAAATTTAACCACACTACCATACCACCATGCCAAAATTGACACTAAATCCAATAAAACTTGGATAGTTTTATTAAGAAATTTATTTAATTGAGAATTCAACTAATACGCTTTAAATTTATTAAACTAGTAATTTCTAATTAAAATATCATCGAATTAATCTCGAATATACGCTTGTCATGTCAGTGCTAATATAATGCCAACAAAAACTGAGAACTCAATCCAAGAAACCAAAAGACATAATAAAGATTCATAACATTTAAGTTGATTCAAAAAATTCACTATAAGCGTGTGTTGAGCCTTTAAACAATTAAAAGAAAACGATTTGGCCGCATCAGCTATGGTCGCTCAGACTTTTAAAATTGATTTAGAACATCTATGCCTTGAGACGACCAAAAAACTTCTGTTTCTCCTGTGTTGTTTGGAAGCGACCATGTCCAAACTTTGAGGACGTGTCGATGAACTTGAGCCTGATTTCCTCGAGTGCCACACGAGATGTCTGGTTGAGTAATGACTGGCGTAGAGTAACAACCCTCTTCTTAGGTCCAACACAGCACCCCTTGACCATCAAATAATCGTCTTTTACCACACCGTAGTGAGGGAAACCACCCATTGGTGTGATATCTTTCTCAGTCCTGATTTATTTATTTCATGTTACAGATATACAAAAATATGCAGAGAAAGAAACAAGGAAAAGTTTACCAAAAACTCGGCCAATTACTATTACCTGTCGTAATCAGTTATAGCGGTGTGAGACTCCTGCCCAGTCTTTCCAATCTTGTAAATCTTCTTATTCATCTCAGTACGGTGGTGATATCCATTCTGACCAGCCCTAGCAACAGTAAACGAAACTCTGGCAGGATGCCAGGCACCAATACAAGCCACCTTCCGAAGACCTCTGTGGGTCTTCCTGGGCAGGCGGGTGACACCCCAACGAGTCACAACACCTTCGTAACCTTTACCCTTTGTCACTCCAATCATATCAATCATCTCATCCTTCTGGAACACAGCATCAATAGGCACTTGCTTCTCAAAGAAGCCATAAGCAAAGTCAACTTTCTGAGCAACAGTCCCACCATTGATCTGGATCTCCATGAGGTGTGCTTTCTTTTGTTTCAACCCCTTCATTTTCCTTATCTGTAACTCAATTAGTAGAAGGCATTAAACATTAATTCAAGGATATTTAATTTCGAAAGATAGTAACACCAATGGAAAAATAGGTAAATCTTACTTCAAATTAAGAAATTAACTGGCTACACAAATAAAAGATTCAACATTTCTCAAATAACAAGCCAGAGTTCATTTGTCCAACATATGGATTCCAACTGGAGCATGGGAGTTGGAATTCATCTAAACTTCTAGATGAATAATATTCATCATATTCGCACCAAAACCTTCGTCAAAATCAATACCCAACAATAGTAACACAAATATGAAACTAATACTTTAAAAGAGGAGAAAAAAAGTATTAGATGGACTTGACCAAAAGAGGGATCATCACCTGAGTGTGAGCCAGCACACGAACCACAGTGGCATACTTCTTTATTTTCTCAAGCTGTGCTTGAATAGTTTTCTTCCCTTCATCAGATTCATATTGCTTGGAGTATTTGGTGAAAGCCTTCTTCTTGGATTTGCACCAATTCTTGTAGAACCTTCGTCTCACGTCCTCACTCAGATGCTGAGCCCAGACAGTGTTCAAAGTGCGAAGACCACGTGGTGTTTTCACATAGCCCACAACTCCAACAACGATCATTGGTGGTGTTTCAATGATTGTAACAGCCTCACAGGTCTCCTTCTTGTGAAGCTCTGAAGAAACAATAGGTTACTACAATGCAGTAGTACATTAAGCATATTTTATTTAATAGTTTTATATTTATTATTTAGTTAGTCTTCATAATACTTTTTCTATTTAGATCAAGGTTTAAAATTGTGTAGGTTATAGTGCAGACAAGGTCAACTGCAGTAGTTGTGGCCACAATCGCGACAAATTGGGTTGCATTTTAAAACCATGATTAAGATCAAGTTTCTTTTTCAAATAAGGAAATGTTTCCCTGTTACTAATTGCTTTGCCTATCTCAAATAAGAATTTTTCTAGGACTACCATAAACTAGTGATTCTACAACACATTCTGGCAACATTTCTATCCATATTTTTATTAAAGGAGGTTTTTGTCATAAACCTTTGCTCCAACCACATTTCCCAAAATCCTAGAGCTATTCTGATAAAATTTGTCTAAACTTTTTTCCCTACATTATATTATGAGTAAGACCACTATCTTTTTAAGAAAATAAAAAGAAAGTCAAACTCTTGAATCGTGGAAAATTATTTTGTAACAAGTGGAAAGCTTGTCGATTCTTCAAAACATTTTTCCTAATTTAGATTTGCTGATTTGCCCGTAAAAATATGAATTTTGAATTTTAAGATTCCAAACAGATGATTAAATAAAGTGTTGTATAAGTTCCTTACTTGATCCAGGCTTCTCGACTTCTCTGACAATGTGTGTCATGCCAGCCTTGTAGCCTAAAAAGGCAGTAAATTTGCAGGGCTTGGTTGGGTCATCCTTGGGGAAAGCCTTCACTGCATAGGACCAAAAGAAGAAAAAAAAACTCGTGAATTACAGAAAAGCGGCAGTGAAAACAAGTTCAGCCTGAACAATATATTTGATATTAAGTGATAATCATACCATGTCATTCCAGATCTACACAGTGAATTGCACTAAATGGAAAAAACACTGTGTCTCCTATGAATAAACTCGATTCTAGAGTACGAATCTATGGGGTGTAGCAATTAACAATCATGAGGAAGCACCACAAATACGAAGACAATTTTGCTAACATGTTTTTAAACCCATTATAAAGAGTTAAACACTGAATGAAAACAATACAACCAGGAGATAAAAAGAGCACAATATTTAAACGAAACTAAAAGCTAATAGTATAAAAGAAAAGAAAGAAAATGTGTGATATGCACCTTTTCCTCTGTGACGAGCCGCTCGTTTCCTTGGAAGGAATCCAAGGGAGCCATGCCTAGGGTGCTCAAACTTCCTGTGAGACATCCTTCTCTAATCACCTTCCTTCACCATTCAAATATAATGAAGCATTAATATAAAGAAAAAGGGATAAAGTTGAACATAAGAAACTACAGATCCAAATCAGAAGCACTCCCACTTCACCTAAGTCTTTCAAAATAACAAAATACAAGATTTTCAAGATAATACGAAGGCACTACTCTTCAAGAAAACGAAAATGAACAAGTATTGCCAATACAAGCTGATTTGCAAAATACCCATTTGCCAAACTTTGCTCAACTTAGAAGAAAAGGCAAACAAGGAAAGAGGAATGGTAGTCTGAATACCTCTCCAGCGGCAACTCAAAGGACCTTCAGATACCCCATAAACCCTAAACTAACAACTCTTTATAGAATTACATTCTTCTTCTATTTCCAATGAAAGGGCCAATTTTAAACGTTCTGGAACTTTTAATGGGCCGTTCAAGTCCAGCAATAAAGTCCACTTCACAAAAAGACATGTCTATTACCTGTTTCATCACGGAGGAGGGAAGCCTATCTTTTGGTCGCTGACTTAGGGCAAGGTCCCACCAATATAAAGTGTTAGGAAACGCTTTGGCAAATAATTGGCTTTTCATGGACTGATCATTTGGTTGGCTATAAAGATAAGGCAGAGTGTACTCGATGTAACAAGTAAAATGACTAGCGCTATTGCACACCCATATTACGGATACCGTCCCAAATTTAGCGTCGGATTAAATTTTAGTACAGTATTATATTAGTATCGGTTAATATCGGTACAAAATAATATTTTATATTTATGAAATAGTTTCTGAATTTTTTAAAAAATTATAAGATAGTCTATTGTCATATATTGCACAGTTGTACTATATATTTTTAACATAGCCTTCAAAAATTATAATAATAAATAATAATCATAATTTTAATTTAATCTATAAAATTACTTTAATAATTATTAATAAATATAATTAAATTTAAAATATATTTTAAAATATATAAATTTTGATTTAATAAT
>JAOQMQ010000006.1:11537456-11551091 GCA_027563845.1 Erythroxylum subrotundum
ATCCTCAATTTATTCCAATCAAATTAAAATTATCAAACTAAAATCCTCAAAATAATTTATACATACTTATTACGAATTGGGGCCCAACATTTTACACTTAAAGTGATACTTGAAGCTAGGGACTATAGAGATTTTCTATTTCAGCAATTATATGAGGACCTCAATGCATATTAAGAACAAGTAACGAAAAGAGAATCCCCTTGCCTAAGTTCTTTAGTACCCTTGAAGATTTTTGTTGGACTTCCATTAATTAGAATTCCAAAAGATGTAGTGATAATGTAAGCTTGGATCCATTTGATAAACATTTAGGGAAATTTCAAGATTTCTAGAGTCTTTAAGATGAAATTACAGTTGACACTATTAAAAGCTTTATTAATTTCCACTTTAAATCCATAATTATATGGAGTATTGCTTCTTGTATATCCTTTCAAAAGCTCTTACAAAATTAGGATATTATCACCAATATGCTTATTATTAAAAAATGCTCCTGGTTCTCACTAATTTTGAATTTAATGCTAACTTTCAGCCTATTTTCAATGACTTTAGGAATGATCTTGTAGATGAAATTAATGTAAGAAATAAGTTTGAAATCACTTAGAGAGACAGGGGAATTAAGCACAAATAAATTTTGTTAATCTCTTTCAGTAGAGATCCCTTCTTGTAAAATTCATGCACAACTTCCTTAGTGATTTTCCCTACTTTATCCCATGTATTTTAGAAAAAGTACCCATTTAGAGCATCTGGGCTAGGAGCCTTTGAACCATTCATTATGAAAACCACATTTTTATTTCATGATCTGTGATTGGTTTAATAAGATAAAAAACTTTTCCCCTAGGAATCCTTACATAGATAAATTGTTTAATGTCCTCCATAGAAGATCTGGTTTTCCCCTTAGTTACCAAAAGGTTTTTGAAAAGAATTCAAAGCTTCCTTACTAATCTCTTATTGTCCAAAGATAACTTCACCATAAATAGATTTTATGGATTATATTCTGTTAGTATTTCTTCTAAATGACAGTGCATTAAAGAAAAACTTAATTCTAGCTCTCTGATAAATCTATGAACAATGATTATCCATTGCCTGCAAATAGTGTTCAATAGCTATCCTCTCCTCATTTGACAGATTTCCATCACTAGGATTTGTTGCTAATAAGTTTTAAACTAAGCGGAGTCTATTTTTAGCTCCCTTAATCTCCTCCTTAAACCTCCTTACTCTCCTGATCCTAAACAAGATGTTCCTTGGGTTAAGATTATCTGGGATAAATACGTAGACCTAGCATTGCTTTTCTCATAGTGTTAATGATTAAGAAGAGAGTAGCAACGATAGACATAGTTCATTTCATGCGTAATCTGGATCAAATATGTTGTTTATGTAAGGACAGAACCTAAGAAGCACGGATATGGACAAGGACACAGACACACGACACGACACGGACACGGACACGGGGATACACTAACTTCTAAAATTTGGTGGACACAGACACGGACACGGCATATATATATATATATATAAATTTAGAATTAAGAAAAAAATTCAAAATTCCTAATATGATATATATTGATTGATGTGTTTCAAGACTTCCAATATCTTGGTAGTTCATACATATTTTGTACTTTATAAGCCCCTCTAAATAAACATGGAGCATATATATGCACTCTTCGTGGGTATCTGTGTCAGACACGGACACGGCTCCATTTTGTCGTGTCCATGCTTCTTAGGAAGGAACAGAAACAATGGATCATGTGTTCTTTCTCTGCCCTTTTTTCAATGTTATTTGGCATATGATCAGAGATTTTATATCATGGCATGAGGCCTCTAATTCTCTCATGAACATAGTGAAGATCCTATCTAAAGCACAAGCTTCCTCTTCACTCTGGAAGAGCAAGGTGCTATTTCTAGCCTCTTCAGCACAAGAGATCTAGAAAGAGAGGCATAAGCAAAAGTTACAAAATAAGGAACATTCTATGGAGGTAGTGTTACAAACAACTATACAGTTGGTGAGGGAGTAGTTCTTATATTGGGAAATAGAACATAGATAAACGGCAAGATGATTTGAATTATGGATCTTACCTGGGTTATGCCTCATTCTGATTGTAGCCCTTCTAATAGACCCTCGAGCTCCAACCTAGCTTGAGCAAACATGAAATAATCAATTAATGGTAGCTAGAGCAAGGAAAGAAGTAGCCTAAGTGATTTTCTTCACCTATGGCTCCACTATTGCAAGAATCATCTTTGAATACTCCAACCCTAATTAGGTAATGTTTAAACAACGATTTGTTATGGAGTGGGAGCCTTTTCTTCATTTACCATCCAAAACTTTCTTTGGCTCTTGATATGTTGTTGTCCTTTCCTTATATTGTTACTTTTGATACATTGTCATCCTAAGGCTTACTGTATTCTTTGGGTTAATCAATTATTGGTAGTTGTCTACCTTGCGTCACTGTTTTGTCATTAGATAGTATAATTACTCTCCTAAATCTGTATTTTGTTCTTATCTGTCTTCACCATTTTTAATACAATTACTTTTAATTTAAAAAAAACTTCAATTCATGTTTATTATTCTTAAGCATTTTGTAAGCAGATGAACTGCTTAGTACCATAAATCTTAACATCCATCCCTTGATTATAACTTCCATAAATCCATCCACATTAGCAAGGAAATTATTAAACATGAATGGGAACTTATTACTAACCTTTTTAATAGGTTATCAACCTTGATGGGAGCGTGATTAGAGAAACCTAGATTGAAAAATGTGGCTTTGCTTTTTGAAAAGGTTGTTAACTAATCCATATTCACTAAGGCTCTATCTAACTTCTTTCGAATGAACCAATTTTAAGCCTGCTTGTTGCTCCATCTGAGCCTATGACCTTCATACTTTAAGTTAGTTAGCCCCACATCATTAATGCAATCAAACAGGTCTATATTATAATTTAGTAGATTGCAATTTTCCTCTACCTCAAACCTATAGACAATGGTGTTGAAATCACCACTTATAAGCTAAGAACCTGTCACTAAAGCTTTTATTCTTCTCAGTGAACTCCAAATTTCAAATCTTTGAAAAGTTGTATTAAAACCATAAACAAAGGTGACAAAAGCAGTGGAATTCTCTATTTTGAATTTCAATTTTGAGTGAATAAGTTGATCATTTGCTTTTAAGGCCACTAGTCCCCCATCATAAACAATAATAATTCTTCCAAAAGCATGACCCTGGTCATTTGAAATCATTTTTCCATTAAGAACCAAAATAACTCAAATTATTTAGATTTTCTTTTCTAATTTCAGTTTCTAACAAGAAAAATAACAAAGATTTTTCCTTTTGCACAAAATCCCTTAAAACATTAAGCTTTAATAGGCTGCTTATACCTTTTACATTCTATACGAGGATGGTCATGTAACAATGCATTTACCTTTGGAGCCTTTTCTACTGCTCATGTTGCTTATTCTAGATTGAATTTTCTAAAAATTTTCTTCTTAATAATTAGCTTGTTATTGATCTTCCTTCAGCTATATTATATCTGGCATTGATACCTTTCGCATATTCTCAATCTTCTAATATTGAGAACTGTTTTGTACTTCTATACTACCATCACTCTCTAGGTTCACTATCATTTCTTCTACTTCCATTCTCACACTGTTTTCTTCTGGACTAGTTACCTCCAACCCCATCAATTCCCTATAGTCACCTTTTTAAAAAACTTTTCTAGTTGGTTTCCACTCTTTTCCTTAAGCTTTCAAGGAGGGTCTCTATTAATAAGTAACCAAGACTTTGTCCTCCTTAAGGGAATTCCCATCTCCTAGCCTCATAATAGGAATAGAATCCTTCATTTCCTTAGAAATCTCTATGATAACACATAATCTAGAAATTCCTACTCTTTTCCTCATGGTAGTATTTTCATCCATGTACATAGGCTTCCCTAAATAACTAGCTAACATACTTAAACCCTTTGCAGTCCAATATTCTAATGGAATATTATGTATATTCACCCATAAAGGTATGTTCTTCATTTTTATCTTCTCAAGCTCCATACTTTGTTGCCAATTCTGAAGGAAAAGAGGAAGCTATGAGATATGTCGTGGGCCTTCTTTCAATTTTTGAGCTAAAAGTGAATATTATGTTATCATCCTCTATCAACATTACCTCCTGCATACCTCTTCATTTCCAATTCGTTTGAGTCCACACTTATATCACTTGAAATGGAGGCTTTTTCCATGAAACAACCTATAACCAAGGCTTCCTAAGTCCTAGCACCCTCCTATAAAATTTTGATACATGCAGCCACCATGAGCTTCCACTTAAGTTCAACAGGAGGAAAAAAATGCAAAGAAGTACTCGAGTTATCCCCAATAACCTATTTCTAGGTTTTTCTAGTTTTTGAACCAAGTTTACAGTTTACGTCGAATGGGAGAGGATTGAGGTAAGAAAGTAGATTGAGGAGTTTAGGAATGGGGGATTTTAGTTAGATATGGCAGAGTTAAGAAAGTTAGAGAAGAGAGGGGTGAGGAGGGCTAAGGAGGAAAACTTGATTCCATCAAGTTGTTTAAGGAATTCTGACAATGACAGGTATTTGAAAATTAAAAAACTGTTACCATAAACAGTAAAGAAAACTAAGGGTAGCAACTGAGATAAATTGAAAAGACGAGGTTACCTCTAGTCGGGGAAAACCAATAGATTGGAGAAGGTGAGAAGGAGTAAGGAAGATGCTGAGTTGAAGCAAAGGGATGCGGTAGGAGTATGGAAAAGGGTGGAGGAAAAACAACAACAAAATCATAAGCTTAAAGGAATGGTGAATCCGTGAAGAAGAAGAAAGTGAAAATAAGAAAGATAAGGGAGCCTCTCACTCATGGTTGCTCAAATCTTCCTTTTTCCATAAATATCTTATTAGTGATCTTTATAGAATTGGTGTAAAATCCTCCATCCTTAGTGGGAGTACAAACTTCATATCACCTTACTCTTAGTCTTAAGTGCTTTATTGAGGATCCTATCTAGAGAAGTTCTTCAATATCCTCTTAATATCCCTTATTAATTTCTAAGGCAAGTAGAGGTGACAAGACTAGTGGATATATAGATTGTTGAGGATTGTAAGTTAGAGTCTTCATATATATAAAAGAGTTTTATCCTTGTATTTGTTGATGTTGCAAAATTAGGACAGGATATGATCCCACGCATAGTAGAATAATTACGAAACAAAATTTGTACTTGTTTTCTATAGGCTAAGATCACTTAAATTATATAAGATGACTAACACATAAAAAATAATAAAACATAAATCTTAATTCATACTTTATTCTAAAGCTTGATACTTTTATTATTGTTTCCTTTGAATTGTTTTTAAAATTAACTCATCTCAACCACGACAGACACACAAATGTCTAATCTGTAATGATATCCATAGAACGAGTTAAGAGAACTCTACAACTATTACAGAGAGGATAGAACGTTAGCTCTTTTAAAGCCTAAGCATATTTATAATAATTTTTTGACACTTTAGTGATTTAATTAAAATTAAATTCTAATTTTAATTAAAATTAGTTCTAATTAAATATCAATTATACCCAAATAAGATTCAATATCTCATATTAATTCTTATTTGTTATATATCATTTTAACCATAAAGTTTCTCAAACTTTACAATGGAGTCTAACTTGATTAAAACATCTTTTCTCCCTTCAACTAGTTCTTTATTTGTGACTTATTAAGTTCTAAAAAATGTTGGCAATGAATATAAATTATAACCTCAAATCATATCTAGGATTAGATAAATTAAAATCCTTTAATTCATCTTTAATTATCTAATTAAACAATGTAAACCCATAGATCAATATTGGAGTCTAGCAATGCATAATGAACATTTGAATATTTAGGAATGTCAAAGTGATTTTGACTAAACCTTCTATGCATGATTTTCTTGTATAACTAAATCCTTTCATCATACAATGTTTCGATTAGATATAAAGCATGAAAATAATGTCTACTCTATGAGTCTAATCATATTACTTTCCCATCATTATTAACTAATTCTATTAATGACATTTGAAAATATTTTCGAAGTGTAATTCCACCTTTGCTAAGGATTTCTTGAATTGAAATTAACTGAGAACTATAAAACATTCTCCCTAAGTACTTTAAGGTGATGAATCCTATGTTAATCACTCAACTACCTCCATATAGTTCATACTACATCCAATGACTACTAAATGAGCTACCTTTGACTATAATAGATCATAAATAGTATCAAAACATAGCAATCCTTGTGCGAGATACTTTGGAGATCTCAAGTCAAAGAATCACTTATACAATCATCACTATGATAATTTTCATAGACATACAAGTAATGTTCTAAATGGATTTTTCATGTAGTGTTAATTCAGTGAATTTGTTCTCTAACTAGCACCCACACATTTGTTTAAATATCTCTATACTTTAGTCCATGAGATAACATAATTCCTTCATAAGAAAAAATATAACATGTCTTAGTTTTTTAAGCTTTATTAATGCCCAATATTAATAAAATAGTGACTAGGAATAATATAGAGATAATATATAAATGCGATATGAATCTCATAATTATGATCCTATAATTTCGAAATACACATTTATCTCATAGATTTTATCATATACATTTGAATATGTATAAGATAAATGCATTTAAATAATTAAATTACTAAACTACAACCAACTAATTAGTTGGAGGGCATAAATTAACAATCTCCTACTTGCTCTAAGCCAATCGTTTAAATATCTTATACCATATTACCATATGAAGATTAGGAAACCATTGGGAAAGTGGTTTAATAAGAGAATTCTATAAGATTCTCTATAGTGAGCACCTCTTAAATCTTCCAACTTTCATATTAATTATCATCATAATTAAGAGAAATTATCTAAATACATACTTGAGTCTTTTTGCATGCCTAATGGCTTTAATGTTCCACATTACATGAATGTTTGAACAATACAAGGAAATATACTAAGTTTATTAAAGAACTCCTATTTTAAATAATTATTTCACTAAATAAAAATGTATTTTTAGCATAATTAGTAGTTAATAATATTGCTCCAAATATATAACTTAATTAGGATTTACTCCTAAGATTAATATCTGATTGAGTTTTTCTAAGTTAGTCAATATTGTAATAATTGCAAGTGTACAACGTAGTTGTAGCTAGTACTGGCAAGTACGGGTCGATCCCACGAAGATAGTGATTACTAGTAATTACTGTTTTCCCTATTATCTATCCTACAAATTGATTTTGGAATTAAATAAAGAAAACAAAATTTTAAACAATTAAAATAAAATAGGCAACGATATTGAACGAAAAATTAAGAATTCACTTAGAAAATTACAGATGTCAATAATTAGTATCTAGGTTTTGAATCCCCTTAAATCCTTAACAGGTTGATCTTTTATTTAGACTGTGGAGATTCCTATGGTATGCTAATAACTAACCTTGAGTTTACTAACAACTGATCATAATGTTTTCGATTGAATTACTCAAGTTAAAGTTTATAAGATTGCTTTACCTATTTGTTAATCCTTCTATTAGGTTTGACCCTAATTCGGAAGATTTATGTCATTCTATCTTTATGGTTGCAATCAAATCCTTCCAATTATGGTAGATCTATTCATCAATAGGATTTCTCAATCTCTATGTATGAAATTAGATTATGATATAATATTCCTGAGTTTATTAGAACAGAAATAAAATACGTAATCAAATTATAATATAACAATCAACCAATTGCATTAATAAAAGAATCAAATAATATTAAAATATCAAGATAGGGCTTATCTAACCTAAATGCCAACAAGATGTTTAGTTACACATTATCAAACACAAAATCAAACATATGTAGAAAGAAAAACAAATTGAAAACAATGGGATCATAATTCTAAAACTCTTTGGTTTTCTTCACCCGAGTATTCTTGTGATATAAAAGGTTGATCTTATATTTCAATAGATATTTTGATGAATTCCTCGTGTTTTCTGCTTCTCTGGATCAAAATCACTCCTTTAGAACGATCTCCACGTCTAGAATCGCCTTCTAAAGTCTCCTTCCCTCGTTTGCCTCCTGAAAGACGTCTTTTATATTAAATTATAGGGTTTTGGCCGATGCACGACCGTACATAACCAAATTCTTTAGAAATCACAAATTTGCATAGTTTGGGAGACATGCATGGATAGATGCAAGGCTATGCATTTATGTAATTTTTTCTTCTGAATTCTTCTTCTTTAAGTTTGTGAAGGCAATTAAGTGTCAAATACAATAAAAGTATAAAATATTAAGCAAAAATACAACAAATATGGGGTAAAAATATGATCAATTATGCATTTATCAAATATCCCCACACTTAAGCTATTGCTTATCCTTATGAAAAACATATTCAAAATTATAATTCTTAGAACATTAATCCATTATCAATCTCAGTCTGTCCATTCATACTATACATCATCATATCTTATTGAATCAAATTAATATACAATTAAAGTCAAGTTGACTTAAAATTAACTTCCTAAGCAATATTAATAGTAATCACATCAACAATCATATTGAAACCAAAAACATATATCTTATAACCTCACCAAGGTTTCACTCAATGCACTCAAGTGTTTAGGGTGAAAAGTATGAAAACTCTCAATCAATACATAGTAGAATTCTTACCATAAGCTTGTAATAAAGTCACATCTGCACCATTTATGTATAAACTAGAAGAAAAAAATCCAAAGGTCTTTATACAAGTTGTAATGGGGCTTAGGTACGGTATGATTGGGATAATAACAAGGGGTAATTTGAAGGAAAATTACTAGACAATATATTCCATGACTTGGTTGCAAATACAAATAGGTCCTTTCAATGCAACTTTATTGGTACCATAAACTTATTCATGATTTTGCTCTTTTTTGTTTTGATTTTTATCAAAACAATTCGAGCATTCAATACCAAAATTAAAGAAATATTTGAACATTAAAAAATTCAAGTTTCAAACAGGTAAATAATGTAAATAATCTTTAGGGTTCAAAATAGTAAAAAGGTCTTCAAAGAAAATAGGGTAAAGGTTAATAACCTAGGTTAATAACAATGAAAAAGACTAAGGCTCAACTTGGTTATTCTTTAAGGTAAATTTAAGGGTACGGTATTTTCAAAGAAATAGGCTAAAGCAAGTTGTTGAATTTAAGTTCCTTCATCATATCAATGCTTTTAATTCAACAAATGTGGTCTCAATATACATAATAAAAGCAAGTTCTAGAATCATTCTACTACACAATGAAAACACACATGAAAGAAGGAAAAGAGCTTAAATATTTTTGAAAATTGATCTTAGCTCAAAAGCTCATGAAAAAGATGGGTATGTATGTGTGTAAATAATATACGATTTCATTCAACCTGATCATCTCAATGAATACTAAAAATATAACTTGGAAAACTAATTTCATCCTAACCATCATCCTTTGCATACCAATTCAAATCAATATTCAATAATAGAGTAGAGTATTAATGGATAGATTCAACCAATTCAGAATATCAGTTAATAAAATTTATAATCAGGTTTATAATAAGCTTGAAGAAATCAATTAAAAATTCATTAAACCCATCCCCACAGTTAAGGTTGTAAATTGTCCTCAATGTACACAAGCATATATGAAAGTGAGACTTGATTGTGACGATTTTTATGATTTTAGATCTATCCAATGTTAAACGACATCCTTGCAAAATACAAGAAATATGGATAAAAAGAACAAACGAAATAAAAAGAACACTACAGAAAATAACAAAATAAGAGCATCAGTAATTATAATGATAGGGAAGACAAAATAATTAATGAAAAGAAACTTAAAAATATACATAAAAGAAAAAGAAAAAGAAAGATTATAAAAATTTAAGCATCTCCTGGATTGTATAACCCTGGCTGATCAGATGAAGATGGGTTCTCTTAGTGATTTTTGTGTCTAAAAAGTTGTAAAAATTACTTAGGCCATCCTATCAGACAATTGAATGGATCGAATTATTTTGTTATACCTTTATCCATGATAATGTTGTAAAGATTGATTCCCTCTCTTCTTCCTTTCCTTAATGTGTTTCTTTAATGGTTCAGATTACACCTTTACAAGTTTCTAAAACTTATATATACTTTCACCAACCATCATGTTGGTTCATTTTAAAAGAGAGAGGGAAAGGGTCTTTGACCCATTTGAGATCCCTTTATTTAATACCCAATAACCATCATCTTGGGTTCTTTTTATAAGACTCAAACTATAAGTCACATGGGCCATTAAATATTCTAACAATCTCCCACTTAGCCCACGTTATGACTTGGTGATTCAACAATAAAACTTTAAGTGCACACAATACATGGAATCGATCAAGTCATCCTTAATTGAATTAAGATGATGGGATCATGTGGGTTACAAGTTATACAACATGATTCCTTCTATGTATCACATAATCAACTCAACTCATAAAACTTTAAGTAGGTAATTTTGTAATTGTTATCTCACAAAAAATAATAAGTATTGTATACAACATAATATGGATAACAATTAAGTGAGCAAAAACATATGACTGTAATTGAATTCACAAGTGTCATAACAATTCGAGCAAGACAATTATATGTATATATACATGTCAAAATACTATGCTAACAAGGACTTGTCTATAAGGCCCATCTGTTCAACATGACCAATAAATATTTTGGGCGGTAAGCCTTTAGTTAACGGATCCGCTATCATGAGATCGGTACCAATATGTTCAATTGACACTTTATGTTTTTGCAGTTCTTCTTTCACAGACAAATACTTCAAATACATGTGTTTCGCACCCTTTGAATACTTGTCATTCTTAGAGAAGAAAATGGCTGCAGAATTATCACAATAAATTCTTAACGGTCTATTAATACTATCGACAATACCAAGACTTAAGATAAAGTTCCGCAACCGAAATCCATGAACCGTGGCCTCAAAGCACGCCACAAATTTAGCCTTCATAGTAGAAGTAGCAATGACGGACTGCTTTCCACTTTTTCACGAAACTACTCCTCTAGCTAATAGGAACATATAACTGAATGTAGATTTTCATAAGTATACACAGCTGGCATAGTATGAATCTGAGTAACCTATCACTTCGAGATGGTTTGATTTTCTATATGTGAGCATATAGTCCTTTGTGCCTTGTAAATATCTAAGAACTTTCTTTGTAGCTTTCCAGTGGTCCATACCAAGATTGCTTTGATATCGGCCTAACATTTCAATAGCAAACTGATATCTGTCTGAGTGCATGTTTGAGCATACATTAAGCTCCTAACTACTGATGCATAAGGAATAGACTCCATTTCCTTACGTTCCAAATTGTTTCATGGACATTGCATTTGACTAAATTTGTCTCCTTTCTGAATTGGAACTATCTTTGCGGAGCATTTTTCCATTTGAAATCTTTCTAATATTTTCTTGATATAACCTTTCTAAGACAATCCTTGTGATCTATCACAGAATAATTCAATTCCTATCACATAAGATGCCTCACCCATATTTTTATTTCGAAATTATTAGAGAGAAAATTCTTTACATCATGTAAAAAAACCATATTATTAGCAGCAAGAAGGATATCATCAACATATAGGACTAATATAATGAACTTGCTCCCACTAACTTTATATAGATACACCGATCAACAATGTTCTCTACAAAACCGTAAAACGTAATGATATCTATTGGACCCCATTTCTGGAGTCCAACTCTAGAATCACAAAACGTGAGCGTATTACCCTATAGGGTTATTTCAATAAAATCTCATTAGCCATCATCGGTTCATAATCATTCTCATACCATCCCAAAAATTCCCTATTTGATCAATTGATATACGACAATCCATTCTTATAATTGTGTCCTCAATCATATTGTACCTGCTTTGGGACAATTGGCAAAAATTTCACTAGAGATGTCAGATTAAGGTCATTATAGTATGGTTTCGAAGAGATCTTTTAGATCTACAACTTTTGTAAAGACCTCGAAGAGAGATTTTGCCATTTAGAGGGTCAAAATCATGAATTTATGAAAGTGTACAGTGAATGTCTGCTAAACAGACATACACTGCACCAAAACAGATATAAACGGGGCTAGGGGTCTTTCCAGACCTGAGAAGGTCCGTTTAACGGACTTAATGTCTGTTTAAAGGACATGGACGAGGCTAGGGGTCTTCTCAGACCTGAGAAGGTCCGTTTAGCGGACCTAAAGTCCGTCCAACGGACATAGGTGAGAAAAAATTCACTCAAGAGCCTTTCCAAAGGTCTCTACATCTATTCTAACCTTAGTTTCACTCTAAATTGTCCCAAATTCACTTTCTCTAATGCAACATCATTTTATAACCATTCAACTTCCAACTTTATTTCATTAAACTCTCTAATCTTTACTCAATGGATTCATCAGTTACAACTAATTCTCATCATTCACAAAAATCCTATCTTTCTTTTCCATAACATCTCACTTATATATATAACAACAATTCATGTTCAAAGTTCACCATCTCAAGTTGATAACTTCTTCAAGTATACCTAATTTCAACTCAACATCATCCATACACAATTCATATCTCATTAACATCAAAAGAAAAGAGTTTTACAAAGCTTTAATGGGCATTTCAAACCACAATACATCATTGGTCTCATAATCCAAAAATGCAAATTACACATGAATGAGTAAAACTTGAAATGCGGCTAAAGCCTTGTGTTTTCCAAAAACTAACTCAAAATACAAAAATATGCAAATTGGGGTGATGCCTTGACTCTCGACTCGATCACTCAATCTCTTGCTCATCACTTGGAGATGGGGACAGAATGGGGGTAAGCTTAAAATCTTGTTGGTAACAAGTTTATAATCGAGAAACAAGCAAAACCATTTAACATATTCAATGCCATCATAAATTTGCATTGAATCCATAAAACACTTCTTTCTCAAATTCTCAACTTGTCAAACAATTCATAAGCAACACAAATCATATATTCATCAAACTTGTCAACACATAATAAACACATAAGCAATCAAAATGGTTTGGGTAGGTCCATGAAGGAGTTCTTGCAAATCTCCAGTAATAACAGAATGGACTATCACAAACCCACATAATGGTTTTGCGTAGTTCATAAACATGAGGGAGTCTGTGAGGGAGCTCTATGCCACTAGCTGGCAGGCAGGAGAAGCCTTTAACATGGTCAACGTGCACGTGACATAACATAATGGAGCACCACTAACCCACTCAAACATGAATTTCATGACTTGAAAACAAATTGCCCAAAAAGGCACATTTTGGAAACATAATTTCCACAAGCAAGATAGGTTTCAAATACCATTTCCATCTTTATTTCATAAATCATCAACAAGATTTATACACCAAACATGTAGCAATTTCATAAATCATTCAAGGAGCAATAAATGTAACATTTATGAAGCAATTTAAAATCATTTAACTCTATTGATTTGAAAAACATTTATGGCTCATTAACTCAACTATAAACATGTAACCCACCTTGAATTCCTTACTTAAAAACTTGCTTAAAAGTGCCTCTCCTCTTGCTTCTCTTGCCTTTCTTGATTCCCTTTAACATTGGCAAAAATCCCATTCAATAAGAATACAAATTGAGAATCCC
>JAOQMQ010000006.1:11554624-11571647 GCA_027563845.1 Erythroxylum subrotundum
AAAATTTTAATTATTAAATCAAAATTTATTTGAAATTTATATATTTTTAAAATATATTTTAAATTTAATTATATCTGTTATTAATTATTAAATTAATTTTATAAATGAATAAAATTTGTGATTATTATTTATTATTATGATTTTTGGAGACATGGTTAAAAATATATAGTACAACTGTACAATATGTCAATGGACTATTTTGTAATTTTTTTAAAAAATTAGGAACTATTTTATAAATTTACCCGAAACGGTATTCGGTATTAACCGATACCGATACAATACCGTATCAGAACCCAATCCGGTACCAAGTCTGGTACGGTATTCGAAACATTGCACCAATGTCGCATAACACTCCACCACGAGTACCCACTAGTATTGTATTGATGTTTTATTTATTTTTCCTTCATTTTGATTAATTACTTTTAGTATTCTTTACTTTCATTTTGATTTTAATTATTATTAGGTTGTTTTCATTTTTTTTTTGGAATAGTTTTCTATTTACACTTGTCATCATTATGGGACGTTCCAAAGATACTGCTAAGATAGCAGCAAAAGGAAAATCTATTATGAATTTAACTGCACAATATCAATTTACTAAAGGACTTGCAACCAATACCAATAGGAAGTATGCTCAAATAGCGAAAAACACTTCTATCTTGCCTCCAACTGAATTAGACTTATATGGTTATCTCACTTTCAACTATAAAGAAAGAAAACAATGGTACGCTACTCTCAAAACTTGACATATTAATGTGGAAAAGTATGTATATCTCTTTAGAGGAATTGTATATTAAAGAAAATTTTGACGATTTGCTTATTTATATGAGTTGGAGATATTTTGTGACGATTTGTTGTCCATTATTTATTGAATTAACTAGGGAGTTTTATACATTCAAATTTTATAAACCAAATAATTTTACTTTAAACAATCCTAATGAAGTACAGTACATATTAATGCGTGTCAAATTTAAACAGAGCATCACTAATTTTAATTTGGCCTTAGGATTGATAGATAAGGAAAATGCTAATTCGACTCAATACAAAGAATTTGTATTGCTGTCCTTAATGATTTCGAGCCCCTAAATTGAAGGAATTGTATTAAGCTTATTAACATATGATTTTGACTATTTTCATGAAAACTAAATTAGTTGATTCAAGTCGCATTGCTTTTATTTTCATTTTTAATTATATAATGGGGGAGAACTATAAGAAAAAAATGGAAAAAAATCCTCTTTGATGTTCTTGTTAAAAAAGGAAGGAAAATATGAAAAAGAAAAAAAAGAGGTGATTGAAAAAGATAGTATTTGAATCATGTGAGTTTTGGATTGATTTAAGTTGAAACTTGTGTGCATAAGTTTGTATGATTTTCTTTAATTTATTTAACTTTATAACTTCTTTTTGTCATACCTAACTTAAGCCATGTTACAAACCTTATCAAATCCTTTCAATTTATGCATTAAGTTCATCCTTGTTGAGTGGTGAAGATATGATTCATGAGCAAACTTATAGAAATGGCTCACTATACTTTAATTTGAGAGCTTAATGAACCCTAGCACTTTGAGTGTAGAGAGTGAAATCTATGAGAGGGCGTCAAGTCTTGTTTCATTTAATTTTATTGGAATTAAGGAAATGCTTTGTGATAGATGCATATTTGACCATATTTATACACTCATATTTGATGTATTTTGCTTGATACTTTATACTTTTATTGTATATTTGGTACTTAATTCACTCCAAGTATATTATAGGTTATAATTGCTTTCATAGACCAACAGGAGAGCAATTCGAGTGAAATTATGGCATAAAACGATGATTTGAAGCAATTAGGAGATACATGGCCATGTAAGCCTCATAAAATGTGTAAATTCACAATTTTAAATATTTTTAGAAATACATGGTTTGATTCACGGTCCTGTATCAAACCATGTATGTCCTAATAGAATTCATTATAAAAGGACGTGAGCAAAGGCAAATTGGGAGAGCAAACTTACAGAAGGGATTCTAGTCGTAGAGATTGTTCATAAGGGGCGATATTGATCTAGAGAAGTGGAAAACACAAAGAAATCATCGACAAATCTAATAGATTACGACATCAAACCTCTACCTCGAAAGAACATTCAATAGAAGAGAAATGGAGATATAGAATTGTGAACTCCTTGTTTTCTATTCATTTTTCTTTCATTTTATGTTTGATTTTGTTTACTATCATATGTAACTAAATGTCTTTAGTGTTTAGGTGTACGACAATATGTTTTAACATTTTAATTTAATGCAATTTTATGATTAATTGACAGATGCATAATTGATTATAATTTTACCTCCTATTCGATGTATTTTTGTTTGATATTTGATACTTTTTTTATATATTTGGTACTTAATTCACTCCAAGTGTGTTTACAGAGTATAATTGCCTTCATAGACCTAAAGGAGAAGAATTCAGATGAGAACACGACACAAAATGAAGAGTCGGCACACAGAAGAGATGCACGGCCTTGCATCTGCCTGTATACTTCTCCCAGGTCATGCACTTTCGCGATATTCAGAGATTTTTAGTTATGCACGACTGTGTAAGAGACTATGCATTAATCAAAACTCTAGAATTCTAAATAAAAAGACACGAACTAAGTCTTGAGAGAGGAGCAGACATTAGGAGGCGATTTCTAGATGTGGAGTTTGTTCCTCTAGAGGCAATTTTGGTCAAGAGAAGTGAAAAACACAAAGAAATCATCGAAAGATCTATCAGAACACAAGATCAACCTCTTCATTGCAAGAATACTCAAAAGAAGTCAATCAAGGAGATTAGAATTATGATTGTTTTCATTTTGTTTTTCTTTCAGTTTATGTTTGATTTCATATTCGATACGTCCAGTTAGTATCTAGGTTAGATGAAACTTATGTTAATACTTTGATATGATTTGATTCTTTTGCGAATGCATTAGTTTGATTGTTATATTGGATCTGATTACGTGTTTTATTTATAATATGATTTCGTACGTAGAGATTGAGAAATCATAGGTTTGAATAGATCTACTGTAATTGGAACCAGTGATTGCAACCCTAGAGATAGGATGACATAAATCTTCCGGATTAGGGTCAAACCTAATAGAGGATTCACAAATTGGTAAAGCAATTTTATAAACTTAACCTAAGTAATTTGGTTGAAAACCTTATGATTAGTTGTTAGTAGACTCATGGTCAGCTATTAACATAACATGGGAATCTCCACAGTCCAATAAATCAATGAAACAATTGTATGATAAACGATTAATATGTTAAGGGTTTAGGGGGATTCGAACCTAGATACTAATTTCTGATAGTGATAGTTTTCTAAGTGAATTTCACTATCTTTGTGTTCATTATTGTTTCCTATTTTATTTTGCTTGCTTAGTTTTATTTCCTTTAATTAAAAATATATAATCAATCTTTAGGCTAGAAAATAGAGGAAAGGTAATTACTAATATTCATCATCTTCGTGGGATTGACCAATACTTACTGGTACTAACTACAACTATGTCGTGCACTTGCGGTTATTGCAATATTGACTATCACAAAATAAGTCAATCTAGTTTTTGGAAACGTTGCAGGAGACTTTGATATTAGGAAAGCCTGAATGTTATTACTCTAGTCAATTTCATTTTATTTTGTTTTTATCTTTGTTTTAATTTTCTTTCATTTTAATTTTTCTCTTATATTTATTTTATTTGTTTCATTTTATTTAATTATATCTTAATGTATTTATGGATTATTAATTTAATTATCTTTTGAATATCTCTACTTGATCTTGAGTTTGTAGTTTATTGTAGGAATTACGATTTAATGTCATAGGCACAAGTCACAATGAAAGGATGGAGCAGAAAAGATTTTTGTGGGAGCCAGAATATGTCTTTACGATCTATGTTATCACCATATTGGAGAAAGGGGTGCTCTCACATATTTTCGGAGGCGTAACCGATGTTTAGGCCTTGTGAAGACATTGGTGGGAGTTATCATTACAATCATAAATCTTGAGCACCAACACATACATGGGAGTGACCTAGCATATGACATCAACCTCATGGGGTAGTATACAAGAACAACCACAATTCAGAGTGGAGCAATTCTTGTGCTTATGGATGGAACAATTATGTTCCAGTTGGATATTTGTGGCACCAAGCGCCTCCAATTAATAAGCCAACTTTCAAAGATATGATGGCTGATTTTATTCAAGAATCAATCATAAAGCATAATGAAACAGAGACTCAAATACAAAATTTGGTGAACTAGATGGACCAATTAGCGAACATATTATCTGACAAGATCTAAGGGAGTGTGCCTAGTCCTACTAAAACGACTGTAGACAAATATGGAAGGGCAATCACTCTTAAGAGTCACGACAAGCTTCTAGAAAATAAAGTCTTAAAGATAAATTAATGGATGTCCTTTCTAAGTTTAAAGCTAAATGACACAAATTCAAGAGTGAAGACAAGACAAAGGTTGACTTCATGAGTGGAGTGACATTCCAAAACGAGCTCCCAGAAGAAGAAGAAAAAGAAGAGGAAGCAAGTCTTAGAGATAAATTAATGGAAAGCTTTGCTGAAATGAAAGCTAACTGACGCGAAATCGAGAGTAAAGAAAAGAAAAAGATTGGTTCCATGAATGAAGGGACATTCCAAGAAGAGCTTCTTGAAGAAGAAGAAGATGATGAAGAAACCCCCATCCAAGAAGAGAAAGTAGAAGAGTGGCAAAAGATAACTGAAGAAGATGAGCTAGATACCTTTGTCCAGGAAGAAGAAGAAAAAGAAGAATGGACAAAGATGGTTGAGGAAGAACTAGTGGAGGAATTAAGTAAGGAAACTACTGATGAGGCGTTGGTAGTAATCTTAAGTACGGAGGGTTCCCACTTCCTCAAAGACAAAATGTTCGAGTTAGTTGATGATTCAGGGAGTTTTATTATTCTCTACTTTTTTAACATTTTGCCATTAAAAAGGGCATTAATATAGTATATTGGTTTTATTAATCTAATAAATTATGTCCTTATGATATCTTGTAACAGGTGGCTTATTTATGGGCTACAAAATCCCTATACAGAGAAACAGGTGAAAGCAAGCAGCTGATTATTAACCCAGGATGACGTTAAATATGCAGGTTATGTTGAGCTATAAACATTAAAGAAACGTTGCATAGGAGGCAACCCATAAGCTAGGCTTTATTTTATTTCAATTTCTATATTATTTTGTTCTTGCTTTCATATTAGTATAGGATTTTATTTTCTGTTATGTTATTTCTTTTATTTCTTTTTATGTTTTTATTTTATATTTTGCAAAGATGGTTGTCTCTTATTGGATAGATCCAAATCAGAAATCGTCATAATGAGGAAAGTACCAAGTAACCCTTTTCTTTTCAATTATAATTGCATTTTGTAGATTGAGGATAATGTCCAATTTTAAGTGCAGGGATGAGTTTAATGAATCTTAAATTGACTACTTCAAGCTTATTATAATCCTAATTATAAATTTTATTAACTAATATTTTGAATTAGTTAAATCTATCTATGAATACTATATGCCCTTGTTGAATATTGATTTGATTTGTGTGCAAAAGGATGATGGTTAGAATAAAATTAGTTTTATAGGTTATATTTTTTGTAATCATTGAAATATTCAAGTCGAATGAAATTGCATATTACTTACACATATATATACCCATTTTTTCCACAAAGCTTTTTGAGCCTAAGAGTAAAAATTTGAAAATTTTAGTAAACCCTTTTCTTTCTTTTGTGTGCTATTATTATGTAGTAGAATGATTCTAGACCTTGCCTTTATTATACACATTAAGACCATATTTATTAAATTAGAAGCATTGATGTGATGGAGGCATTTATATTCAACAATTTGCTTTAACCTATCTCTTTGAAAATTACCACACATGTAAATTCACCTTTAGGAATAACCAAGTTGAGCCTTAGCCTTTTTCATTAATTAAACCCACATAGTAACCTTTATCACATTTTTCTTTGAAGACCTATTTTATTGTTTTGAACCTTGAAGGTTATTTACATTATTTACTTGTTGAGACTTGAAATTTGTGAAAGGTCTAAGATTTCTTAAATTTTGGTACTAAATGTTTATTGTGAAAAAAAAGAAAAAAGAAAAAAAATAAGTATATATTACCATTAGTTTTGCAATGAAAAGGCATACGTATATTTGTAAATGAGTTTTGAAATACATTGAGGTAAATTTCCTTTAATTTAACCCTTTTTATTAACCCAATCATACTTTACCTAAGCCCCGTTATAACCTTACAAGACCTTTTGATTTTTATTTCTAATTTGTACATAAGTGGTCGAGATGTAATTTTACTATAAGGATATGGTAAGAATTCTACTATGCATTGATTAAGGGTTTTGATACTTTTCACCCTAAACACTTGTGTGCATTGAGTTATATCTTGGTGAGGGTGTAAAGATATATGATTTTGATTTCAATGCATTTACTGATGTGATTACTATTAATATTGCTTAGGAAGTTAATTTTAGGACAACTTAACTCTAATTGTATGCTAATTTGATTTAATAGGATATGATGATGTATAATATGAATGGGCCGAATGAGATTGATGTTATGAATTTTATAATTTTTATTATGGTTTGCTTGAGGACAAGTAAAAGCTTAAGTGCGGGGATATTTGATAGATGCATAATTGATCATAGTTTTAACTTATATTTGATGTGTTTTTGCTTGATATTTGATACTTTGGTTATATATATGGTACTTAATTTGCTCGAAGTATATTTACAGAGTATAATTGCCTTTGCGGACTTAAAAAAGAAGAATTAAGACAAAAACACGGCACAAAACGAAGAGTCGACACACAAAAGAGATGTATGACTATGCATGTACCCATGCACTTCTCCTAGGTCATGCACTTTCGTGATATTTAGAGATTTTTGGTTATGCACGATTTGATGCACGACCGTGCAAGAGGCCGTGCATCAGCCAAAACCAAGAATTCTAAATAAAAAGATGTGAAAGGAATCTTGAGAGAGGAGTAGACATTAGGAGGCAGATTTCAGACATAGAGTTTGTTCTCCAAAGGCAATTTTGGTTTAGATAAGCAAAAAATACAAAGAAATCATCGAAAGATCCATCGGAACACAAGATCAACCTCTTCATCGTAAGAATACTAAATAGAAGATAATTAGGGAGATTTAGAATTATGAACTCCTTATTTTCAATTCGTTTTTCTTTCAGTTTATGCTTGATTTCGTGTTCGATAATATGTAACTAAACGTCTAATTAGTATTTAGGTTAGATGAACCTTGTGTTATTACTTTGATATGATTTAATTTTTATTAATGCAATTTGTTTTATTGTTATATTGGATTCGATTACCTACTGTTTTTATAATATTATTTCATACGTAGAGATTGAGAATCCTAAGTTTGAATAGATCCACCATAATTCGAATGAGTTGATTGTAACCTTAGAGATAAGATAACATAAATCTTCCAGATTAAGGTCAAATCTAATGAGGTTTTACAAATCGGTAAAGCAATCCTATAAACTTTAACCTAAGTAATTCGGTTGAAAACCTTAAGATTAGTTGTTAGGAGGTTCAAGGCCAGCTATTAGCATATTTTGAGCAAGTTTTAATCTTATAAATTAATTTTTCGCAAGTGCATGGGTCGTAAGCGTAGTAGTTAAGGTATCGATCCCATGAGGAATTAGTGAACTAATTGAATCCTAACTTTGTATAAGGTCGTAAAAATGTGATTTAAATGAAAATAAAGATTTAAAAAATTAAATAATCAAGTAGGAGTTAAATGAAGATAAAATTATGAAATTAACACACGTAAATCAAAATGGAGCATAACCACTTAACAATTGAGATATCGCAACAAGACAAGATCAAAGAATTATGAGAAGATGGGATTTATCTATCATCATTTTGCTACCCTAATCACTTTTGATGTAATTGGTATCAGTCTTAGAATTTCAAAGGGTTGATTACTCTCTCTCAAGATCTAGTCAATTAACCCTAATTGATTCTGAAATTATGGTTTGCAATCTCTCGATTAACAGAAACAACCCACGTTCCAATTAGTTCTTAAGCAATCTAATAGACAATTGGGTCTTCACACAAGATCTCTTTTCGTATGATTATCGATTTGATAATTACATGACTTATTAGGTTGTTAACTCTCATTACCCAACCTAATCAGATTACTTTCGACTCATGATCTTGATTTATTGTCAACGTATATGTAAACACAAATATCACAATACCCAAATAATTTATTATTGGTAAGGTGATCCTTCTTATGATCATCTTGTTGGTAGATATATATGGTTTAGGTTGCTGTTATGGGTGTATGGTCATGGGGAACAATTATAGGGTCCCTCATGCTCCTATGTTAGGTTTCTTTCGATTTAGATAAGAGATTGGCATCTTGGCCAATCTCTCGATTGTACATACCTTTATTTATTTATAAATTTACTAACTTACCAAAAAAAATACCCAAATAATTTCATTAACATAAAAAAAAGGTCATAAAATGATTCAAGATTCAATCCCAAATTGAAATTAGAACAACAACATGTTCAACATTCTCAAACCCAAGTCATACATCAAGTTGAAGTAAATAAATAAGAGAAAATAGAAAAGAACTTTAAATGGCTAAGTTGGAGTGGCTAGACAGCAGCTGTGCTCCTCTTCCCCTCTCTCCTTCTTCTCTCTTCCTTGTATTCTTTCTCAAGATGGCAAAATGGAGGCTGGAAAATTAGGGTTCTCCTCTGTCTTCTGTAGTCTTTTCTATTTTAGGTAAAAACTAGGTTTTATCCAGACCAAAATGTCTGAAATAACTCCACAAAGTTAAGTTTTAGAAGTTGGTTCGTGTCTGCTATCATGCAAGTCACGATTGTGGCACTTGGGATTTGCTTTTTCCATAATCATGGCTAATGAGGCCACGATCGTGACCTGTCCATTTTGCTTCTGTCACGATCGTGGGCCTGGATCTTCCTTCGAGCTTCCTCCAAATCTTCTCTGTTCTTTGATATATGATCTCAAACACTAACAAACACATCAAGGCACCTTAAATACACAAAATTAAAGGTCAATAGCATATTATAACCCATATAACTCTCAAAACACACATATTTAACCAATTAACACAATTTTAAACCTAAACATACATGAATCAATTAATTAATCACTAAAAACATACTGAAATGCCTATTAAAGCATCATGCAACCTACAACTATCAACATACCATAAGAATCTCAATGGTTTAATAAATCAATGAAACAATTGCATGACGAAAGATCAATTTATTAAGGGTTTAGGGAGATTCGAACATAGATCCTAATTTCTGACAATGATTGTTTTCTAAGTGAATTCCACTATCTTTGTGTTCATTATTATTTCCTATTTTATTTTACTTGCTTAGTTTTATTTCCTTTAATTAAAAATCTAAAATCAATCCTTAGGCTAGATAATAGAAGAAAGGTAATTACTAGTATTCATCATCTTTGTAGGATCGAGCTACAACTATGATATGCATTTGTGGTTATTACAATATTGACTATCACAAAATAAGTCAATCATTCATCCATTTCAATTCAATTATGTGTTTAGTATATATTCTAACATATTCGAAAAATTATTTCATAATCTGATTTCATAACATAGAGATTGAGAAATCTTTATGTATGAATAGATCTATCGTAATTGAAAGGAATTGATTACAAACCTAGAGTTAGGTAGATATAAATCCTCTAGATTAGGGTTAAACCTTAATAGTGGAATTCACAAATTGATAAAGCAATCTTAGAATCTTTAACCAGAGTAATTCAATTAAGAACACTATGATCTAGATTAGGGTTAAACCTAATAGTGAAATTCACAAATAGTTAATGTAATCTTAGAATCTTTAACTAAAGTAATTCGGTTAATAATACTAAGATTCGTTGTACGTAGTCTTAAGTGAGTTATTAGCATACAATAGGAATTTTCACAGTCCAATAGTCAATAAAACAATTGCATAATAAAAGGTTAATTATCTAATGGTTTTAGGAGGATTCATCTCCTAGGCACTAATTCTTAATATTGATTGTTTTTTAAGTGATTTCTTTGTTCTCTACTTAATATTGTTTCCTACTTTATTTTATTTGTTTTAGTATTAATTTTAATTCAAAACCAACACTCAATTCTTAGACTATATAATAAGATAATGATAATTAATAATATTCATTGTCTTCGTAGGATTTAACCCGTACTTACCAATACTAGCTACAACTATGCTAGCATCTACAGATAATTCAGTATTGGCCTTAAGTTTAGGTCAATCACTATGTTTTCATTCTAACAATGTATTCTATGAGTGTTTGTTTTCTCAATTGTTATTTATCATAAACCTTTATTGTATATTAGCTTTTGGGATATTTTTGGATAATATGAAAGAGGATGAGAGGTTGTTATAAGGATGATTGATATATTAAGTTGGTGTATGTTTGAAGACAAGCATGAGTCCAATGTGGGGGAATTTGATGAGATGTTATTTGGTTATTCTAATTGGAATTATCTCTTTTATTTTGGCTATATTTTAGTGCTTAAATAGGAAAATTAATGTTTATTTTATTTTAAGAGATGAAAAGTGGGGATCGCATCAAATTAGACTATTATTGGTCAAAATCACAAATTTTGGAAAAAGTGGACAGATTATTGCAGTGGATAAGTTGAGATTATGCCTAATGTCATATTCACTTCAAGATTTGGAATTCAATTAAGAAACTTCTTTCCATCCCTCTTATGTAGGGATTTGGATTTATTTCAATAGGGATCTTTGCAAGATAGAAGGAGATTAAGCTTTGAGTAGGAAAACAAGGGGAAAACACGTTTATCACCTTCTTTAACATTCTCTTTTCATTTCTTTTTAGTTTCCTCTCAATCTTTCATCCTTTCTTCTATTTTTGGCGTTGGAACTAAAGCTACGAGTAGCTAAATCCAAATGTTCTAATTGAAGGGGAATCAAAACTCTAGTGTAACCTTGTGAAGTTTTTTTTTCTAAACTTATATTCATGTTTTAATTCAAGTATTTCTTGTTTAATGTTCTTATATTTCATGAATAACTAATATTAATTGATCTAAAATATTAATTTAATGTTGATTATTCTATAGCTATCTATGAATTCAATGATCCATAATTGTTATGAAGGATTGGTACAAGTAGCAAATAAGTTATTTATGAATTTGCATATTAACCTTATAAGAAACAAGAAAACTAAGTTGAATAGTTGTTACTATCTCAATTATTTAATTAAAGGTATAGTCTTTTTCACTAATCTTATTACTAATGATGGTAAGTTTTGATTTGAATGCTAGGTTTGAATCAATTAATTTAAAAAAATTTGAGACTTATTATGGCCATCCTAATTTGTTTCGGACTAATTATTTGAATGTGAAATTTATTCTTTTCAGACCAATGATCAATATTACAATTAGATGAGATCTTTCTTTTGAATCAGATTTAAGTATTCTTGAATTTTGGACTTTTATATTAAGTTATTTAATTTGATTACTTATTACTTATTAATTTTAGTTAATTAATTATAAACCCCACCTTATTTTGTTTATTCAAATTAATAAACTAGTTTTTAGTTCTCTTGGGATTTGACTTGGTTGACAATTACTACAAAAAGTTAGAGAATCATAATTAATTTTAAGGGCATCGACAATTCAATCAAGCGAGCAAAAAAATAGAAACTAAAAGTCTAGAAGAAATTGACAAGAACAGGAAAAATATATGTCTAGGATCAAAATGCAGAACACATAAAATTCATATCACGAACATTTGTGAGTTGTAGGAGCTTTTTAAGAAAAAGATGAAATGGAGAAAATTTTTCTTTAAGAGAAGGTGAAAATAGAGGGAGCGTTTCAAAGGAGAGAAAATGAATTGCCATCTATCATGCAAAATGAGATGATCCAGGGTTTTTCTAATATAAATTTCCACTTCTAATTAATTAATTAAAAATGTGGGTTATCTTTTTGTTGTTGAAGAAATTGAATTATATTAAGCCATTAAAGCGTGCAAAAATACAACAAAATTGTATCATCAAGTAAAATGTGAGTTATATTAAAGTGTTAGTAGATAGTAATAAGGAAACTTCTGGTGCACCAGCTTTTGTGAGTTATGGGAGGCTTCCTTCTCTTGTGTGGTATAAGATATGCCCAATGTTTAGCCCAGCAAAAATCAATAAAAGTCGATTTAAAATGAAAAATTAACATGGAAGACAATCTCATCAAAGATTTCTAATTTTATTGAAAAAAAAACAAAGAAAAGCATCAAAATCTCTCCTTTTTAATCTCCTAATGCACAAGTGAATATGATACTTTTATTTCAAAGTAGGAAATTGATATTAGATGTAAAAATTCTTGCATTTCTTAATAAAAAAGACGATGAAAAATAATTCTTTCCAATTTTATCAATTTTCACGAGAACAGAAAGACATAAGCTGCTGCTTTCCACACTTAAAAGGGATAGCTATAAACATGTTGGCTCGTTCAGAGACACACAGAAACAGAACAAAAAAGGGGAACGAAATGCTTCCTCAATTGGGACTTTGCAACAACCATAAATTCAAAATCAGGTGTCAATTAAGTACACAACACCAATAAACCTTAAAAAGACTGAAGCAATAAAGAGTTGCAGATTTGGCAACCTCTAGTTTTAAATCTAGTGGTTTTGTGTTATTAACTAAATATATATTTTTTAAGAAAATGTAATAAATTGATTACTCGAGTGCGTGCGCCGCTGATATCTCTGGAGGTAGAATGATTTTGTGACTCTCCATTCCCATCAGATTATATAGGGACCACAGGATAATCATCTATCAAACCAGAAATGCGTTGAGGTGGTGAAATTCTTCTCTCGTAATTTCCCGTGTGCTTAGTATAGGTCTCCGTATGGAAGTATAGGTGGGTTTACTTTGAAAAAATCAAATCTTCTGTCCAGTTTTACTCTGTCTTATTCTGTTTCATAAAATTTCAGCCATTTATTTTGCGGGATCTAAACTCTACTTTGAAGACCCCGTATATTTCTAGCCTCAATGAATATGCTATGCATCCATTGAAATTAGATAGCTTGTTTATCCTTAGTCAACTTCCAAGTCTTTTGGCCAACATCACGGTGTTTTGCTGATTTTTTCTACCTTTTCCCTGGCGAGTGAGCGATGGGGTGAAAAAAGTTATCTCACCACAACGGCTGAGAATCGTAAATGAAAAACAGAAGGGAAGCAAAGAAGGGAGGGAAATGGAGATTGAATTGAACGTGATTGGCGTTTGTGGAGAACCGTTAAAAGTTGCACATGTTATCGAAAAGATAATCCACGTGGCACTAATCAAAAGCATGAGTCACTATCCTTATGGGCCTCAGAGTCTCAGACATAACCAATGGGTTTGAATTCAAGTTAGATTTGGAAGAGCGGGAAAAGTCGTACTGCGTTGGTTTTTCTTTTTGAATTTAAACGAACCAACCGCTCTTTTTTTCTTTTTTCCCAATCTTCGTTTCATGGAAACGACGACAACCACGATAGACTTCTTCGTCTTCTCTTAGTTTCTCCTTTGTATCGATGGATTTGAAGGGCTTAACCAGAAAGCAACTTCAAGCGCTTTGCAAAAAGCATGGCTTCCCCGCTAATAAATCCAATCTTGAAATGGCTCGTCTCTTGGCCTCGCTTCCCATTCTCAAGGTCTATAAATGTTACTTTTCCGCTTGTCATTCCCATTGGATTCTTTTTCCTGTTTATGTCGTTGTTATGTTTAATTTTCGTATCCTTTTGGCCAAGTATTTGTTGGTCGTTGAGGATTAAATGGAGGAAATTGAACACTAACTGGAATTTCGTTGTTTCTGGGTTTTCTTATGTACACCTGCCGTCTTATACATGCTTTGGTTTTGTTGACGTTCTACCCCCGTAGTCAATCTAATGCGTAAATGCTTTTTCTCTTTCCCTTAATCTGCATAGGAAAATGAGAATCCAGAGCCACCTGGTCTTGGTGAATCGCAGGAAGTGCCAAAGAAAGTGAAGAAAGTTAGGTTTAGTCCAGATATTGAAACGCGTATCTATGAGCCTTCGGGGTATAAACCACGAGGCAGGAGACGCAGTGCTCGTAATGGTTCATCAGCATCTCAAGTTGTTGAAAATGAAGAGCGTGGTAAATTTTTGAAGAAAGTTGGTACTTCACCACCTGTTATTGGAAGATACAGAACACGAAATTCAGTTCAAAAGGATGCAGATAAGGTTGTCTTGGAGGTGGTTGGGAAGAAAAGAGGGAGAGGACATAAGTCAGAGAATTACGCTACTAATGCTGTTACTGTTGTCGATGAGCTGCCTCCAGAATCGAAATCTTTTGAGACTAAGGGATTGCCTAGGACTAGGAGAGAATTGAGAAGTAGGAGGGTAGCGATTGAAGAGAATAGAGAAGCAGGAATGAAGAATCTGAGCCTTTCACAGAACAATTTAACATCCAGAAGCTCAAGGAAGAGAAACGATGGTGAAGAAGTTGTGATGCAACTGGAAACAGATGTAAAGAAGGATCGAGGCTATGCACAGGCTAAGCATGAAGTTGGCAGGATGACAAGATCACGGGCTAAGCTTGAGAAGACTTCTGCCGTTGAGCTTCATGACGAATGTGATAAAGTTCTTCAATCTGAAGAAACCGCAGCAGAGTTTGGCAGAAATCATCCAAGAAAAAAATCTTATGTGCCTCGTAAGTTGGTAGGAAGTGAAATCTCCAGTGTGGAAGATGTTGAGTGCGGGATTGTTACAAGGCGATCAAAAAAACATGTGGCAAAGCTTGCACATTCTCAGAGTTTGGAGAATGTTTGTCCAGTTGAAAGTGATAATGCAATTCTTGGAGTGCAGGAAGTGTGTGAAGGGACAGTCGAGTCTGGTTTAGATAGAAACAATTATCGACAAGAATCACTTGCTACTGAAAAGGTTGGGATCGGAAGTACTGCTGAGGAGATGAAAAACGCGACTAAGAAGCAAGCTAAGAGTTCAGTTCTTGAAGTTCTTACTAAAGTTGAAGCATCTATTGAGTCTAGGAAGGAGATTGAGCATGATGCTGTAATGGTTACCCAGCCAAGGAGGTTCAGATGCAATACTACCATTATTTCCAAGGATACTGTGGCTAATGTAAAAACAAGCTCTGAAGCAGAAGGACCATTAAAGCCATTGCGACAGAAAGTTGACCAAAAAGATATTAGTGCACTTGATGAACCTTTCAACTCAAGAAGAGGTCCCCTTATACAAGATTCAGCAGCAAGCTCCAGCAAAGTGGATGATAGTGCTGTTGTTGAAAAGGTTACATCTTTAAAACGAAAATGTGTGCCACTTCCAGAGAAGGAATCCATATCATTGGGTGAAAATACTCCAAAACATTCCCCTAAAAGTGATTTGGCTGATCTTTCTGCACCCGTTTCTACCGCTGGTAAGAAGCAAAGGACACCTGATTTATCCAGATCCCCAATTATAACGGTGAAGCCTACATTTGCCAAGAACATGGGACCCACAAGAGAACAAATAGTTGGAGACACAGGCTGCACTATGTCACATGTCACAGACCCAGGAAATTGTGGTGAAGTGGTTCTTAAAAGCATTGATAATAGGATGGGATCCAAGGATGCATGTAACAAAAAGAAAACCAGCTTCATTGACGTCTCTGTTTCTTATTCTGACATCAGGGAAGACAATAGTGCCACATCAGGTCCAAAGCAAATTTTGGTTTTAAAATCATTGAAACCAGCAGATTCTTTTACTGGTGTTTCAATCCATACTTCAGGGCAAACTGTGTTTGTTAATGAGGAGCCTGAGGTGGTAGATAAAGTAGATAAATTAGTTGTTGATGATGATAGTCTTGCTAAGGTCAATGTGCCATGCAAGTCCCTAGAGAATTTTGTTGTTAGTTCAGCTGATCAAATCGAGTTGAAGCCAGGAGCTTGCAATGAGCTTTCTCCATCCAATGGTCTATCATCTCCAAACCAGCATGTTTTAGAAGGTAAACAAAATTTTCTAAGTGTCCATAAAAATATTGCTTTTGTTGTTTACAGATATTGTTTCTTCTGGTGTGACGGTAAATATTCCAATCCCTCGGGGGCCGTGAAAGGACTGAAAATTGATTTTTTGACAGGCAAAAAAATAAATCATTATGCAGTGGACATCAATGATAATTCAAATGGAGGTGACAAAGTATCTATTCAGGAGCATGGAGTCTGTGATTTACAAGGGTGTAACTTAGATAAAAATGTGCATGAAGAGTTATTTCCTGATGAGATATTATCATTTGCTGCCGAAGAAAATTTTGAGGTGGGTGATAATGCCCTCATCTCATTTGGCAAGAGGCCTATTCAAGTCCCTGAAGAAGACATTGTAGGGGTGGGAAAGTCCTGCAATGGTTCCGAAATTTGTGAAGACAAGTTTTCACCCAATCTTGTTGACATAGAAGGAATCTACTTGAACACCATAGGAGGGGAGAATACTGATGGGATAGAAAATTACACTGCTGCTGATGCTGCTTTACACTGTAAGAGTACTTGCTCTTTCCTTCTCTTGCAATTTGTTGGGAGACTTCTTGAGATACTTTATCTTTTATAATTTCAACAATGCCTTTTGAGTGATACGCTATGCTTTTTTTGGCTCTAGACAATTTATACTCCGGTCCAAAACAGAATAATGAATGTCAGCAATTTTTGTTTCACATTTATTCTTTGAGCAAATTTAGTATCCTTCAGCCTTTGCAGGAATACTCAAGTGCTATTTGGTTTTTTTTTGGGTTGTATTTTTTTAATAAAAACAAAAATTCGTTTGGTTGTTAATATTAACTTAGTTATATTTTTATTATTAATGATAATTATATATTAAGTAAAACTTAAAGATAAATTATTTTTAATTAATTAAATTTATTTTAATCTTTGTTAATATTAACTTAGTTATATTTTTATTATTAATGATAATTATATATTAAGTAAAACTTAAAGATAAATTATTT
>JAOQMQ010000006.1:11598473-11609980 GCA_027563845.1 Erythroxylum subrotundum
TATTCATAAAGTCTATACACTGTACTTTTGAACAAAACGCGCTAAAGGGGATTGCCTTTAGGGCACTACTCTAACAAACAAGTACTGAATTGATCTTTTAATTCCATTCTTAATTCTTTAATTTGTCATCTTCTATCACGCAGACCAAAATACAACTGCCTTTAAAGAGCTTGCAATTATTCGTCATCCTCGTCATGGTGAATATGCATTTGGGTTCATCACATCAACAGTCATCCTTCAGGTATTTGCTACTTATCTAGCTAAAGCTAAAAGATCTTCTTAATCAATTGTTTGGTTAGACTAGTTGCCAAAACTAAGTAAAGTCCAAATATAGAAAAAACCTTCCCCTTACTTGATGCTGTAGTATCAAAGTACATAGGCACATACTTTATTTCAAGGATTTTTTTTCCCTCTTTGTTTTTTCCTTTGCCTAGCTTTTTGTTCTATAAGATATCAATGGAACCATCTCAAAATTGAAAAGTGTTTATAATACTGACTTTGGCATAGTTTAATTGTAACTTCTTTTGTTTGAGTTTCTTGTTGATATATATGGTTGGTCTAGAGGGATGATGGCTATCAGGAGCTATGCAGTGTCTATGTCCCAACGAATCATCTTTATATTGGTGATATATTTCTGGTCAATTCTGACGAAATCATAAGACCAAATTTGTCCATTCGAGAAGGCATAGGTTTGTTTTCTCATATTTTGTTCTATTTAAATATGCTTTCTTACTCTTTTTATTTTTCAAATAGGGTAACCAAAAAGCTGTGAGAGGATATGACTATTTACTTGCTAGCATTTAAAACTAAATCTTGTTAATTGTAAAACATAACCATAATTATCCATAATTGCACTAATGTAACCTAAATATTTGCATTCATCTTTTAGCTTTCGAAGCGTACCCCATGCTCATGTACTGACAGGCATGGATCAGACATATGTGTGACTTATATAGGATAATGGTATTTACACAGGCAAAAAGAGCAATTTGAACCCTAGTATTTGCACCAAAATTTAATTTTGAGTCAAAACATTTGAGAGTGTTTAAAGAGATTTCTAACGATTTCGATATGTTTAATTTAAATCCTAAATTGATGGAACCTTAAAACTCTCTTAGGGTTCTATAAATTTAAAAAGAATTCTAACGTTTTAGATATGTTTAATTTAAATCCTAAATTGATGGAACCTTAAAACTCTGTTAGGGTTCTATAAGTTTAAACCTACGTGGAACCTTTATATTATTTGTTTTAGGCCCTTTTGCAAGGACATCCCAGTTGGCAAGGGGGTTCCACAACTATGCCCCTCTTGCTCCACAGTTTGCCAGAAATTTACTCATATTATGATTGTAAGGCTCCAAATTCTATAAAGTAGTACTTGCCTCATCTTTTTCTCTAGAAGAAGCCCAACCTGCTTCATAAACTATTATTTCCATCTTTGGAAAACTAGCCTTTTCAAGAGCTACAAAGGCTACATCAACTTGTGCTTTAAAGATGTCGTCATAATGCATGTTAGTTTTGTATCTGCAATAGTTGTTCAAAATCCAAAATATTTTCTTCAATCGCAACTAGGAACTCCATGTATAGCGTATGATTTTTGTTCTGTTTTGGGATAAAATAATTATCTCCTGATTTTTAGGATATTTTAGATTTCATGAGGTTGATAGGAGTCAAATCTCATTTGTATAAATTATGTAGAGCCTAGGATAAAAAATGATTTAATTTAGTGACCATTCAGCCTTTTGTTCATGGTATCAGAGTAGTTACTCTTGGGACCTTCTTTTTCCAACCTTCATTGCTGATCTTTTCCTATCTTAGGCCTTGATTGAAAATATTCCTTGTCCTTGTTGCAACCTTCATCATTTTAGAAATTTCAGAAACCACCCTCCCTACCGAATTAGAAGAGACACTAACTACTCAGCACATGGGGGATCTGTAGAATATCCAAGTAGCCTACAAGCTTAATGGAAAAAATTACTTGAAGTGGTCATAATTTGATCAAACATTTCTCAATGGAAAAGGCAAGATCAATCACTTGCTGGGACTGGACCAAAAAAAGTATGACCTAAAATTTGTTGCTTGGGATTAAAGAATGCCATGATACTTAAAATAAGTGACACTAGCATGTTCTTACCAACAGCTAAGGACATATGGAAGTAATTCTTACCAACAGCTAAGGACATATGGAAGTAATCTTTAATAGACCTATTCAAAGGCAGGAGATGTTGCTCTAATCTATGAATTCAAAACAAAGATTTCAGCTACTAAAAGAGGTAACCTTTCTATTACAGAGTATGACAACCTTTCAAAAAATCTATGGTAGGAAACGGACCAGTACCGATGTGTTTAGATGTAGTGTGGTGAAGATGTAGCCACCTTGAATAGCTTTATCAAAAAATCTATGGTAGGAAACGGACCAGTACCGATGTGTTTGTCTTCATCATTACCACCTTGGTCATCCACTATTTGTTTTTCTTAAAAGTATGTTTCCTTCACCTTTTAAGAATGAAAATGTCTGTATTTTCATTGTGATACATGTGAATTTGCTAAGCTAGTGTCGTTTCCATCAAGTAATATAAGATCCACTAGCCCTTTCTCTTTGATGCATATTGATATATGGGGGATGCCTAGAATATCCAACATTTCTGGTGCTAAATGGTTTGTAACATTCATTGATGATTGTACGAGAACTACCTAGTTATTTCTTATGAAAGAAAAATCAAAGGTGAGCAGAATTTTTCCAATATTCCATAAAATGATTTGTGCACAATTTGGAAGTTTAATTAAAAGAGTAAGGTCAGACAATGCAAGAGACATAAAATAGTAAGGCCAACCACCAATTGTTGATTGGGAAGAGATGAAGCTAAAGTTATAAGAAAAATACTTACCATTTTGTTATTAGGAAGATCTCCAAGATCAACTCACAACAATTAAACAAGGGATTATGTCCGTAACTAAGTGCATGGAAATATTTGTTGAACTTTCTATTCGATGTGAAGAGATGGAGTTGGAATGACAACTTATATCTCACTACAAAAATGGCTTAAAGTAGAAATTCATATGGAGCTAATAATGCAAAGGATTTACAACCTTGAAGATGCATATCACTTGGCTTTAAGAGCGGAACATTACTTAGGACAAGAAGTAACTAAAATGTTTCGAAGTCAAGCTAGGGAGTTTGGCATGAAGCGAACTACGATAGTGCAAAATTTTAGGCCAACGCCCAATGTATAAAAGCTTTCACCACAAAACAACTACAAAACTTCTCAAGGAGCTGAACTTAAAGACAAGGTCATAGCTAAAACTGGGACAAAAGGAGGCAGCAGTGATAAGTTCTTTCGATGCAATGGGAGGGGCTACTTTGCTTATGAATGTCCTAATAAAGGTTTGCATATGATGGTAAGAAGAGGAAGAATCTGATGAGTATGTGTGTGAGAACGAAAATGGAGAGGAGTTGGAAGGAGACTCTAGTGATGAACTAACTGGTCCTACAAATCTTAATGTAGTGAGACGCATACTTATGACCCTTAAAGTGGAAGAACAAGAACAATGGCTTTGTAATGCTATTTTCTTCACTTAAGTTAGACGCAGAGATAAAGTATGCAAGCTTATCATTAATGGAGGAGGTAGTATGAATGTGGTATCGGATAACATGGTGAAACGATTGAATTTACTCACGGAAAAAATCCAAATCCTTACAAAGTTGCTTGGGTAGATGATAGTACTATACTAGTTGCTCGAAGGTGCTTGGTGTCTTTCAAATTAGGAATCTATGAGGACTCTATTTGGTATGATGTCATTCTTATAAAAGTATCTCACATTTTAATTGTGCGACTGTGACTTTATGATCGAGATGTGCAGCACTTTGGAAAAGCTAACACCTATTAGTTTATATATCATGGAAAGAAGGTAATTTTGAAGCCTATGAAGATAGACAAGGTAGAAAAACAAAGAGGAAGTAATAAGACAACTATAAATGCCAAGAAATAGCCTCTTAATATCCTTAAGGAGAGAAAATTTGAAGTTTTTAGCAAGGAAAAGGGAATTGTGTTTGCAATGTTAGTGAGGGAAGTAACAAAAACAACACTTGAAACACACTTTACCTTAACAGAAGAAGTGGGAAAATTGTTAGTTAATTTTCCAAACCTTGCACTGGATGATTTACCAGGTGAATTAACTCTTTTATGAGATATTCAACATTCTATTGACTTGGAACCTGGATCTACTTTGCCAAATCTTCCAGCCTATTGCTTGAATCATATTAAGAATGAAGAGCTGAAGAGACAGGCAGAGGAGTTATTGGAAAAAATATTTGTTCAAGAAAGCCTTAGTCTGTGTGCAGTTTCGACACTATTGACTCCTAAAAAGGATGGAAGTTGGCAAAGGTGTATTGATTAAGATCATAATAAGTATAGATTTCTAATACCTCGCCTTGATGACATGTTAGATATGGAGCTACCATCTTTACCAAGATCGACTTACGAAATGGATACCAGTAAATTAGAATCAGACCTGGAGATAAATGGAAAATGGATTTCAAGACTAAAAATGAACTTTACGAATGATTGGCGATGTCATTTGGACTTTCTAATGCACATAGCACTTTTATGAGAGTGATAAATCAAGTGTTTTGACTATTTATAGGCAAATTTTTGGTGGTATATTTTGATGATATATTAATATACAGCAAGACTAAAGAAGATTACTTATTACATCTACAACAAGTTTTGAGAGTTTGAGGCAAGAGAAACTTTATATCAACTTAAAGAAGTGTTCTTTCTTACAATCAAGTGTTGTATTTTTGGGTTTTATTATATCCTACTGTGAAGTGGAGATGGATTTTGAGAAGATTGGGACCATCCTTGATTGGACTATTCCAAAGGATGTGCACGAGACATGGAGTTTCCATGGCCTATCAACATTCTATAGGCGATTTACTTGTAATTTCAGCACCATAATGGCATGCATTACTGATTGTGTGAAGAAAGGACAGTTTACTTGGTCAAAGGAAGCAATTAAAGCATTTGAAGAAATCAAGAGAAAGATGACTAAATCTCACTTCTAGATTTTTCTAAGGCATTTGAAGTTGCTTGTGATGCTCATGTGGGAATTGGAGGCATACTCAGCCAAGAGGGACACCCAGTTGCTTACTTCCGTGAGAAGTTAAGTGAAGAGATCAAACGATATTTGACCTATGACAAGGAATTTTAGGCAGTAATACGTTCTCTTTACAATTGGCATCATTATCTCTTATACAAGGAATTTATTCTATATTCAGATTATGAATCTCTTATACAAGGAATTTATTCTATATTCAGATTATGAATCTCTTAAACACTTCAAATTCTGGAAGAGCTTGAACAAAAGGCACGCCTTATGGAGTGAATTTTTGGAGCAATTTAACTTTTTTTTTTATCAAATATTAGATAGGAGTTGAGAATAAGGCAGCAGATGCATTGAGTAGGAAGAGTCATTTGCTTAACACGTTAGTCGTAAAAGTTGTGGGGTTCGATAAAAAAAGAGATATGCTTTAGATTCAAAAAATTACAACTGGACAAGGAAACCAATACTTTCCTTTTGTGATCCATGATGACTATCTTTTCAAAGGAAATCGACTTTGCCTACCTAATATTTCCATAAGGGAGTATGTGATTTGGGAATTACATGGAGGAGGAGTAGCATTTGCCCTCTATGTGCAAATAAAAATCAGAAAATCCTATTTGATTGCATCTTTCTCCAAGACACTTTGGAAGAGATAAAATCATCGCATTGGTTGATTATGACTTTTATTGGCCCTCTTTAAAAGCGGGGCATGTCTAAGGTCATACAGTAATATCGAACATATCAATTAGCTAAAGAAAACCCGTGCCTTCTATAAACCATGGTAGGACATAAGTATGAATTTTGTCTTGGAAATTCCTAAAACTATAAGAGGTTATGATTCTATTTTTGTGGTGGTGGATAGGTTTTTTCAAAATAAGTCATTTCATTCCATGTTCCAAGATTTATAATGTTGTCCATATTGTTAAACTTTTCTTCAAAGTGGGTCTACATCTCCATTTATTACCTTTAACCGTCGTCTCTGATTGTGATGTGAAGTTTGAGTTATTTTTTGAGAACTCTATGGAAAACATTAAACACTAAGATTCAATTTTCACATTCTTTTCCTCCCTAAACCGATGGATAAACCGATGGACAAATAGAGGTAGTGAATAGAAGCTTGAGGGACTTGTTAAGATGTTTGGTTGAAGACAATGTGAAAAATTGGGACCTAATTCTTCCTATGATAGAATTTGCATACAACAGTTCTATAAATAGGTTTAACGGTTAGAGCCCTTTTGAGATAGTTTCAGGAGTTCAACCAAGGAAGCCTATTGACTTAGTTCCTTTACCCCAATCAACATGACTTAGTGTTGAACCTGAAGCTTCTGCACAACACATGAAGGACATCTTTGACAATCTGACGAAAGATAATAACCTATAATTTATCTTATAAAGAACATGTTGATCAACATCTTCAATTTTTGGAATTCAATGAAGGGATATGGTGATGGTTAGGATTCGTCCAGAATGTTTTTAAAAAGAGAAATATAAGAAACTTTATTTATGAAATGTTGGACCTTATAAGATCATCAAGAAGATGAGTGATAATGTTTATGTTTTGAAATTACCAAGTGACATGGGAATAGATCTTGTCTTTAATGTTGCGGTCTTAACTATTTATCATGAACAAAATGAGCAATCCCTTAATGCAACTGCAAGACTTCCTGCCACTCCTCATCTTAAAGATTAAATAGAGGATGTTATTGATGAACAAATTGTAGCCACGAGAGACGGAGGATGTCGATAATTTCTTATCAAATGGAAAGGAAGACTAATTTCTGACAGTACTTGGATTCTAGGATTAGAATTTCAAAAGTTGAATCCGGGCATATATGGACAGTATTTATAACGTTCTACGTCGAGGATGATTTAATACAAGCAGAGGAGAATTGACACAAAAGAATTTAAAATATATAAAAGAAATAAAAGAGGAAAGATTAGTTAATCACAAGCTTTAATTTGGTGGGATGAGGATTGAAAATTGAGTTGACATCAAAGATAAGGGCTAAAATTTAGATTGTGTTAGGATTCTTTATTAGATACGAAATAGTAGTAAGTTACATAGGATATTCTATTTTAGATATGTTATCCTAGTTACTTAAAACTTATAGAATTTCTATTATAATAAGACTTAAACTAGGAACTCTTTCCTACTATAATAAGGATTCTAAGAACTATATATATGTGTGTATTCAGCTCTTCAACAACAACAACCTAGTAAAAGTCCTGTTGAATGCAGGGTTTGAAGAGGTCCAGAAGTTTGGAGCCTTATCTCTAACTGGTAGAGAGACTGTTTTTTATGTATTCAGCTATTTATCAAGAAGAAGAAATCTAAAATTTTTATACAAACTGAAGTTTTCAACTAGAAGGTTGTGACGCTTTCTTCTAAAAGTGATTCCTAGTTTCTTACCTTCCATTCTTTGTATTTTAAACCCTAAAATACTAGCCTAATATCATCTATATTTCTAATTTTGTGAGTTTTAGCTACTAGTTAATAATTCTTCTATTTGTCCTACATCTCCCATATCTCAATGTCTTTAGCCCCCCAAGATCTCATTCCCTACTACAATCCCAATGATACTAGTTCCAGGAAGGAGTGGCTTCACGTTTTATTTCACCCAATTCATTGCACGATCCTGACCTGCACTTATATTTTTCAAATACCTGTTCCCAAGTCCAACTATAATTTCAGTGTCTAATCTTTTGAAGGCCATGAGGACTTCATGGGTTGGGAAAACAAGCGGGCACTTTACTGGAGAGGGAGGAACAAGACACAGAAAGGAGACCAACTTAAGTCTAAAAATGTTTGGGAAATTAGGTATTTGGGTAGAGTTGTGTACCCCTTTTGCCACTTGGGATGTCCAACTAGTAAGGGGGGCCCGGCCCACAACTCTTTCCGACTAGTAAGAGGGGTTCATAAAAAATAATAAAAAAGTCTACCTGGGTTAAAATTGAAAGAAGCATCACGAGGAGTTGGGGTTCCATCAATTTAGAATTTAAATTAGATATTTTTAAAATGTTAAGAGTTCTTTTTGAATACTCCCAAATGTTTAGATATAAGTTAAATTTTGTTGCACAAATTGCCTCTTTTGCCTATTTGTAAATAAGAAAGAGGTTCTAGGCCCCAACAAATCGAGGTTATAGTAGTTTAGAAGTGCCTTTTTGATATATTATGCTATAATGACCGTAACCTCTCTGCTGTTAGTAACAAATAAATGGGAGACCAGTGGAGGAAAGTTAGTAGAAATACATCACTTAATGGGCCCCCTAACCTTTATTATTAATTGATTGGCAGTTACTCCTTACCTGAAATATTTAGTGGGTCCAAGATTATTGTATGAACTTAATGTATCCAGTAAATATAATGTTGATGCTTCATGGTTTGTCGTTGATAGACTCAATTACTTGTTAAAAGATGTGCCATTGACTTTCAGTCCCTTGCAAAATTGGATCTTTGACCTTTGAACTAAATTAAAAGGTTGATTAATTGCATTTATCTCCTTAGTTAAAGAAAGATTTCTACAAGCTGATAAGTTCCCTCACGGGAAAATGATGAATGGATACTACATTCAGACATAAGGAATGATATGTGTGTGTCATAAATAAGTAGTTCCAATACGATTTTGGATTTGTGATTCTGATGGTAAGGGCTATATCTTTTATAACATGAATTCTTCGCAAGCAGACAAAAAAATTGACACCAGAATCAGTATAAAAGTTGATGAGACAAAGGTTGTGTTTTTTGCTCCATGATTTATACTTTTGAGTTCCATTTTGTTTCAAATGGATTTCATAGCATGCCATTGTCGATTGGCACTTTATTTACAATTTTCTTTCTGTGATTCAGAGATCATTGTTTCAGTTGGTATGACGATGCCTCAGATTATCTCTCATACAGAAAGGGCTCCCCATCAAAGAAACAGAATCCCACTAAACAGAATTATTTAGGGACGGTAGACAGGTGTGATTCTGCCATTACCTACTATATTATCTGTAGTAAAGTCATGCGTTAATGACTATATTCTTCCATCTCTCCCTTTTCCCAAAGCTTCTCTATTTTCGTTATGAATTGCTATTAGGAAAATAGGAATGGTTAATATGATCTATTTTCTTTTCCTGGTTTTATCTGTTCACGATGAGCCCTAGGCCAGACATTTATGAATTGAAGAAACCTTGTACATGCAGAATCGATTCTACGTTAATGATTATAATGCTCAATTTTCTCTTCCAGGTTTATCTGCTCAAGGTAGCTCTAGGCTAGACATTTATAAATTGAAGAAACCTGTATATGCAGAATCGATTACACGTTCTTGTAACAAGTGTACAATTTATGAGTGCATACCAACTCCCAAGTCGTACCGCATTAATGCTGACATGCCTCCATGCGTTGGCATGTTCTGGGAACCCTGGAAAATCATTGTACTAGTGGCCTCCATGTAGATTTTAGTAGGAATATACGAACCATCTGTAGACTTGCAATTTCCTGTTCAATGACGAACTGAATTCTGTAGTTTACTCGTTGTTGCTTATACATTCAGAGGATTGGAAATTGATTATAGTTTCTTTTACTTCCAACTTTTTATGTAGCCTTCTTTCGTTAATATAAATCACAAATACATTTTCTTGAGAACTTACCAGGGGAATGATCATGAAATGCTAAACCAAGGCTTTAAGAGAGTTGTTTTCTCATCTAAAGAAAATTGTTAATCCTAGTCCAAATGCCAGTGATGAAATCCGGACCTGATAACTGGTGTGGAAGCCTAATTGCTTGTCCACAAAGGGCAATGATTCTGGACATTATACAAATGAAATAACGTGTTGATGTTCAACCCTTTATCGTAAAAGCTGATTAATTTTGGTGAAACATCATGTTCAGCAAATGTAGCGATAACCGGTTAGAAGGAAAATGTATAATCAGATCCTACACTGGGATCCTAGAGCACACTTGGACATTAAGTACTCAAGTTTGAATTACTAATTATACATAAATCCATCATGTCAAGTTACAGTTACTTGAATACTTTCTTAAAGCCAAGCCTAACTAGTCCATATAACTCTTCACAATGTCTTATCTGCTTTTATCGTTCTGATCATAAATATCGTCACTCTCGAATACATGCACTCCTTGTAATGAATTATCATTATAGTTCATCACTTTATCTCATAATCGAACTTTCCCCTTAGCCGTTATACACCAACACTTTTGGCTTTTGGCGCTGGAATCCGAGGGAAGTTCAGATATTTTGTACGTATTATACTTATGCAGGTTTATATTGCACTACTTAACCGGATTTACTGTCCAGATAATTATGTACAAAAAATTGTTAAATGGATATGTATTCTTACCGGTATTACGGCTACAGAGGATTTGTAACAGAACAAACTATTTGAATATGGGCTGTAGAGCTACACATTATGTTAGCTATGAGTCCCTCTCACATGGAAGGACACCATCTTTCAATGCAAATGATAGGCATGCGGCGCCTACCAATGTTGAATGAAAGAATATGCTGTTTTTTGTTGAAGCCGCAATCGCAATTGTTGAATAAAATGCTGCATGTTTTTGTTGAATGGAGAAAGACAGCTGCAAAGGCAACAGCCTCACGCGGTGGAGTGCCTATATAAGACACTTCCTTAACAAAATAGAAAAATAGAGGAAACCAGAGCGTTGTTTTTGCTCTGGAGTTGGAAAATTTATTCCTAAAGAGTTGGTGAGTGACAAAATAGTGAGGTTAGTATTTTTATGTTGGGAAACACCTTGTGAGCCACTATTTTGGTTTTATCTCTGTATACCTACTATTTGTAATAGTGGAAGAAATATTCTGCGTTTTGGTCGTGGACGTAGCCCAAAGTTAAGGGTGAACCACATTAAATATTCTATGTCCATTTTGCTCATTTTATTTTTCCTTTTAACAAAATACACCCGCTGCGCCCAACAAGTGGTATCAGAGCTGTGTTTTTATTGGAGATATTTTTTTGAAAAGAAGCACATCACCGGGAAGAGAAAATTTCAACGAATTTTTTGGCGTGATCTGTTTGAAAAGTTGATGTAAAACGACAAAGATGATGAATAGTAATTTTATGTTGTTTTAATTAATTTGCAAGGTGACGCGTGCAGTAATAGTAACTGGGTCCCACGGTACTATTTGCGGTACTATTCACAAGTTACTATTTACCAGGTCCCGAGGTACTATTCTAGTGGGGTCCGATGATACTATTCCGATGGTACTATTCACAGGATCTGGCGGTACTATTCCAGTGGGGTCCGACGACACTATTCCGATCCCGTGGTGAAAATTTAGAAGATATCTTTTTCGCCAAATTTTGACATCCTGGTTCCATATTTGAGGTCGGTTTTCTCAAATTTGGCTTAATTTGGCAAATGGAGGTGAAGACGAGCAAAATGA
>JAOQMQ010000006.1:11615901-11631867 GCA_027563845.1 Erythroxylum subrotundum
TGATTCGATCGTCCACGATTTTTTCAAGAGATTCAGCAGAATGGCGATCGGCCATCATTCCTATCTGCCGAGCGGGGATTTGTTGTTGTTCCGTCTGAGATCGTAAGATTTGGCGAATCAGCAGATCGGCCGCTTCCTCCATTTGTCTTTGGGTGAGGGAGATTTGTTGTGGTGCAGGAGGGTTTATGTTTAGGGGATGTTGGATGTGAGGGTGTGAATTGTTTCCAGCGTTGTCCTCTAGGGCTACGCTCTACGCTTCTTGATCTCGGTTTTGGGATTGTTGTGGTTGATCCTCCAGATGTGAATATTGTGTTTGGTTATTTGGGTTTTGAGGGGTAGCTCGTCTGCGCTAGGGTTTTGGATGATGAGTGGAGAATGGATCTGGAGATCATGATGCGTCGGTGGAAGGACGACAGGTAACTGCAAGCCCATGCGTTGCAACGCAAGTGCTGCGACAGCGGCTACATCAGGATTTGTTGCTGCCGCCTGACTGATCTGAGTACTTCTGGACGTGATGCCCTGACGCCCGGCCACACGGTGGGCGCCAACTGGTTCTGTCTGATTTTGCTGAGGCTAGGCGCCGTTGCTTGGATCCATGAGTAAGGGTTGATCTGAGCTTGAAAGTACCTGCAAAACAACAGAAGGCACACCGGGGGTTGATTTCCAATAGGTCCCTCCGATGCTCAAGTTAGTCTTTTTGTAAGAGTTTTGGTTGCTATGAATAGAGAATATTGAGGTTCTAGTCTCGTACCTGCGTCATGAAGAAGTAGTGAACTTATATAATGAATACCTGCCAGATTTAGGCCAACATTTATAAATAGGCCGATCAACCCGTATGCTGTTATGTGCTTGAGTCTGGGCCTAACACGACCGATCCAACCAAAGTTCTTTTTGGTTTGCTCTGAAAAATTCAATTTGCGTCTATTGCCCTTGCGATTGTTCTGGAATGCATGCCTTAACTTTTTTTTTTTTTTTTTGCGTTCTAGAAAACGCATTGCATGTTTTGCCATTTCTGCGATATATGGGTTTTGATTTTGAATTGAGAGCTTGGACTGGAATGGTTGAGTTTTTGGGTCTTGGTGCATTGACACATGTCGGAGAAGATGCATGGCTGGCGGTTTCTGTGGTGCTGAACTGCAGTAGTTGTCGGAGACTGGAGACGTTGGCTGGCTGCTACACTTTCGCTGGCGGTTGCGGCACCAAACTCTAGAAACTTGTCCAGATGTGTCGCTGCGAGAAAGGAAGCAGGCGATGGTGGCTGCAGACCGGCGGTGTGAGACATCAGTGGAGAAGACGCATAGCAGTGGCGACGAAAAACGAAATTTATGAAACCATAATTTGAAAACGACGGGGCATGTGCGAGACACGCACCCCGTAGGAAAACAAGTGCTTGTCAGTCGCACGCCCCATGCAGAGGCTCTGACGCGTCATTCTTTTATTTACATTTTTAAGCCTTCTTTTAATTAAATTGGTTTAATTAAAATAAAGTAGGTTTAATTTGAAAAAGCGTTGTCTAATTGTTTGAATATTATTTTAAAAGGGTTATTTTATTAGGATTACTTTATAATTTAGTTTGATTTTTCAAGGAGATGAATTATTAAATTAAATTAATTATCAATTCAATTCTAAAATTAAAGTAATTATTCTTCTTAATATGAATAAGATTAATAATTATATTGATTCCTAATTAATTTTATAAACTTAGTTCCTAAAATTAGAATTAATTAGTTTTAATTAGAAATTATTTCTTTATTTATGAATAATAATTTTCTTGATTTTTAGAAAAATATTTTTCGTAGTTAAATTTTGAAATTTTGAATTTATTAATTAAGAAAAATGAGTTTTCGTTAGTATTTTTTTAAAATAGTTTTCTAATTTATTAAAAGATTATTTTCTAATTAATTAAGAAATCATTCTCTAAATAAATAATATAAAGGACTTTCTTAATTAAAGTTAAAAGTGTTTTATTTAATTTTGAAAGTAGTTTCCTTTTAATATTAAAAAATAGTTTTCTAATTAAAAAAAGTAATTTCTAATTAGATTGGAGATAGTTTTCCAATTGGATTAGAATATGTTACTTATATAATTTTGAAAAATGAGTTTTTCTAAATTATAATAAGTATGAAGAATAATTTATTGAAAATTGTTTTGAATTAAGTTTTGTTAAAGGAGTCAAAATAATTTGAAATAGCTTCCAATTGAATTTGAAAAATTTTCATATCAAATTAAATTTCTATTTGGACTACGAATTTAATTCATTTAGGAATCAATAGATTTAATCTAATTTAATTTTTCCAAAGAGTTGGAACTATTATTTTAGATTATAAAGATCAATAACTTGAATCAAACAAAGCTTGATATTTTATGCATACAATTCGATTATGAGTGCACAAGTTCTATACTTTATTTATATGTTTGATGTATATATTGGATGTATGTTAAATTGTATGTTTTATATATGTGATATTTTACACGGAATTTGTGTTTGATGAGACGAATAAAATTAAATCCCTCGTTAAAATATTAAGTACACATTGAAAATGTGATCATTGCCTTCTATTGTTATAAGAATAAACTAGAGTTCTATTTATTGTTAGGCTTGTTGAGCAAACTCAAGGTTACTTTAACTTGATTATATTTAGTCCTATAATAGTGAGTTCTACTTAACTAAATTTTTGTGATTTGGATGGGCAAACTCATGATCACATGAATTTAGAGGCAGGTTTAGGAATAACATATTAGATATGTTTTGGCAAGAGTTTTCAACTAACTAATCTAGAAGTTATATGAGATGTGATTGATAACAACTAATTTAAGATTAGTTGGTTTGTTGAGTAAACTCAAGATCAAATATATTTGAATGGGATCCTAGCCTACTAGAAAGATTAAAATAATCTTTTTGAATAGTAGTGAGGGCCATTATTTCGAATAAATAATGGGAGTAACTAAATACATGATTAAAGTCCTAATCTCATTTGTTAGTCATGACATATAATTAATTATTTGTTTTTCTTACATTATATTTTGTTTTTAGTGGAATTTACCTTTTTAGTATAGTTGATACTAAGTTAGTGAACCAGATTTCCTGGACATAGGTTATGGTTGAGAAGAGTTCTCAAAGTTAGAAAAGAAAAATTGTATGCCCGTTATGCAATTCTTGTTATAATCCCTATTGAGGATTCGATGAAAAAGTTTTAGAGATGTGTCAAAATCATATAGATGACAAAATGTATTGACATTTTGAGTTTACTAATGTCTCATAAACTTTAATTAGAACATGTAAGATGTATGTCAATACCATGATAGCAAAATGCAAAAGGTTGCATTGAGTAGCAGTAAAAGGCATAGTACCTCGAGGAAATTGTTTCATTTAATTTAGCCTACTAAAAGCATAAACAAAGACATCAATTAAAGTCTTTGCTCTAGTATGATAATAGTTGTCATAAGAAGATAAATGATTGCACGACTTTTTCTTGCCTATATGAGATATGATAGATATCATATATATTTCTATTTCATGATTATGAGTATATGATACTAAATTTAGATTTAACATTATTATAATGTTCAAAGCATGATAAGAAATATAATGTTTAGTAAAAGTAGTTGATCCAATTTTATTCAAATAGTTTGTATGTATTGAAACAAAAGAGACTTATGCTTAACATAAGTGGCAAGAATACAAAGTTGGATAACCGAGATTATTCTTTTATGCCATGCTGATTAAACCAATATAACGATAATCATAAAGTTACATCTAGGATATATGTATCCTTTTTATTATGAATCGTATTTGTGAAACTTTTCAAGTTAAAGAATAACCAGATCAATCTTTGGTGAAAGGATAATGATGGTATTGAATTGTTAAATCTTATATACGTATTGGATGGAGTAACAATTCAAAAAAGAATAATACTTATATTTCATTAGATTACTAATGATTTTATGTGTTATAGTCATATGTATTAAATGAAATAATGATTTAAAATTTTGAAAAGTTCAAATTGTTTAATCTAAGTTGAAATTAAGCATTAAGAATATTGAAGCATTTCGATGAGATCGATTTGTTGAGTTTTAAATTTTTGGTTATCAATAGGGAATGAGATTTTGTGGTGAATACCTTCACAACAAAATATCATAAGAGTATGGATTTATAGAAGGAGTAAAATACAATAAGAGTTATTGTATAATGCAATAGTATTTCTTTTATAGCGATGCCTAGTACAATGACTTACCTTTTATAGTTCCAATTAAATCAATTAGTAAGATTTCATATTAGATATGAAATACTAAGTCTTTGAAAGACTCAAAGTTAATGATTCAATGATGTGATACTTGGTTGAGCATACATTATCCACTGAGTTTGGAACTAAATTGGATAATAAAAGATTATGAGATATCCAAAAGGTTGGATATAACCTTATAGACCCATTGAACAAATTATTTGTTTCAATGTATACTTATAGGAGAATAATTTTCAAAATAAGTAGTAGGAGAAAGAAGAAATTTAAAGGTTCAAATGTCGTGACAATACGTCCAATTGGATCTAGTACCTTTATTGATACATTTGATGTATAGTTGAAAGGATACGAGACATTGAAAGACTCACTTTTATGATGAATTCAAAGAGTTTATTTTGGAGATGATTGTGAATTTATCATGTCTACAAGAAGGTTAGTGGGATTATAGTTATCCTTTTTAGTAGGAGTATATAGAGACATATTGCTTATAGAGAATAATAATTTTAATTTTCAATTTTTGAAAACATAATTGTTCAAGAATAACTCTTGTTGGATACAAAAATGTAACAACTTATTTATGAGAATTAGATCTATAGGATTGCAATTTGTTCACCAATTCTAAGTCCAAGTATATAGATAATATACTAAAGATGTTTAGTATTGGAGATATCAGATAATTATACAGTATTAAAGATATCCATTATTTATGTAGGAGTTGATATTTGAGTTCAAGGAGATAATGATATTTACTTTAGAAGTAAATCATAAAGAACAATATCATTCAAGATTGGAAAAGTTCCAATGTAGCAATGATTGCTAATTAAGGTATAATACATTTTTCATTTAATGGAAATGATTAATTGGATCAATAATTTCTTTAATGAACTTGTATAATTCCTTGCATTTTTCAAGATAGTTATATAATATAGAACATTAGAGTTATTGGGCATGCATAAGGAGTTAAGTTCTTATCAAAGATCCAAGTATTTATTTAGGCAATTCTTTTAATTATGATGATAATTAAGATGGAAGTTGTAAGATTTAAGCAAATGCTCATTATAGAGAATCTTGTAGAATTCTCTCGTTAAGCTACTGTCTTAGTAGTAGTATAATCATCATATATTGATACGGTATGAGATATTTAAACAATTGACTTAGTACAAGTGGGAGATTATTAGTTATGTCCTAGAATTAATCGATTGGTTATAGTTTAGTGATAAAATAATTTAAAGGCATTTTTTATGTTATACATGTTTAAATGTATATGATAAAAGTCTATGTGATAATTATACATTGCAAACAAAATTGTAATGACATTATAATTATAAGAATTATATTGCATTTATGTATTATCCCTAAATTATTCCTAGTCATTGTTTTATTAAGACTGGGCTATGGAGATACTTAAACAAACATGTGAGTGCTTGTTAGAGAACAAGTTCACTAAACTGACCCGATATGAGAAATCCATTTTGAACATTATTTGTATGCCTATGGAATTCTCATTATGATGATTCTATAAGTAATCCTTTGACTTGAAATCTCTAAAGTTATCTTGTATAGGGATTGCTATGTTTTGATACTATTTATGACATATTTAATCATGGGTAGTTCAGTCAATAGTAATTAGATGTAACATGAACTATGTGGAGGTAGTTTTGTGATCAAAATAGTATTCATCACCTAAAGTAATTAGGGGAAATGTTCCCTTGTTCTCGATTAGTATTGATTCAGAAATTCTTGACCAAGGAGAAATGACGCTTTGTAAATAGTTTACAAATGTCATTAATTGAATCAATAGCTAATGAAAAAGAACTATTATGATTGTACTAAAAAAGAGCAGACATTAATTTCATATTTTGTCTAATTGGAACATTGTATGATGAAAGGATTGAATTATACAAAAACATCATGCACAGAAAGGTTAGTCAAAATCACTTTGACATTCCTAAATATTTGGGTGGTCAAGATACAATAGTAGACGCCAATTTTGATCTATGATTATAAATTATTTAATTGAAGAATTAAAGATAAATTAAAAGAAATTTTACTTTTTCTAAATCTAGTTACAAATTAGAATTAGAATTTATAATCATTGCCAACATATTTGAGAACTTAATGTATCTCACATATAAAATGGATTGAAAAGAGCAAATATATTTTTAACCAAGTTAGACTTAATTGTAAAGTTTGAGAAACTTTATAATTAAATATGAGATATTTAATAAATAAGTATTAATATGAGATATTAGATCTTATTGGAGCATAATTAGTTTTTAATTAAAATTATTTGTAATTCTAATTAAAATTTAATTGAAATTAAATCGTATTAATATGAGATGTTAGATCTTATTGGGGAATAATTAGTTTTTAATTAAAATTATTTGTAATTCTAATTAAAATTTAATTAAAATTAGATTTAATTTCAATTAAATTACTAAAATATTCAAAACTTATTATAAATAGGCTTAAGCTCTAATAAAGCTAGCGCTTCTTACTTAACTCTCTCTGTAAGAGCTAGAGAGTTTTCTTAACCTGTTTTGTAGATATCATTAAAGGTCGGACATTTATACGGTTACAATGGTTAAGACGAATTAGGTTCGGAAATGGTTCAAGGATATGACAAGAAAAAATCAAGCATCAGTACGAATTAATATTCATGCCTTATTATTATTCATGTGTCAATCATTTTATAGAGGTGATTTTATTTGTTGGCAAATTAAAATACGAAAAAGTTTCGTAATTATTATAGTAAAGTTAGGATCTGATATCATCCTTATTTCCCAGCAGAAGTTATATAACCCACACTGCTACAATAGGCTTACGGATTCACCCATATTTGTTTCTGAAGGTACTCCACCACCATCTTGTCCAAGTGGAAGGCCTTGGTTAGAACACCGGGTTTAATGGGCGGATTTGCTCCGAAAATCGCATTTGCTACTGTGACAACTCCTGGGTTTTGGCTGCTCAGTGCTGCAATAGCAACTGCAGGAGTTTTTCCGACATTCCACTGGAAGTGAATGAGACCAAATGGAAACACAATCACATCTCCTGGATATAAAATTTTGGAGAATAGGCGATGATCTGGATTCGATGTGACAAAACCTGCATAGAGTTTACCCGTCAACACTAAGAGTACCTCTGCAGCTCGAGGGTGATAATGAGGTGGGTTGAGACCACCATACTTAGAGAAGTCAATGCGAGCCAAAGATAAGCCATTGGTGTTGAGTCCTGGTATCCGGTTAACATTTAAGAGAGTGATATTTACTCCAAGTTGATTCGAGGTGTTTCTCGGAAAATTCATCCCTGAAAACATAAAATCTTCCGGGGTGGCATACTTGGGATTCTTGCAGAACTTCCCATTTACGTACACTGCATACCAAACAAATGTTAACTTTTCTTCTTAGGCAAGAGTCCAAAAAACAAAAACAAAAGACTCTTTTCACTTCCAATCTTATATAATAAGAGGTATATACTTTATGGAAGATCAAGTACAGACAATCAGAAGTGAAATTTTCATGAAACAAGAGTTGCCTGTGTACAAGGTTTAGTACCAGGTACTTCAGTGTCGTTTATCGCAACACAGTAGTCTTGGAGGGGACTGGGGTCGAAGGCAACGAGAAACTGAGAATAAGCCAAAACCAAGAGGGAAAAGCCTAAAAGGAAATCAATAACCTTCATGATGCTTCTTGTAATCTGCGAATTCTTCTTCAGGACCTTTTCAATTCGACCATTCCCTGGATATACATAGGTTACTTATAGGCTATTCTCAGCTTGTCGATTCTATGTCCATTTTATTATTTCTACACGTCAAAACGTGGATTAGTTGCTTATCTTTCGATATTTGTTTTCTGCTCAGGCTATATGTGGAATCGCACTGGCATTGCAACGATCTGAGTGAATCTTCTGCGGAGCACGTTGCCTAGTTTTGTATATAGTATCGTTTCCCATCCTTACACGAAATAGAATGTGGTCTCGCATTTTCAATGATTATTAAACATTTGATCTTTCTTAAGCAAGTGTGCAATGTTTGTTTCTCTTATAGTTTTTTTGTTAATATACATCTCGTGATCCTTCCCTAACTTGTAGGCTATTGCAATTTCCTCATAGTTAAGAACTTCTTGTTTTTCTTTTTTTGCTCCTCTTGTCAAGCGATCATAAATTAAGTAAAAGCAATTAAACAATTGGAATTCGCTAATAAGTTCCCGTCAACAGAATGGAACTGGGTTTTGCTTTTCCCACTCTTAATAAAAGGGGCTATACTGGTGAAGGTTGTTTTGGAATCGGGCAAGCCTAGTTTGGTCCTAGTAGGCAGAAATAAGTTAAAAGTCTTCTATGTAAAATTAATTAAGTACGTTATTATAATATTAAATTTATTTTTATTCAAATGATAATTTCATGATAATTTTATATATGACAATTAGAATTCAATTTTCATTTTATAATTAATATTTTTATAAATGAATATTTCCTAATATGTAAAAAATAATTACTCATTTTGTTATAATTTTATAACAAAATGTTAATAAAATATAATCAAATGATTTTTGCAATTTAAAATGTTTTACAACTAAGTAAGTTTTTATTTTATTAAAATCAAAATGAAACAAAAGAACTAAAATCTACAATACAAAAATAAATTAAAATCAAAGGAATTATATGATTTTTGTAAATTATAAAAAAGAAAATTAAAATTATTTTTTAAAAATCAGGAACTAGAATTAGAAAACCTAAAATATAAGTTAACGAGACATGATCTAAATTAATTATGCTTATTTTTTCTTATTCTCAATCTTATCTTACTGAAATATTTGATTTAAAAAAAATGTTAGAGGAGGATTAAGGAACACTATCTCCCTTCTCATTATAATCTAACCTATCTTTTTTTTTTTTGCATTTAGTTAACTAATTTGAATTGGGCATTTATTGTCTATGGCCTTCTTCTAGTTTCTTTCCTAAATGAGAAATAAACTAACCACATCTCCAGAAAAAGGAGGTCTTGTCTCTCACTTCAATACTTTACTTTCTAACTTCATCTCATTTGGTATTCCTATTTTTATCTCTTCCAGTATTTTTCTTATTCACCCTTTAGTTCCCTCCTTTGCCACTTCCTTACTCTTTTTGCATAACCAAATTTTTGTAGAAGGTACCACGTCTCCCTCTTCAGAGCTTTCACTCCCCCTATCTTTATATCTCAATCATCCCGTTTTGTTAGCCTACCATCAGGCTTCAACCTATCTCAGGCCTAAGAGTGGATGGAGCACTTCCTCACTCTCTAGTTTGCCATTTAGTTATGAACTCCAAATACTTGAAGTTAGATCCTGGTGCAATGATGTGGGTGATTTGGGCAACAGGGGAAGCTCAATTATATTCCCCAGTTGTAGGTGGATGGGAATAGTGTTGGCCCCTGAATTTTTTTGTATTTTATGAAGCATGATTAGTTTGATTTTGGGGTCTTGATAGATTAAATTGTGTTGAGATTAATTAGCATGGTAGTATTAATAAGGTTAGGTGGCATGAGTTATGAAATTAAATGTGTTAGAAATATTAAGATGCATGAGGGGTAAATAGGGCATGTCACTTAAGTGGAAATGAACTTAGGCTTTGGAGGAAGGGCATTTTGGACTTTTGGGCATTAAAATGGTATAAAAGGAGGCAAATAAGGTTGTCTTACATGAGAAGAAGAAGAGAGAACGAAAATAGAGAGGGAGAGGGGAGAGAAGTGTCGTGAGAGGGAGAAAGAAGGAGAAGAGAAGAGTTTGAGTTAGGGCTTTGATTTCTAAGAGTTCAAGGAGGATTTTGGAGTAAGTTCAAAGAGGAAAAAGGTAGAGGAAGGTCTAAGCTACCATTTGAGCCAAGAAACCCTTTGATTGGGTGAAGATTGAAGGTAAGTAATGGTTAATGTTTTAGATTTTTGGAGAGTTTTTGGTTCAAAGAGGATAGCAAAGGGATGGGTTTAGTGGTTTTATGACCAATTTCATGTTTTGGGTTCATTAGGTTTTCCAATTTGAGTTGTATTAATTTGGGATTTTTGTGTTCTTGTTGAAGATCATCAAGGAAGAGAAGAAGAGCAAGAGGAGAGGCACTCTTGAGCCACTTGGCAAGCAAAGAACATAAGGTGGGTTTCATTTTTATATTTGTGTTAACAAGTCATAAATGTTTTCAACTAATTGCAATTAATGGTTTTCCAACCACTTGTGAAATGAACCTTTATGTATGCTTTAAATGCTTGAGATTTGCCCTATATTTGTTATTGTGTGAGAATTTGAAATAAATTGCAGTTGCCTTGCGAATATTGTACTTGTTGCTATTGAGTGAGTGGAAAATGGTTTTTATGATTGGTATGAAGTTTTGGTTTATGAAATTATGTCATGTGTATGAAAACAAGCTTCCAAGAATGTGCCATTTGGGCAAACTATATTTCAATGCATGAAATACATGTTATATGGGTTAGGTATAGTCCATCCAAGAAATGTCGCGTGGACGCTGACCAAGTAAAGGCTTCTCCCGCCTGCCCGCTAGTGGCACAGAGCTCCTTTCAGGACTCCCTCAAGTATACGCCTACACAAGGCCATTTAATGGAATTGTGTAGTTGCCATGTTTATGGACTTACCAAGCCAATTTGTTATGTGTTTGAGTGTCTACATGTGTTGAGATGTTTGAAAAATGCTTGACTTATGAGAATTTTGACTTGGGTTTGATACAGTTGAGAAATATGTGTTTTATGAGTTTTATGAGAAATTGTTATAATCATGAAGGATTTGAAGTTGTTTTCGCTTATTACCGAATATAAACGTGTTACCCACGAGCATTAGCTCACCCCCCCCACCTTCCCCACCACAGGTGATGATCAAGTTAACGAGTGATCGAGATGAGCATCAAGGCGACACTCCGATTTGCATTTTTGTTATTTTGTTCTTTTGAAGTTTGGAATTGTAAAATGATGCTTTAGATGCATTTTGGGCAATTGTTGCTTTTGTTAAACTTGTATTTTGGATTATGATGTAAATGGCTTGAAATGCCTTCTAAAGCATTGTAAGACACTTGATTTTGATGGGAATGAAATGCATTTGTATTATGGGTTATTATGGTTTCCAAACCTTTACATTTGTTATGTTTTGAATTTCCATGAGGATAGGAATGTATGCAGGATTCAAGGGAAAATCTGGAAAGTCTGGGTAGAATTTGTAATTTTTGTCTTCTTGAAAGTTATAGAAGATCTCTTGATCTTTCCACCGACATAAAGTTTGTGATATTTGGTTGTGGGAATGAAGAGTTATGAGTTTAACAAATTAGGATGCTATTTATGCTTAGACTTTGTGACAGTTATGGTGTATGTTTGATAATTGGGGTTTTTAATAAACTTGATGATTGAGGATTGAGATCTTGGTGAGATGAATGTATTGTTGAGTTGTTATGAAGTGTTATAGCATTGGAATAGATGAATTTTGGAAGTTGGAAGTGTTCATAGTGTTTGGACAGGTTTTGGGCAAGCTTTGGAGTGGCATGGGGGCTTGGGAAGTCCCCATGTCCGTTAACCGGACATAGGTGTCCGTTTAACGGACCTTCTTGGGTGTAAAAACCCATTTTTGGCTAGCCAATGTCCGTTTAACGGACTTACATGTCCGTTTAACGGACTTTTTCGGGTCAAATTGGTCTCCAAAGCTTGAGTCATGTCCGTTAAACGGACATGTACTGAAAAGATGATGAATTTTGGCTATCTTAGAGGCATAATCTCGTTTAATGGTCTTCATGAAAGTTGTAGCTCTATATGTGTTCTTTCTAATGGAACAAAAACGAACTCAATCCGACATCTAGATTAAAAGTTATGACATTCGCGCCAAGAGAGGTTAAAATTTATTTTGGGTATGAACATGGTTCACTCTTTAGTGCATAACTCCCTCATCCGATCTCCAATTGAATTGATTCTTGAGCCAATGGTTTCCTAGGACATATATCTTACTCCACATAAAATTTTGTGCAATTTGGAGTTGATTTGAGGAAGTTTGTACGAAAACAAGTGAGAGGTCGGTTAGGAGAGCATAATTGGAGTTTGTGCGCTTTTTAGTATTTTGAGGATATCTTGAGCAATACAACTCCGATTGAGGTGTTTCTTGCTTCAAAATGAACTAGAGACTTAAGGTTACAAATTATATGAAGAAGTCAATTTATAATTTTGAGGTTTGACTAGTGTGCGCTCGCCACCAAGGTGGCTTGACAGCTAATGATCCTTCAAGAATTTAAGCTTAAGGTTTATGTCTCAGTCCGTTGGGCTCCGGAAATGGGGTCCAACAAATAGAGTGATGTCCTTACCTTTAGTGGCTTTTCATGCTGGCGCATCTCATTGGTTACCCTCTTTGGATGGCTAATTAGTTGATAAACAACCATCTTTCTTTCAAACTTAATTATGGGGGGACTAAATAAGGAAAACTTTATTTGTAGAAGATGTTAATCAATGAAGAGAACATTCAGCAAATTCTTGAGTAGAGGCTATGGCACATTTTGGAAAACCAAATATGTTATAGAAGTGGAGGCCATGCCTATCTCTTAAAAAGTACTCCCTCCTATCCAAAATGAATGTCGTTTTAGAGGGATGCAAACTTATTAAGAAAGCTAATGAAATGTTTGATATACCCTTATTAATGGTACTACTCAACAATGATGCTTTTGTTTTTTAATTATTATTAACAGTGCAATCATTAAAACATCACATGAAGAGTTTGGATGTTTTCAACTTTTAATTAAAAAGAAATTTTATTGGTTTTGCATTATCTTCATTTTTACCATGTATATGAGCGTCTCTTCATTTCCATATCTCTTCATTTCCATCGTCTCTTCATTTCCACCATTTATGGTCAAAAGATTTTACTAAAATTTTTCAAAATTAATTCAATCAAAATTTGGAGCCAAACACAAATTTAAATAAGAAAATCCATCATCATTGCTTTCAATACTTATGTCTCTTTGTTTCTACTTTGGATATTGATCTAAAGATAAGAAGAAAAAAAATTAAATTAATTTATTCAAACATAAACTTAATTCAAAAACTCCATCATTATTTCTTGACATTCACCTGTGTCTATTCGTTTTAACCTTTTATATTGATATCAACATTGTTGAAAATTTTGAAAATTGATTGATTCAAATTTAGAGCCAAGCACAGTAACATGTGAAAATTTTAGAGTCTAAAAATTTACAAAATGTTTAAAAAATTTGTAAAGGAACCAAAACCAAAAACTCCAGTGGCTATATATATATATATAAGGAACTTTAGAAACAACATCATATGTATTCATGCCTTTCAATTTAGAAAAACAAAATATTGATTTAAATGTTGAAGTAACGTGCAACGGGAGAGAAGTTTCAATTGATTTGAATATTACTTTGGTAGGTTCTGAAAATCCTAATGAAACCACAGTGTCGAGGTTATCAAATCCGTTAACCACACCCACTAGATGTTTGATTTAAATTTGGAACCCGATCAAGAGTTTGAGCCACTATTAATAGATGTAGATTCCAATGGTGTGTATGTGGAAGATGGATCAATCTTATCTCAATTCACGTTATTTTTAAACACAGAAAATCTTTAGTTTTATTTTTATTTTACTTTTTTATAATAAATAGCTCTCTCCAGTATTATGAATTTATTTGGATGTTTCTTCTCATTAATGTTTTACTGCACTGCAATTATTGTATTTTTTAATGTGTTTTTTGCATTGCACGTTGTTTCTTTTAAATTTTTCAACACTGCACTAATAGTTAGTTTTATATTTTAAGAACATTTTTTAATCTTTTACAAATCCTTTTCAATATTTTTAATATTTATTTGCAACACTGCAATAAGAGTATGAAATATTCAATTTTATTTGTTTTCATGCTTGTATCATTTTATTTTACAGAGATGTTTTTAATGTTTCATATCATATGTAAATTTTGATTTTATGTTTTATTGTGGCATTATTTTTCATTATGGTGATGGATAGTTTATGAAGTGAACTAGGCAGTTTTATGCAATTTGTGTTGGTTGTGTTTTTATTTCAGTATTGGTTATTTTAGATGTAACATCCCGTCCCCATATCAAGGGTGACGACCCGAAATTTCAGTACATGGGAGCTCAAAGAGAGATTAAGGAAATGCATTTTCTTGCTCATGCATAATGTTAGCATATATGCACATAAATATTGAATGTTTGCACATAAAAAAGTGGTATGCATTCATTGACAACTTCCGGGGTATGATTGTTTTTAAATGTGATTTTATTGAAAATGAGAAGTAGAGGAAGTTGAAAGGGTGATCTTTGTATGGCTTCTATGTGATAAGGAAAGATTTGGAAACAAAAGTGGTGGTTGATCTGGAATATATTCACTGAGTGTGCTTCGGTCTGTTAGCCATAACTTTTTTCTCGTTATCCAAATAAGATGATTCTTCGCTTGGAGTAAACTAGAAACATATGGCTACATTTCTTATGAAGACATCGAATTTCAATTATGTCTTTAAGAATCTCAAAATTTGTCATGAAGTTGAGAATTGGGAGTTGAATGTAAAATTCGTGTTCTGAATTCAGGAAAAATTTAGGATTGATCTAGAGAGATTTTGGCAAAGTTGCCTTCTTGAAAGTTGTAGATTATCTTCTACCTTTTCAACGGTATATAGTATGAAAATTTTGGACATTGTAGTTGAGAGTTATGATCTTTATAAGTAGAGATGCTCTGGAGAGTGTAGATAGTGATTTAAAACTAAGAAGGAAGCAAAACTAAGAAGGAAGGAAACCTAAGAAGGAAGCAAAACTAAGAATGAAGCAAAAATGAGAAGATACAAAAGTGAGAAGGAAGAAAACACAGAAGATAGAATTTGTCTTCGAGGTCTTCATAAAAGTTGTAGCTCTTGAAGTCCTCTTTCGAACCATCCAAAGAACACTTTAATCAAAAATTTCTAGAGAAAGTTATGGTTGTTTCACCGAAACAGGTTGAGTATGATTGAGGACAAAAACATGTTTGATTCTTTTGGCCATAACTTCTTCTTCTAGAAACTCAAATGACTTGATTCTTGAACCATTGGACTCGTAAGACAATGCTCTACATCTCCACCAAAATAGTAGTCAATTTAAATGAAGCAAGAAAGATTGAGTGAAAAACGTGGGACGGGTATAGTGAGTGTGTTCTTAAATAATATGAACTGGTGTTATTCTACTGAATATATTTGATGATTTCTAGATCGGTAGAGCTCCAAATGAGATGATTTCTGATTTTTGGTAAACTAGAGACATGGAGCTACAAATGGTATGAAGAAATTGGAATCTAATTCAGTCTCTAAAATGATTAAAATTCAGATGGAAATTGTGCATAGTATGTTGTTGTGGACAAGAGCAGTCCAAAAATGTTTAAAGTATATCTTTTGAATCACAGAAGCAAATTAAATGATTTTGGTGGCATTAGAAACGTAAGACAATGGGGGACAATTTTTTGGAAGAAAATGTTATGTTAGATTGTTCAAGGGTACTGTTGGCAAGACACTTAAGCATAAAAGACATAAGGCATAAATAGAAGGGCAAATGGGACAATTCTCACTCATTAAGGGCATAATTGGAACAAGAAGTGTTGTTTTACTTATAAATGAACAAGAAAAACGTGATTGGAAGGATAAGCAATAGAGAATAATGAAAATGAGTAAGAAAGAGAAAGAGAGTTTGGTGGTTTGAGAGAAAAGAAGAGAGTTGAGCTAGGGT
>JAOQMQ010000006.1:11631967-11649296 GCA_027563845.1 Erythroxylum subrotundum
AATGATTAAATGTTATGCCTCATTGTATAAATTGTTGAATTATAATTGTATGGTAGCATGATCAATTGTGATATTTGCTATAATCCGGTGAATTCATCGATGATGGTTCACTCTCGGAGTTCGCAAAACTCATCAAAAATTGCAACGTGGCTTTTCAAGTTCAGAAGAGTTATCCAATTAGATCAATTGGAGTTCAGCCACTGAGGTCTGTCATGGATTAGGGGTCGGGATCAGTTTGCACCTGCATATGTCTTCATTGATTTATTTTTTAAATTATGTTCAGTAAGAATTGTACAAAGTGTTTGTAAACGATTTGGTAATGAAATGACTCTATGGTTTCAAGTGTTTTGTATTTGAAAATGGGCCCGAATTATTGTTGAATACTAATGTTTGTAATCATTGTAACTTGTAAATGGAAATGTTTTTAAATGACATGGGCCAATTTAATTAGTCATTTTCCGCTTACGTGTACCTTGTTTTAAAGAAACAAAAGTTTTGTAACGAATTTCGACTGAATGATCGTTCTAGCATGCCACTCTTGCGGGATACGTACTCGAATATCACCATAGATGTCAGGTATGTGACTTGCGAGAGTGGGGTGCTACAACTTGGGTGCATGACATAAGGCCTATTGTGTGCCTCATCAAGTATCTCATCCTTCACCTCCTTAACATTTGGAATACATAGTCTTTTTCCTACAACCATGAGTCCATCGTCCCTCACTATCACTTCATATTTCTTGCCATTCTAAATTTCTTCTCGGAGCTTGCTTAATTTTGCATCCCGTGCCTGTAACTCCCTAACCTTCTCTTTGAGTATCGGTCTCACGCTGAAAGTAGTAACAATTCAATCAGGTTCCTCTTGTTTCAAACTTATCCTAAGCTTAGCCATCTCTTCCAATAACGGCAAATAAACTATCTGAATGTGGGCTATTAAGGATTTCCTACTCAAAGCATTCACCATCACATTTGCCTTTCCTAGATGGTACTTAATCATCAAATCATAATTCTTTAGCAACTCGAACCACCTTCTCTATCTCAAATTCAACTCTTTTTGGCTCAATAAATACTTGAGACTTTTATGATCTGTAAAAATCTTCGTCTAAACTCCATACAGACAATATCTCCAAATTTTCAAGGCAAAGATTACTGCTGCTAACTCCAGATCATGAGTCGGGTAATTTAGTTCATAAGGCTTTAGCTGCCGCAAGGCATAAGCTATTACCTTTTCTTCTTGCATCAACACACAACCCAAACCCTTCCTTAAAGCATCACTGTATACTGTATAACTCGTATCTCCTGTGGGCAAATTCAGAATCGGAGCACTTATCAACTTGTGATTAAGCTCCTCAAAGCTCTTCTGGTATTCATCACTCCGAATAAACTTGTAATTCTTCCTCAATAACCTGGTCATCGGAGCAGCTATCATAGAGAAGCCTTCCACAAACCTCCTACAATAGCCTGCCAAACCCAAAAAACTCCTCACTTCTGTCACTGTCTTGGGTATATGCCAGTTTATCACTGCTTCACTTTTCCTTGGATCAACATGACCCCATCCTCATAAATTACATATCCAAGGAATACCACCTCATGAAGCCAAAATTCACACTTGTTGAATTTGGCATAAAGTTCCCTCTCTCTCAATGTCTGCAGCACTATCCTTAGATGTTCCTCATGTTCCTCTTCACTCTTGGAATAAACCAAATTGTCATCTATAAACACTATGACAAACTGATCCAGATACTCCTTAAAGAACCTATTCATAAGATCCATAAACGCAGCTGGAGTATTAGTCAATCCGAATGACATGACTAGGAACTCGTAATGCCTATATCGAATCCTAAAGGCTATCTTGCTTACATCAGACTCTTTGATTCTGAGCTGAAGATAGCCTGACATGAGATCAATTTTGGAAAAGACCTTTGCTCCCTGCAGCTGGTCAAACAAATCATCAATGGGCAGAGGATACTTGTTCTTAATAGTCACCTTGTTGAGTCTCCGGTAGTCAATACACATTCGCATCTTTCATCCTTCTTTTTAACAAACAAAACCGGCACTCCCCATGGTGACGAACTCTGTCTTATGTACCCCTTCTTTAACAGTTCTTTCAACTATTCCTTAAGATCCTTCAGCTCAGCTGGAGCCATTCTATAAGGTAGTATAAAGATGGGTGCGGTACCGGGAATCAAGTCGATAGCAAACTCGATTTTTCTCACCGGTGGCAAACCAGGTAAATCTTTTAGAAACACGTTTAAAAATTCTCTCACAACTGGAAAATCCTCTAACTTCACTTTATTCACATCAGTGTCCATAACGTGCGCCAAGAAGGCTTCACACCCCTTTCCCATCATCCTGTCAACTAGCAAAGCTAAAATAATTCTTAGTGATGGTGTTTTCCTGTCCCCTCTAAAAATCACCCTCTCACCATTGCCCAGATCAAATTCCACCTCCTTGAGTTCGCAATCTAACTTTGCATGATATTTCTCCATGGCATCCATTCCCAGTATAACATCTAGCCCCTTTAGGTCTAGAGGCAGTAAATCCACTACCCGTCTAACACCCTCAATAAGTAGTTTGCAACCTCTATATACTTGACTGATTATCACATTCCTCCTTAGAGGAGTACTAACAATTAAGGAATTATCCATTGGCGCCAATTTAACATCATTCAAAATCATGCTTGCAGAAACAAATGAATGGCTGGAGCCAGAATTAATTAACAAATATACTGCAGAGTTAAATAACTTAGCCATACCCGTGATAACTTCAGGTGCGACTGCAGCTTCCTCTCTGTTCATGATAAATACCCTGGCCTGTGCCTGAGCCTTTGGCCTTCTTGGAGGAATAGCCTTCCTTGCTGCTGCAGAGCCCACCTCAGTGACTGGCTTGGTTCTCACTGTTTCAGCTCTCTTTGGGGCTTGCAACTACGACCCCTTTTGCCTTGTTATTTGGGGACAGTCCCTGATCATGTTTCCCTTCTCTCCACATCGAAAACATGCTCCAAGTAACTTGAAGTACTCTCCTTTGTGAAGCTTCCCACAATGCTCACATTGAGTGTTCATATTTATGTTCCTACTCCTCTCCATCCCTCTATTGCCTCCTGCAGTTGAGGCTTGCACTGACACTGCCTTTGTATGCTTACTCTTAGTAGAGGCACTACTCCCCACCTCACTCTGTGTGTGGAAGCTCTTCATATCCCTCTCAGGCATTAGAGCACTCATCCTCTTCTTAGAAGACTGCTCCCTGTTCTTCCCCTTCTTATTCACTTTATATTTTATATTCTCCAGTTTCTTAGCCTAGAGTACAGCATCTACCAACTGCTGGCAGTCACAGAAGTTGTGGATCAGGACTTTCTCCTTGATCCCCAAATGAAGTCCTCCCTCAAACTTACAGCACTTGTCCTCCTCATTAGCAACAATGTTGGCTACATGTCGTGACAATTGGGTGAACTTTAGCTCATACTCACTCACACACATGTCCCTCTGTGTGAGATTCAGGAACTCCCTGGCCTTCTCCTGGACATAAACCCTTGAGAAGTACTTCCTCCTGAAAGCTTCCAAAAAGTCTCTCCATGTCAGTACCGGTGGTATGACCTGACTATAGGGCACTGACTCCCACCAATGTAGCGCATCTCCCTGTAGCAAACTGACTGCATAGTCTAACTTCTTCTCATCAGAGCACTTTATCTGAATCAGGACCCTCTCTGTCCTCTTCAACTAGGCTTCAGCCTCTTTCGGATTTATAGTCCCATTGAAATCCACAGCCCTATACTTGCGGAGCTTATCATACTGCCCACTCCTCTGCACTGGAGCTTGCATCGGAACTTGTGACCCTTGGCCCATGGCATATGAGAAAGTCTGAGCAAAGGCTTGAAAAATCGTGGATCCAGAGGGTTTGCTTAGGGCATAGGAGGAGGAGGCGGTGGCATCTCATGTTGCACATTAGGTGCCTCAGAATCAGGACCAGAATATGTCTCCGCATCATGTGGGATATAGGATTCATCTGTGCTCCCTTGGCGAGAGTTAGATCGAGTCACAGCTCCTCGAGTTCTCTTTCGAGGCGGCATAATCACTCCTTCAATGTAAAACCATTTAAAAACCTTTAGTTCATGCTTCATGTCAAACAATTTCAAATCATGTAAAACAATTTAAAAACAGTGCACGTTGTTCGTTTAAAACAATGCATGTTCATTTCCTAACTTTAAAACTACCCATTTTAATGCCTAAGATACCCCTAAACCTAGTCTTACACCTAGACCTAAACCTAGTTGTCCTGATACCATAACTGTTGGACCCCATTTCTAGAGCCCAACATCGGAGTCGTGGAACGTGAATCTCTGATACCACAACATGTGTTGGGCCCCATTTGCAAACTGTTCTTATACTGAAATAGTATTCTGTGCTCAACTTCCATCCATAAATTGAAATTTTTAGAGACTGAATTAGAAGTCTATTTCTTCAGACAAATTTCATCACTATGTCTCTAGTTTATTTTGAAACAAGAATCATCTCATTTTGAGCTCTACAGATCAAGATATCATCAAAATATTGAAGTACGTTCAGTAAAATATTCAATTCATACTTTTCCAACCGATACCCTTACGTTGATTCAATCAATCTTTTTCAAATCAATACCAAAAGCTATAAATTTTTATGAAAAGATAGAGAAATGTGTTAGGAATCTATTGGTTCAAAAATCAGGTCATTTGGAGGTCGGATGACAAAGTTATAGCCAAAAGAATCAAAAATGTTCAGAGCTGGAAAATCCTTCGAGTGCGATCGCGAGGAACGAAGGTGTGATCGCAACGATGAAGGTGTGATCGCAAGGAATGAAGGTGCGATCACGACTGAAGCTATCTCGTGTAAACCTCCCATGTAGCATCACTACTTAAAATGGTCATATCTCCCCACTCCGATGTCTAAAAATTTCATACTATATATCGTTGAAAAGCTAGAAAAATAAGCTACAACTTTCTAGAAGACACCTTTGTCTAATTCAGCCTAGATTAGTCCAGATTGTCCCCTGAAGTCAGAGCACAAAGTTTACCCCTATGAAAAAACTTGAAAATGCAATGTACAAAATGGGAAGATCATAAGTAAACGACATATATTTCATTAACCTCAAAAGATAAGAGTTTTACAAAGCTTTAATGGCATTTCAAACCTCAATACATCAGTTGAGTTCATGAACCAAAAATACAAAATAAACTTGAACTAGGAAAACTTTAAATGCGGCTAAAACCTTGTGTTTACAAAAATCTAGCTGAAAATACAAAAATATGCCTAATCGGAGTGATGCCTTGACCCTCTTTCACTCAATCTCTTACTCTTCTCCTGAAAATGGAATGGAAAGGAAAGGGTTGAGCTTGAAGCTCGTGGGTAATAGTTTTATAATCGGTAATAAGCAAAAAACCATAGTAAAACTCACATTGAATCATGAAACATATATTTCCCAATTCTCAGTTTATCAAACAATTTATAAGCCACATGAATTATGCATTCAACAAACTTGTCAACACATTTAAGCACATAAGCACATCAAATTGTTTGGGTAAAATTCAAAAATAGAACGTACTACACACTTCTACATAATGATCCTGTATAGTCGTAAACAGAACGTACTATCGCAATCTCACTTAATGGTCTTGCGTAGCCGTGAACTTAGGGGAGTCCATGAAGGAGCTCCATGCCAGTAGCGGGCAGGCGGGAGAAGCCTTTTGTCAAAGTACACTTGACTTAACTTAGGGGACCACCACAAATCCATATAATCATGCATTTCACATCTTGTAAACATATTGCCCAAAATGATACATTTCCGAAACTTGATTTCATAACCATAATATCATTTCAAAAATCAATATTCTTTCAAAATCATTTCCATCATTCATTTTATAAACCAATAATACAATTCATATACAAACATATAGCACATTCTTAAAGCATTTCAAAAGCAATAAATGCACATGAATAAAGTAGTTGAAAATCATTTATTTCCATTTCTTGAAAGAAACATTAATGGCTTATTACTTAATTATAAAAATGTAACCCACTTTGAATTTCCTTGCTTATTACTTGCTTAAATGTGCATCTCCTCTTGTTCCTCTTATCTTTCTTGATTCCCATTTCATAGGCAAAATCTTAAATTCAATAGGGTTGCAAAATTGAAAACCCACAAAGCACATTCACTAAAATTGTTTCTAGAAAACTTAAACCCATGCATTTCCTAATGAAGAGATTATTGGCTCAAATAAAAGCTCTTATCTTCCTCTACCTTTTTCCTTTCTTACACAACCTCAAAATCTCTCTAGAAAGCTTAGAAAAGATGAAACCTAGCTCAACTCTCTTCTTTTCTTTCAAACCACCGAAACCTCTCTTCTTCTCTTTTTGTTTTCGTATTTTCTCTTCTTCCTTCCCTATTTTTGTTTTTTTCTTCCTTCTCAAGAGCAAGACACATTTCCCTTTTCCCATTCTACCCTTAATGAATATAAAAGTCCACTATGCCCTTCCCTTAATGCCTTATAACTTTTAAACTTAAGTGACATACCAAAAATGCCTTTTATGCATTCTTACCACTTTTAAGACAACTAATTCATGAAATAAATCCTACTAACATAGACACGATAATTAACTTCCAAAAATTCACCTATCAAAACCTCAAAATTATTTAAAACATGCTTAACTAAAGAAAAAAAATTGAGGGCCAACATACTCTTCTCTTCAACAAGAAGTAAATAAGAAGTTCAATAAACAGATGGAATAGGGATATACACAAATGAAACCACAAGTTTACAGATGCTAAATGTAAGTGTTAAATATTTGCATTCTTATTAAAATTAATTAAGTGATAGAACTTAAGTTAACAATGTTTGCATTTTATCTGCACCCTGGAAGGCGAAGTCAGGACAACTAAACCTTGAGTAGAAATCAATAAAGAGCAAGCAAGCTGTTACTGGGCATGTGAATCCAACTGCATCTTCAGAGGGAAAGGAGAAATGTAAACTTAACTATGTTTGTTAGTGAACTGAACAATTTTGTGATATTTATGTACTGAACAAGAAACTGGAACTGCATCTTCAATGTACATACCTTATATCCATCAATTTTGTGATATTTATGTACGAAACAATGGTTGAGAGGTTAGATATCTATTGATTGTAAGGATCTTGTTGGCATTTACATGTTATTATATCAATGAATAGAATGACTGCCAATTTTAGTGTGAATTGCTTTTCTTTTAGGGTTTTTTCTTTTTTGTTGAAGCTCAAGAATGCTAGATGATGAAACTACATTTGTTATGTATGCCACAAAAAACTTTCACTAAGCTCAATTGCATTTATACAACATGTTCATTGTTAATACAAAGAATTGGAATTCTAGGTCTATTAAACATCTTTATCTCCTCATAAAAAATTTGATTACTTATAAAAGAACATAGCAGTTATGTTAATGATTTGGTTGAAGTTAAAGTACCTATGACATTTTTATAAGTAGTCAATTGCTGCCTCTTTCAACTCCTTTTGACTAGTAACTAATACTCCATCTTGATTGATTAAAAATCCTACTTTGTTACTATTCTTCTTTACCATATGTTGAAACATCAAACATGTTTAGGCTAGTACATCAAACATATTTAGGCTAGTACATCAAACTTAGTAGTTTCAGATGTTGAAACATCAAACAATTTCACTTTCCAACATCAGGTAAGCTCAATTACATTTAGACACTGTTCTAGTACATAAAAACATTTCTAGGTAAGGTTTTAAACATACAACTATTGCCTATATTGCCTTCATTATTTAGGCTAAAAAACATAAGCAAAACTACTAAACATAAGCTTAAACAAGCTACAAATTTCCAACACTTTGTTAAATGTGTTTCATTACTACTTCTTATGGCAACTAACTCATTTTTCAACTTCAAATTTTCTACAATCATTTCAGTTTGCAAAACATTTATTGCATTCTCTCTCTACCACTTCAGCCTTTAATAGATTATTTTGACAGTATAGCATCTTCTCTATGTTTTTCAGCTCTAAGATAATTCGTCATGCTCTTGGAGAAAATCTTTGATCATACCATTCATGAAATCTACAAACATTTTCACTCTACCATTAAAGAAAAAACAACAATTCGTTAATGAAAAATATGAATATTTATATAAAACAACATAAAAATGTAACAAAATTACTGGAAAAAAAAAACTCGACAGCCATAAAACCTTCTTCTTGGATTTTCATCAATCCATGAAGTCCATCTAGGTGCTTTCAAGTTACAAACAATAACAATATTTTGCCTCTCTATCATAGCCTCATTCAATTAGGTAAGTTGAAGAAATCAGCTTGTATGACCTTGAATCAAGCTTAGAATGCGTTCCTCTACTGCCAAAGATGAAATTTTCAAAAATTTCCATTAAACACAAAATTACAACCAAGAAAACAACAAACTGAATCCCCTAATCAACCTCATTACCTTGAAGAACTACTAATTTAGCTCATTTTCAAGTATTCCCAGCTGATATCTTCGAAAATGTAGTTCAACCCTCTAATCTACCTTTTCATTTAATACGTAAATTACAATGTTGTAATGTTGATTATGCACCCATTGATAGCTAAATGATGTCTATAGAAACTGCTAAGAATTTGCATCTCTTTCTTGAATGTCATATTTTATCTTAAACCCAGCGAATAGAGATAAACAAAACATGCATAACCACCAAGGAAGCTAAACCAAGTGACATAAATCATATCCTACATATAATGAGAAGTAGATGGGGAAGAGAAGACTTGATCATATCCTACATACAATGTATAATACAATTGTACATGAAAACAATTCTATTCTACAAGCTATTCAGCCCTATAATCAAACCCATTTAAAGAAGGTTAAGTAATTTACCTAAATTACATTGTTAACAAACTTTTCCATAAAAAGGGAAAAGGGGGAAAGGAATAAAGTAAAGATTCAAACACCATAAATTATATACAAAAATTAGAAGGGACATGAGTCATTACCAACTTGGGTTCTCAGTTAGAGTACATGCATGTTTCAAATCTCCAAAAACACAACCACCCATTCACCTCCAACTTCAAAAGAGAAAGCTCACACTACATAGAATTGTGATTATCCGTGAAGTGATGATGTGTGCAGGGATTGGAGTGAAGGCACAAGCAAGAGAAACAGGATGAAAATTTGGGGGATTAAATGTTGATTTAGGGTTTAAGAGTAAAAATTTTAATGAAATTAAATATTTTTGCTTTCTGAAAATTCACCTGGCCTAGCCTGTACATGTGTTCTTAACGTGGCATCTAAAGACTAATTGGCCTGCATATAACGGCACGTATATGACACGCCCTAATTTTCGTCCAAAAAAACCTCAAATTGAGCAGACTTGTGAAAGTTTAGACCTTTATTAAGTAAGTTACAAGTTTAAGTCCTAAACTGATCAAATTCAAAAACGTTAGGCCCCAATTTGGACTTTTAGTAGACATTAAGAGTAACTCCAAATTTTTCGGATTTCCAGATCAAGGCACAAAACTATTTTTCTTTCTTTTTTCTTCATATATTTCAATGTCTTGGATGTTGATTTGGATTATTAGGATGTTGAACATGATTATGGGTTTCTAAATCCATATTAGGGATTGTTCTTGGTCTGTTCTGTTAAACTTTATTCTTATTGAATTCAATAGATATATCAATGCTTTGTGATAATTGTTATACTTATACTTGATAATAAATTGAGAGATTGAATCAAGCTATTTATGTTAAGGAGCGCAATGAGAGTTGGTAGCTTAATAGACCTGTAAATATCATATTAATAAACAATTGAAGATGGATCTTAACTATGAATTAATTATCCTTATGATTGCTTCAAATTCAATTGAATAGTTAGAAGTTGTTTTGTGAATCGAAAGGTTGCAATCCTATTATTATCGATTTCAAATGGGATTATTTGATTAGATCTCGAGAGAGGGTAATCAAAACCTTGGGATATCTAGGATTAAGCATAAACTGAATCAACAAAAAAAAGGAACACAAAATAAGGATAAAATAATTCATAAGTTTCCTTGAGTAATTAACTTTATTCTTATTGCTAGTTTCAATTATTCAATTGATTTATTTTATTAGTTATTTCAATTTTAGTTAATTTATTTTAATTTAATTGATCTGTTATTACCTTAAACAAAGTTTTTACATAAAACTGTCAACAAATTAATAAAATGTTTATTTGCCTTATTCCGAAGGAACATTTTCCTAGATTATTGACCTATTTTATGATGTAATACTATATACAAAGTCATCTACGGGGGATAACTAATAGGTTAGAAACCATTATTGCTAAAATAGTCATAAGAAGCACTTATAAAAGGCACATAGATAGGGAATAACATATTTTTGGTTCAAAAACTCCTCAAAAATTACATCAGGAAGGGTTCAAGTAAGAATTGTGACATTAAAGTGACAATAAAGCATTTTACTTGTTGGATCAGAGCTTGATCTTGAAAATATTGCATCAATTAGCTTCCATCCTAACTTGGTTAAATAGATTGATCAATATATAACCACAATAACTTATGGCATCTTAATTAATAGAGAGTTGACCAATCTATTCCAAGGAGAAAGGGGATTGATATAAGGGGACCCTCTTTCTCCTTAACTTTTTACTCCTAGCATGGAAGTACAAATCAAATTAGTTAAGTATAGGATTAGTTAAGAAAGAAAGATAAAGTGGCACACTAAATGCAAGTCTGTGGGAGCCACAAATTTATCATTTATAGAGGACCTCATTCTCTTTTCCAAATTGGATACTTAGTTAGTAAGTGCAGTAATGACTTCTCTAAATTCTTTTAAAGTCCTATCTAGTATTGCCATCAATAAATAGAAGAGTGCTTCTTGATTTCAAAAAAAAAAAAAAAAAAGAGTGCTTCTTTGCTCGGGCACTATTGATAATGCCAATTGTCTAAAATGTATAATAGGTCTGAAAGCTTCCAAATCCACCTAAATCTATCTTAGGATCCCAATTTCCACTAAGAGACATTCCGAAAATAAGTTCAAACTACTCATTGAAAGAATTAACTTGAGAATTACAAGCTAATGTTAAATAGTTGGAAGAGTGTAGCCTTTGAATATCTGGTTCCCTGAGTGTAGCCTTTGAACTTAATGTTAAATAGCATCCAAGTATATTGGACTTTGCAATCTGGTTCCCTAAGAGCATTAGCAAGACCATAAAGTAGACATTGAGGAGGTTTCTATGGTTTTAAAATGCCACTATTAAATTCCATGGCTAAAGTAAAATGGCGTGAACTTCGCTTTCCAAAGATGTGGGTTAAGGATATTACTTGTCAAAATCACTAATTAGTTACAGCTTATTCATAGGATCTGGAGAATTATGAAGGATAAAAATCATTGCTTGTTAAATGGAACGTTTATTATAAAAAGGAGGGGAATTTCTGGTGCATAAGGCCAAAGAAGAATTCTTTTTAGACAATGATTCATACTCTTAAGCTTGGTGAAAGTGTCAGGTTGAGCATCAGTCACAAGCTGGGAGAAGGGGAATCAAAATCCTTTTAGCATGAAAATTTGTTAAACCCTTAAGTGAACTTCTGCAGGAAAGAAGTCCTCATAATTGTGTTTACCATATACAAACTTATAACATAACGAGAATCATTAATTTACAACTCCGATTATATTTTATAGAAAGTATATGCAACCTCGTGTTAGAATTTAAAGAACAATCATTTCAGACTAAGACTTGTCCATAGGTCTAATAATTAATAACAAGCCTCAAAATATAAGTTTGTCTTCCAATCCCACATAAAAAGAGAGAGAGAGAGCATTGTAAGAGTCCATCAAGGAACTATGAAACATCATTCACAAATATAACAATTGAAAGTTTCCTTTGATCTCCCTCCTGGGTGGTAGCACGAAAAAATTCAGATTTGGAATACCTCAATAACATATTCCTTCATTTCATTAAGTCTGTATCCCCTTCCCCTTCAGAAGCAAGGCCCACAAAACTACTCATTCTTCGTCGCATAGCCCTTCCTGTAGAGTCAAAAAGAATGCAGGCAAGGTCAAATCGCATTAAAATTTCACGAGTAAATTCCGCAGACAAATGATCATGTTAATAGCTAAATAATACCTCATTCAAATTCTCAGTATCGCAACACCAGCCAAACCTTTAAATAAAGCTAATTGGGCTTGACATTTTTTCCCTCATAACCATAAGAAGGAACTTGTTTCAACCAGAACTTTAATTGAATGTTGTAGTTTCAGAATATAGACATCAGAGAAAAATATAACTCAAACTATATAAACTGTAACATTGGGGAATATGTAAGATACTCTTTTATCCTAGATTTCATATTCAACAGTGAATGAAAATCAGTATCAACAAGTAGTTAGCAACCCATTAACAAATAATTCAGGAGACTATAACCATCAATCTAACTACAGTCGTATGTTCATGATAAAATTGGTACAGGCCTTTGTTTGAACAAGAATGACAAAGAGCATGGTAACTAGAATGGAAGAAATGCCCTCTATTTAGTATTTTTTAGAAAGTAGGTATAAAGGTGCTTAACATCAAACATAAAATATCAAGGATACAAAGGAGGATACAGATGTAGTCAAATTGCTGAAGTCTGGGGAATTCATACTGCAAAGTTTCGTGAAAAAGATAAAAGTTAAAAATAATGCATATCATATTCCATCAAACATCTCTTCAACAAGGAAAACAAATAACCAAGTGACTTACCCAACACTGTAAACCTAGACAGAACTTTTCAAAGGAATCAGGGAATTTCTCTGTGAAATAGTTGATAATTTAGTCACAAAATTATCCTGCGATTACATGCTCCCTGACAAATAGTCTTCTTCCTGCATGTCAAGAGATCTCATAGGATCATATCTGTCCTCAAATGCATTCTCAGCCAGAAGATTTGATCTACGACTCTGAGTTGAGTTCCTATGATCCCTGTTTCTGATAACTAATTTCTTGTCATCCTTTTCTGAATTGACATTATTTGTCGAATCTGGCACAGATTTTAGAGACTTGTCCACATGATGATTCGACCTGTTGTAAATCCTATTCTCAGGATGCTCCACTCTCAAATATTCCAAAGCATCTCGCTCCCTATTGTAACTGCTTCTATTATGTGTCCAACTGTGACTCCTACGTCCTTCTGGACGTCCAGAATGGTACCTTTTACCATGTTTTCGTGTCTGAGTTCCTAGACGCTCATGGTATTCATCATTGCCTTGCTGCACAAACCCATAATCACGAGAAGGAACACCCTTCAAAGCTGAAGCAGTTCTTGTTGCTTCATCAGAGTTACTATTGTTCTTTCTTAACTCATTAACATCCATAGTCGCGTCATGGATGAATATTGGTTCAGAAGACTTCCCTTTGTGTTCGTCTCCTTTTCCTAAGCAGCCAATCCCTCCAGCTTGCATAATATCCTCCATATACTCATCAATTATATCCCTCATCACCTACGATAAGATCATAACAAAAATATAAGCTAGTGGTGAGCCTCATCATATTCAGAGAGAGAATGTGACAACAGACACCAAGCATTTCAACAACAAATAGAATTTGAAGAGCAAGCAGGATAACGTTCAGATCCAGATGTATTGCAATTTAACCACAATTAGGAATTTGAACAATGGGAAATTGAATAATTGCAAGAAACAGATATCATTTTCAATTAATCATGACAGTTTTCCTTCGAAGGAAGACATGGCAAACATATGCACAGAGGTACTTCAGACCATGCGACTGTTAAGATCATAATATAAAAAATAAACCTCTTAGTTATAGCAACTCCTGTCTAATATTCAGTCTGTTTTCATATGAAGAAAGATGTTGAGAAATTTGGTTATGCGTCTTGAGTGACATGAACATAAGATGAGACTGAAACAATCACTCAATGATTCTGACACGACTGCACAAGTGCACATTAATATTCAGATGTATTAGAAAATAAATGAAAAAGTCAGATGAGGAATAAAGATTTATTAAGAACTGTTATCCCTATCAACATGCAAAAGAATTCAGCAAGTGAAAGAAACTAAATTATGAGCATAAAGCAGCAATTTGCAAGATCCCTTTGTCACAAAATGATAAAGAACACCCAGCACCTTTTGATATTTTCTTAATCCTAGAAATGATAATCCATACAAAGACAGAATTCAGCTCAAACATCACTAATCTCAGCATTTCAGTTAATAATCATTAAGAACTGAACATCAAACATTAGACAATGTTATATGAAACAATCACAGCATATGAGCTCAAAAGGAATGACAATTTTCCACCTGTAATGTTGTTCGTTTCAGTTTTTTCCCACGATAGGACATTCTTCGGCGTTTGTAATCCCTTTCTTCAGCCAATAACTCTTCTTTTGTCTTGGCCTTATTTGAGTCCTTATGCAGAGACCAAAAAGAATTTAAGAATAAAGAGCTTATTAAGGTGGCTATTTCTTATAGTAATAAAGCCTCATCAAGAAAAAGTAAACAAGGGATAATTGAGCCAAAAACAATTAAGCTGTCATTTGTTGAGTAAAAAAGTTGAGACAAACACCCAATTGAAAACTATCAACAATAAAATTCCGGTGTTCACATTGTAAGATTTCAGGTCAGAAAAGAAGCTAAAATTCATGCATGCCCTCTCCAAACTAGCTGGTTAAAAGTTCAAATTGCTGCATACAAAAAGGCACTCAAGAAGTACATTTCCTTGAACTTATAACCAAATTTGTTTATGTTAAGCATAAAACACCAATAAGAATACAAATCTCGTACTTTCTAACTTTTGACTAGATTGACATTGATGAAGAAACTGCTTCATTATGCTCTACTTATCACTTATTCAATGAAGCACAAGTTCAAGTGTGGAAAAAGAATGATTCTCATTAAACAATAATAAATGTAACTGGCAATGCCAGTTAGGGACACCATAATTCCTACTCCTAATGTTTCTGTTTATATAAAGGACTCAAATTCAGTTAAGTCACATGTACATGTAAATAACTATCCTGTACCTGATTAGAAGTTTGCTTTCGAAGAAGACCATCATGCTCAATAACAGCCCTGTAATTGCCACGCTTCTTCCGTTCTTCATCAGCTCTTTGTGATATACAAACATGTTCTGCCACCCTGTAAGTAGAATTCAATCACAGCTACAATACTTTCCAAGTGGAAGTTCTACGTAAGCCAATTGAAAGTTCTAGGGAACAGAATTAAAGATTGCAGAAAAAAGCTCTAACTATTGATCTGAAGGTGTATCATAGTCCAGACAAGAAAGCAAAGAGAGAGCATAGGATAAACCTGACATGAGGGGACAACACTAAGCAGAAGACAAGTTAGCATCAAATGAAGCAATTTAAAAGTCATGAAAAAGCAAAGGATTTTTTCTTTTTCTGAAAAATTATATTATAATAGATTGCATGAAAATGAAATAAGGTACATATGGTTTTTCCCCAGGAGGATTATCCTGCCCTTAATTATTACATAGATTTATTAGGTGAGCCGGCAGCATTTGCTTCCTGACAATGAGGTTGAGGCCATGACATCGTTTGATGACAAACATGTAGCATCAAGTGACTTCCAAAAGAGGCAAAAAATTACTCTTGGTGGATACGCGATTAGGGCAGAATACCAAATTCAACTATCCTCTCTACGAGGCCAAAGTTTTGGATTCTCCAAAATTTTGAAGGCAAGTACTCTCTTAACCAATTTATTATGACGAAAATTAATTCTTCAGCTTTCCTAGCCTGGTTCTTGAAAATTCTATTGTTCCTTTCCAACCACAGAGGTGTATTGTCCGGCTTAGGGCTAGGTTCGCTATGGTCCAAGTTGGATCCTTTCGATGCTTATGCATGCAAAGCCAAGTTAGTAACTCCTTCCAATTCCCTTGCTGGAGAATTCCTTCTTGACTGATCTAGCATAAGACCTACTTGGAATACTAGCAATTGAAAAATAGGTGATCCGTGTTTTCAAAATCGTTCTCGCATAAGGCGCATGTAATCAGTATATTCATATATTTCTTGATTCTTTCTTTGGTATTCAACTTCCCCTTCACAAGAAGTCACAGAGTCGGGGAATATATTTCTGTTTATGATCCTAAGCAACTCATTAAAGAACCATAAATGTGAAATCGAATAAGTATAGAGACTTCCTAGAACGGATTTCACAAGTTGTACTATTCTAGCCATGGATAACATCTTACTATTCTAGCTATTCTCCCATGAGTTCTATCTATGAGAGGTTTGAAGTCTAAAATAGTTGGTCTCTTAGTGGTGATAAGAATTCTCAGATAACTGACCGGGAGTTTATTCCAATCCAACCCAGTTAGGGTAGACAGGGAATCGGCTTTCTCCAAAGCACCCCCCAACAACAAAAAGTTGGCTTTTATTCTTATTCATAGCTAGACCAGACATCACACTAAAAGACCCTAGAACCCCATTAGTGAGAAGATGGATGATGCCAATTGATGGATTTCCCAAACGATAAAGGTAGAAATAGAATCAATTATTAAGAAGAAAAAGAGCCAACAATCCTAACAAAAGAGTGTCCAGAGCCTGCACTCCTCCCAGAGAGAATATCCCTCTATTATAACAGAAAACTTTACCAAAACTAAAACTTTCTCCCGTATTCCTCACCCCTCTTATTCTCTCCCTACATAACTAACTCCAGCTCAGCAGATTTATTTTTCACTTTACTACTCTCATCTCCCCTCTTTACCCTTCTTATTCTTCTGCTTATAAACTTTCCACATCTTGGGCTTCACATATGTTGGCCTTAATAATTGGTCTCTATTAAATTATCTTTAGTAAAAGGCAGTAAATCATTTGAGAATGAAAGCAAGACAATTCCTAGAACCATGCACTTAGAAGGAAACTTAATTTTGCCTTGATGGAGTGTCTTTTTTAGCATTCTGATGAGAATCTCCATTGCCAAAGTGAAAAGGTAGGGGAAAGTCCCTTAGCTCCATTGAACAACTTTATTGGTTCTCCATTAAACAGTACCCCATATGAGATTGTAGTTATACACTACCAAATCCATCCAACAAATTCATCAGGGAAGCCAAATGCTTGTAAGGTGTTGAATACAAAAGCCCAATCCAAGGAATCAAATGCTTGCTGAAAGTCAGCCTTGATAGCACAATTCTTAGGTTTCTCCTATTGTAACCTTGAAGTAATTCCTGATTGATAAGTATATTATCTCCAACTGACCTACTTTTGACAAAGGTAACCTTCTCAGCCTTGATAGCACAATTCTTAGGTTTCTCCTATTGTAACCTTGAAGTAATTCCTGATTGATAAGTATATTATCT
>JAOQMQ010000006.1:11658356-11676127 GCA_027563845.1 Erythroxylum subrotundum
TACTTTCTGCGTGCGGTAGAGCTCGGGATCAGTTGTGCCTGCTGTGTCTGCATTAGTGTTTAATTCAAATTGTTTCTAAAATCTCTGTATTCATACTGAGTGACTGCTCTAGCACGCCACCTTCGCAGGGCACGGACTCGGATATCACCGGCGATGTCGGGTTCGGGTCATGCGGGAGTGGGGTGTTACATCAATTCTTCTCATTCTTCAAGTTGTAATAATCTTTTCTCACCCACAAGCTTCTAATCCATGTTTAACTTCCTAACAACCCAAAAGGCCCGATGCTCCAACTCCAAAGATAAATGGCATGCCTTGCCATACACAAGTCTATATGAAATAGTTCCTATGGGTGTCTTGAAAGTTATCCTGTAAGCCCATAAGGTGTCAAGCTTCAACGCCCAATCCTTTCTTGAGGTGCTCACTACCTTCTTCAAAATATTCTTTAGCTCTCTGTTCATCACCTCCATTTGACCACTGGTTTGGGGGTGGTAAGGAGTCATCACTCTATGATGAATATTGTATCTTTTCAGGAGAGCCTCAAATGGTTTGTTGCAAAAATGGCTCCCTCCATCACTTATAATCGCTCTGGACACCCCAAATCTCGTAAAGATCTTCTTGATCAACTTTTGAACCACCTTGCTGTCATTAGTTGGAGTAGTTACAGCCTTAACCCACCTGGAAAGATAGTCAACTCCAACTAATATGTAAGTGTTACCTAAAGAGGATGGGGATGGTCCCATGAAGTCCAATCCCCACACTTCGAATGTCTCCACTTCCATGATGTTTGAAAGTGGCATATCATCCTTCTTCGATATGTTACCCACTCTTTGACACCTATCACACTTTAGCACAAAATCTCGAGCATCCTTGAATAAGGTTGGCCAATAGAATTCACACTCTAAGATCCGAGCTGCAGTCTTGTTAGCTCCATAATGCCCTGCATAAAGTGAACTATGATATTGCATTAAAATTTCAGGCATTTCATCTTCGGGAATACACCTACGAATCATACTATCAACACATATCTTATAAAGTACAGATTCATCCCAAATATAACGAGAACATTGAAAGACAAACTGTTTCCTTTGTTGATAAGAAAGATCAGAAGGAAGAATACTACTTGAGAGGTAGTTTGCAATATCTGCAAACCAAGGACGAAAAGGATTATCTACCATCATTAGAGCGTCATCAGGAAAGCTCTCCTCGATTTCTTCTTCTTCTTTATGGTGGCCTCCTTCGAGTCTCGAGAGGTGGTCTACTACAACATTTTCTGCTCCTTTCTTGTCTTTAATCTCAATGTCAAATTCTTGGAGCAGAAGTACCCACCGGATAAGCTTAGCCTTGGCATCCTTCTTTGCAAAAAGATATCGCAATTCTGCATGATCTGTAAAAACAAGGACATGTGAGCCTAAAAGATAAGAACAAAATTTCTCACATACAAATACCACAGCAAGCAACTCCTTTTTCATAGTTGTGTAATTCAGTTATGCTCCCGTTAAGGTCTTGTTTGCGTAATAGATGGCATGCAGCCTCTTTTCCTTTCGCTAACCAAGGACACAATTAATGTAGATTTATTTCTTTTCTACGTAGACTTAAAGCCTTTCAAGTTTTGCAAGATTATAAGCAAATGCTTAAGTACGAGGAAGTATGATAAGTTTTAAATAAACTATATTTATAACATAATTTTTTTAGAGCTTATGCTTGTATTTCAGATTTACAAGGGAAGAAATTAAAAAAAAATTAGGGATATGAAGAGTGGAACGGTGATAGAGTTTGATAGGATACCCATAGAGGTATGGAAGATACTAGGCGAAGAGGATATTACTTGGCTAGCTAAGCTTTTTAATGAGATCTTTAAGTCTGCCAAAATGTCGGATGAATGGAGATTTAGTATGTTAATTCCTTTATACAAGAGCAAAAGGGACATCCAAAGCTATAATAACTATAGCGGCATCAAATTACTTAGTCACATTATAAAGTTATGGGAGAAGGTGATTGGGAAGAGAGTAAGAAAAGATACTTCTGCCTTGGATAACCAGTTTGACTTCATGTCAGGAAGGTCCACAATAGAAGTTTTACATCTCCTTAGAATATTAATGGAATATTATAGGGAAAGACAAGACAACATAACCTACACATAGTTTTTATTATTTAGAGAAGGCGTATAATAGAGTACTTAGGGAAATCATATAGATTTAGAAGTTAAGGGAGTTCGTGTGACTTATACACGAGTTATTAGGGATATGTATGAAGGTATAAAAACTAGAGTAAGGATAATAAGAGGAGATACAAAGTATTTTTCTATTGATATTTGGCTACATTAAGGCTCCTTTTTTAGCCCCTTTTTGTTTGCAATAGTGATTGATGAGGTTACCAAGAATATTCAAGAGGATGAGCCCTGGTGTATGTTGTTTACTGATAACATTGTTTTAGTAAATGAGACAAAAAGGGGTGTTAATGTCAAGCTTAAACTTTAGGGGGACATGTTAGAGTCAAAGGGCTTTAGATTGTGTAGGATTAAGATTGAGTATGTGGAGTGTAACTTTTAAGGGCATAGGGTGGATATCGATGTGAAAGTAAAGATTAGTTCAGAAGTTATACCATACAAGGAGTGTTTTAAGTATCTAGGATCTATCAAGCTAATAGTGGTAGAGATGAAGATGTGATGTTAGATGTGCAACTTTATTAGAAGAGATAAGGTCAAGAATGTAATGGTAAATAACAAATTAAAGGTGGCTAATATTATTGAAAATTTGAGAGAGACAAGGCTTAGGTGGTTTAGATATGTTAAAAGGAAACACTTAGAAGCTCCAATGAGAAAAATGCGAGAAGATTGTACTTAAAGAGTGTAAAAAAAAAGGCGTAAGAAAAATTAGGAGGGGGTGACCAAGAATGATATGACACTGCTAGAACTTACTAAGGAGATGACCCGCAATAGAAAACTTTGGCATATTAGGGTACAGATAAAGTATTTCTCATAAAAAGATCCTTGTCATTCTCATAAGTCTTTTAGCATTTTTCTCTTATAGTTAGCCTAAACTTTTAAATATGTAGTACTTATCTTTTAGGAATTTAGCTTAAGCTTTTTGCTACTTAGCTTGATGATGATGATGATGATGATTATTATTATTATTATTATTATTATTATTTATCGTATTATTTAGTTTATTACCTATTTCATATTTTATTTATTAAGTATTTATTATTTATTTCTTTTTATTATTATTTATTTTTAATTTATTTTTTTCTTATGGATCATTTGAAAACAACGTCTCTACTAGTTATAGGTAAGTTTGCGTAATACTAGACCTTCCCGGGCTCTACGTATTAGTGAAATTTTCACTAGGTTATTTTTATTGTTATTTGCTTATATTTTAGGTCTTTTTACAGGATTTGATACTTAAATGATATATATTTTGTTCAAAGTCTTATTTCAACCTCTCAAAGGAAAAAGGATGAACTTGGAGATGATTTGTGACAATTTAGAGCAAATTTTGCAAACCTGAAGAGAAGGACTCATAACAGTATTATGGTAATGTATTATCGGACATGTTCAAAATTGCTTTTTTTTTTCTCAAGGAGATTTTTACCCTAATAATATGGCATTAGCACACCCTTATATTTAGGTTGTGTTCTAAATAAGGGCATTTTGTTTCTCCAAATGCCTATAATATCCTACCGTGTTTAACCTATGTTCACCAACATGGTAGCAACATAGACCTATGTTCTCCCCCATATTGGCAGTGATTTATTACATAAAAAAATTTATAAAGGTAGGTGAAACAACATGGAGTCTAACATGGTCCCATAAGGCCATGTTGAGAGAAAATTAAGGTTTCATATGTTTAAAAGAGAGGCGACTGAAAATAAGATAGGAGCTTGTTTTGAAGATCAAATTTGGAGTTAAGAAATAATTAGAAACAGAAAAAAAAAAAACCACTAAAGATCTAGAGAAAGGCAACCTTAGGAAAAGAAAAAGAAATCCATCAAGATTCAATAAGAATTTAATGATTCAAGAACCATGAGTATGTTTTCTTTATTTGTTTTTGTTTTATGTTTTTGTAGTTTTTATTTGTTTTATCATGAACTAGTTAGTATATAGTCTAGGTGGGATAAACCATAGGGCTTGATATTTTGAATTAACGCTTTCATTTAATAAAATTTTTAGTTTTCTTGAAATTTTTTGTACTACTATATTATGTTGAATAAAAGGAAAGAGACTTAAAAATATAATAATCAAATTCACATATTGAGATAGAAAGATGATTTGTATGATTAGATCACAACATGAATGATGAGGATTGTATGGGTTGTTAAAGATATAATTACACAATCATTCTAAGTTAGAGTGTAATATTTCATAAGAATTTGCGAAGCGAGTTAATGTGTTCTTAGATTATTTTAATCAAAAAAAGGTTTTGGTAAAAAATCAATTTAAAAATAAGGGATACATTGCTCGAGAAAGTAGATATTTATAAATTAGGAATTCTGAGTGATTTAAAGGGATAGAATTGATCATTAAGTTAGAGTACAAACAAAGTATAGGAAAAGAGTTACAGTGAAATTATAACCTAGATCTAATTTATTCATTGGCTGTTTTAATCTTGTTTATTGCTTTAAATTGGTAATTTAGAATTGTTTATTTATTTTCCTTCAAATCAATCATTCGCTTTATCAGATTAGTCATTGAAATCTTTTGTTTAATGGATATGAATAGGCTTATCAAAGATTTAAAAAAATATTCTTTAATTAAATGATAAATGAGGGAAACATGAAATTTTGAAAGATGAATTACCAAATAAATATTGAAAACAGTTAATTAATCATATGAAATCATACAAGTAAGCCGGTTGAGTAGAATTTATTTATTTGACACCGTATGCAAAAAAGATGAAGTCCACGTCACTGAACTGTATTAGTTAGTGGAACTTAATCTTCAAAAATCGCGTGGACAAGGAACTCAAAATCATCTTGTTCGCCAAGTTGTTGATTAATGACTTCGTAGTTTCACCTTGTTCGCCAAGTTGTTGATTAATGACTTTGTAGTGAAGTAGCTTCAATCCCAGTTTGTTGTCCGTTTTTCTATATAAATAGTCTAGTTCAGTTCAGTTTGATAGATCAATTTGAAGATTTAAAGCTCTTCCACAAGGTAACATTTTTTCTACTTCCGTTAGTTTAATCTTGAGTGAAGCTCAAATTATTACAGTTATGGGTTTTGTAGCTCCTGGGTTTTTCTTTTCTTACTTCAATTAGTGGTCACTTAACTGGTTCACGTTTGTAAAAAACCATAATGGGTGTTTGGAAGACATGTGGAAGAAGTTAACTTGATCAATTGTCAGGTTGGTCAGTTGTTTATAAGGTCCTTTCAATTGTAACCGTATTTCTCAGCAGAGTACGACTAGGTTGATGGGTTCGTTTGGGGTTGTCACTCTTTTGAAACCAACGACCCAACATTGTCTGCAATTGTATATTGGCGATTGCTGGCTGCGCTATTGACATGTTTCAACTATACAAGTTGTATGTTCTGTTCCAAGTACTACATACATGATACCTTTTCAATATGACTTGTTTCTGACGTGATCAGGTTGCGTAGAATTGCTACTGTTTTTCATGGCTTACGTTCCTCCACACAAGCGGCTTTTAAAGGACAAGGGCAGGGCATCGCCAACTCCTGAGTTGCTTGTTCCACAATTTAGGAAAAATCTGAATTTCAAATCGAATGTCTCTAACTTAGGTAGGACTGGGAAGATAGTATATGCCAATCACGCTATATCTACATGGTTTGCTGTTGGTTTGGCTGAGAATGGCCAGTTTCCATCCTATATTCATCTCGATCCAATTTCTTTGGAGAACATTGACCTCAAAACAGGGGAAAAACCTCTCATCTTGGTTCGTAGTCATTCAGCTGCAGGTTGGCATTCTATGTTTCTTGTACCTATCTCTTAAATTTTCTTACTTGAACACAAACAGTTGGCATTGACTTTTGTTTGTTTTGAACGTGTTGTAGAGGATACTGAATTGAGACAGCTTTTCCCAAGAAGTCCTTGGGTTATTATAGCAGAAAATGTACAAGAAAACTTGTTCTCTTCTTTCAAAATTTTAAGGAATGAAATGGAGTATCAAGGGGTGGAAAAAGTTAAGCCAACATTGGTTGCCCGATTTGGAAAAATTGTTTTTCATGGGTAAGTGGTTTAGTAGTCATTGATTGTTATTGTTTGATGAGCTTGTCAAGCCTCATTGGTGTGTGTTAGATTTTTCTCCCTTTTGATTACTTTAAGTTGCTTCCTCTTGCCCTCCAGTGTAAACTTCCAAATATTTGCTTTTTATTACTTGGCTATTAAATGGTTTGTCGTTGTTTTTTCTGCTAACCCTAACTGAGACTGAACAGAATTGTTTCTTTGTATACGTTCATTGGACCTAGTGCAAAAAAGTTGAGTTGAGTCCTTCGTGTCTCTGATTGCTAAAGTTTTGATGAATGCACTCTATGTTTCACAACTAGTTAATCAAATTGTTCTATTTATTCAGGAGCCCTTCAGCTAGTCTAGCAAGTGTAGAAAAAGATCTGGTTACAGAAACCACTTTAAGGCAATTGAGAAAGTCATTTTACACGAATGTTCCTTCTTCATACACGGAGAACATCAAAGATAAAGTAGCCCCCATGATTGGACTTGATTTTCAAGAGGAGAAGGACGTATACCATGTTAAGGTATTTTTTAAGCTATGCAACTTGTTCCATAATTCTGATTTGGTGCTGACTTGTTCCTCTAACATTTGTTGTAGTTATCTGATAATTCACGACCAGATTCAACAGTTTCATGCAAATGTAGTGTAAAGGAGGATAAAAAACTTCAACTCTACAAGGTAGGTTTTCTGTTCTCTGAATGGTTATTAAGCTACTTCATTAACATATCAAGATGGCTCTTCATATAAACCTTTCTGTCATTTGTAGGGAATTGAAAAAACTTTTCCCAGCCTCCTGATTTTGAATTAGTGTCTGCAATGTTCACATAATCTACTTTGTTCTATTTTATGACTGTTTGACTAAAGTAAAAGGCACATGCTTGCAGGTTGAATTGAACCAAGTGCGCCATATGGTTACAGATGTATCATGCGTTGACAAGAATATAGACCTAAGGCTCATGTTATGTGCTAAGAGGATCTTAACCGCTTTAACCGTAAGTTTATTCACTATCATTTACTGGTAACTGCTAATAGCTAGGCTGTGCCGGAAACTGTTAACTGCTGTGCAGTAAACATTTCATATACTGTCCAAACCTCAAGTAAATGCATTACCTTTGTTATAAGATACATTAATTTAGGCCATCTTTATTTTCTTTTTGATAATCATTAAACTGTCCTTAGAGTTCGTTTTTCTGATGCAAAGGATGATGAGACAAATTCACTGCTACACACAAAAGAAGAAGATATCTTCCCATGTTGATTTATGAGACAATATGGGAGCTTATGTAAGGCTAGATGTCACTTGACTCAAGTTATTGATTCCGGAGAGGGTTTTGGGAAATGAATTTGGAAACATTCAAACACTATTCCATCATATGTTACCCTCTCAAAAAACAAATTGATGGTTTTCACTTTTTCCTTAATTGGAAGAGATAATTCTCTAGGCATATTACAGATCTTGGTTAAAAAAGAAGTGGTTCCTTTTTCAACTAATCTGTCTCCATTTGATGAAAATGATCTAGTTTTCTTATTTGTAAGATATGAAATAAAAAACATGTCTTTCATAAAGTCAATTTACTTCAAACAGAAGACATGATTGGTCCTTCCTGCTTAAAACATATTTTTAACATGAGTTTTGAGGTCAAATCACTTTAAATAGCAAGAGCATGTGTTACCATGTTATGGTGGTCTGGAAGAAAATGAAGATAAGTATGTGAAATTTTGAGATCCAATTGGTCTTATGTATTACTGCAGGATGATGAAATGGATAGCATAAGAGACCTGATTAACTCTGCAGTTTTGGATTCGAATGTGAAAGGTGGATTGAGATGGCCACTGGGGAAGGAATCTTCTGGAGATAGATATACTGTTGTAGGGGTTTGGCACACCATTTCTAAAGCCTACAAAAATAAGTCATTCAGGCTGAAAGTTCGACATGCTGATCGATTTGACTTTAGGAATGCAACTGGGGAAGCTACAAGAGAAATGTATCTCAAGTTAAAAGGAATAGTTATAGAATCGCAGGTAAGTTTTATTTGTGCGGTTAACTTCTCTTCTCTTCCTTTTATAGTGTGATCTGTGATTACACGAGTAACGGGTTCCCAGTGCTAATATAATTTCCCCCATTACAAAAAAGAGAAGATACAAGTTTTATACGTCTTCATATTCATTTTGAACATCGTTTTTCTTGTAAATTTCATATTTTTGTTGTTAGTGTGTGGAAACTGATTTATTGGATAAAAGAACAAACTTAATTGCTAGACTATAGGAGCTTTGTATTTGTTATTGTCGTGATCCTTTTAACAGGAACAGGGTCTGTTGGGCTAACATTTAATTAAACATCTGCATTTGCATAACATGATTTATAGTTTCACTTATAGTTGTTGCTGCATTTCAATCTATGTGCGAGTCAGAGAATTTAATATTTTACGTACAAGCACATCATCTTCTTAATTCTTTAATTGATCTCATTTCTCTGGTTCATATTGTAATCTGTGATGAGTGTAAAGCTTGCTACACTATTTTTGTCAGGGACAAAATGCTGAAAGCAATTCCATCCGTGACATGCTTGAAGACAACTTAAAACTGATATGGGAGCATTTCTTTTGCTGCGAGCGCTTCCTAATGTGAACAAGATGTTTCCTTGTTTTCGTCTCTCTGCGTATGTATAGTAAACAGTGCGTGTTGTTTGTTGTCTTACTGAGATAACTTGCATAAAATAGGTGTGAAGTTAATATTTACTTCTGATCTTTTAATGGCCAGTTTTCATAGAACTTCTGGTTTGGTGAAAGAAAGGCCGTGAAGATGATCTATAATTAGTTTGTACTTGGTATAAACCAAATCTGATCCTATAAATTAGTTTGTACTTGGTATAAACCAAATCTGATCCTATAAATGTGTGTGCTTTGAAGCTAGTGATATACTTTTTAAGCAGTTTCATGATTCCTTCCTCAGAGGCACTTCAATTAGAAGTGCATGCTTTTTCTCAGAAGAAGAAAATGGGATGTTCTGTCATTAAGTGAGAATGGAAATATTTCAAACAAGATTTGAAAGAAGTTGGCATGGATTGTAGTAGCCTTACGGATTTATTGTTAAAGGGCCAGTTCTGAATAATTTATATCCCAAGTTGAATAAATAGGGCAAGTTCTGAATAATTTATATCCCAAGTTGAATAAATAGGTTAGCAGTCTTGGAATAGCTTTTGCTGGAAAATTCAAACGCTTCCAGCATTTATTATTACTTTAATAATAAATTTCCTCTTGCTCGCCCTATTATTATAATTTTATTACCGGAAAATGGTTCATTATCTACTCTCGCTCCAACAAAACAAGTGCCAGAAATGTATGTTTCTTCTTACTTCTTACACTTGTTGAAAATTAGTTTATGCTATTTCCCTAAACGGCGTCACATACGTAGCCACTAGATACTGCTAAACGTCGATGCTCTTTACTCTAAGACCGTTGCTTCCCGCGCTTCTCCTTCTTCATTGTCCTGTAACAACACCCCCTTCTTCGGAAACCTTGTCCACAAGCTTCGCTTCAGATAAGTGTTTCTGCAACTCCGAGGATTCCCATGTAGCCACCGATGGGGAACTATTAGACCATTGCACTAGTACCTGGGTTGCGGTCTTGTTCCGCACCTTTACCATCTTGTGATCCAGTGCACTAGATCCATCTTGTAAGCCATCTGTTGGATTACAATAAGTTACTTCAGGAGAGGGTAAACATATATACGTGATCAATAGCTTAAACCTCACCTTTGGACAGGCTGGAGTTGCTACAATTGTATAGTAAGTTTTGTGAGGAGAAAAATTGAATGACTGTAACCTGTCACATAAAAACATACTTAAAACAGTGGATGCGGTAACTCCGTCTGATATGATGGACCTTTAGGTTGCTGGATACACAGTCGCCTGGTTTTAAGTTTTAAGCATGAACGTTTCCAAAAGGAAAGACCGAGCTATCTTGAGACTCTCCTACTTTCAGCTTGTCGGAGGAAATGTTTCTCGTGATTAGCATTCTTATAAATAGGTTTGATCTGCTTTCCTATCTCTTGATTGCCATTTGGTTCTTTTGTCTGATAGATGACCATTTCCTTATTAGACAACCATCTCTGAAGAATCTCTTCCATCTTTGGTTCTGGTAAGTAGTGATTTTCTTTCATTTCTTTATTATACTTGTGGGCCTCATCCAACTTTCCATTCAAGAATAAACCATGTATCAGAACCAGATATGAACTTCGATCAGGACTTATCCCGTTTTCACTCATCTCATTCCACAACTTGAGGGCACTATCAAGCTGACGACATCGACAAAATTTTCTAATCAACATGATGTAGGTGTCATTTGTTGGCCAGCAGTTCATTTTTCTCATCTTCTCCAGCAATGCAAACACTTCATCCTCTGTTCTTAACATGCGGAGGAATGGATGATAGGTCTTTATGTTTGGAGGAAGACCATGGTGAAGCATGTCATCAAAGACCTTTCTAGCCTCATCTATCTTTTTAGCCCTACACAAAGGTTTGATCAGTGAATTATAGGTGACAGCATTAGGAGCTATACCCTTCTCCTCCATTGTTTCCACGAGCTTGAAGGCTTCCTTTACATGCCTACCCTTTGCAAGAGCATGAATGACAGCATTGTAAACTTTCCTGTCAGGTTCAATCCCCATTGACTTCATTCTGTCAAAAAGCTTAAGCACCCTATAAAGATTACCTGTCTTGGAATAGCAAGATATTATACTCGCATAGGACACAACATCATAAGGTATACCCCTCTTTCGCATCTCCCTCCATACTCTCTCAGCTTCACGCGGACTACCAGTCACATTAGACCACCCATTGAGCACAATATTGAAGCTCTTAGTGTTAAAGGGAAACGCATGTTTATTGCAAAACATCAAGTGCTCAGCATCTTGCACATTCTTGTATCGGCACAGAGCGGATAAAAGGCCCTGAAACTCATCCATTCCAGCTTCCAATTTAAAACGCTTAAAAGCATAAAAGGTGTGGATAGCCCGACCTACATCATGCACTGCACAATACTTCCTAATCATAATTAACAACGTCTGTGGAGTCACACTGGTCTGAGCCCCTCTCATCTCATCAATTAAGGACCATGCCGTATCAAACTTTCTCATTTTGCCAAGAATAGATATCATGCTATGGTATTCACGAATAGAGTGAGAATAACCTGGCTGCCTTCCAGCCCACAGAAAGAAAGTAAATGAAGCTTCCCAATTGTTCCGCACCCGTGAAAGCACCTCAAGTACCAAAACTTGTGTCACCTTAACACCACATTGCTCAATCTTATTTTTCACTTCCACTGGCAATCCACGCAGTATGTTCATAATGATCTTCACATCTTGTACAAGTTGATCATCTTTAATACTCGACTTCGCATCTTCAACAAGTTCATCATCTTTAATACTTAACTCATAGTCAGTATCATATGAACCATCTTTGCGCATTTGTGGGTCGTCGTCTGAGGCACAACGAGTATGAATATTCAGGGAGATGGAGAAAGAAAACACAGAAGAAAGTTGAGAACTGATGGCCCTAGTAGGAAGGGTACCAAAAACTGGAATTCCAACTTGGAGAACACCAATATCGGATGCATATAAAAAATTACGAGCTAGAACAGAATACAAACTTGTGGTTGGTCTTAGAAATATGATTCCTCGCCTAGCTAGAGATAACATTGAACTTACTAAAGATGAACGTAAAGTGTTTGTGGAAATGACCCACTGACCTCACTGACCTGTGTTATGTAGCTAAGAAAATTGAATCACGACACAAATTCGGCTAGGAACTTACGAATAGCGAGTTCGATAGAAGGGAAGGCGGCGATCCACGTTCTCTTACCGGTTCGTATATATTGGAAAAACGAATACAACACAACCTCGATCAAAATTAATCTTCTAAATTATCAAATTTTATGATCTTTGGGAATTTTATCGTAGTATTAATTAGTAGTTCAGAATTCTTTAGATTATATTTAATTAGACGTAAGATTTTTAATAAAATGAAATGATTCGTATCGGAATAGAATATAAATAGATATAATATTAAAAAATTATTATTTAATATAATAAAATGTTGCTTAAAAGACGAATTTATAATGTAATATAGTAAAAGGTTGTTTATCATTTTACATTCTATCATAAACTCTTCAAATCAGAGATTTCTCATTTTTGCTGTTTAAAATAAAATGAGATATAATATCTTCCATCTCATCTCATTCTATTCTATTGTAAACCGTCCTTTCAAATGATAATAATATTACATTTCATTCTATTACATTAATAAACCCTTAACTAAACATAATCTTTTAAGTCACGAATGAAAGTTTTAGGGTATGAAATATGGCTAAGAAAAAAGACGAAAGCTAGACTACTGGCCAAAACAAAACTTAAAAAGGAGTCATAATTAAGTGCAAACTCCACTAAAATTGTACATTATTCAATTACTGCTCAAATGTGATTTAAAAAAAAAAAGCAGCTCTAAACTCAATTTTAAAAAAAAAATACTTGCCCTTCGAGTATGCAAAATGCCGGAAAATTAAATTTGCTAAAAGTGAGTTTTTCAATGAATTTATAAATCAACAATAAAGTTGAAGCTCAAACAAGTTGTAGAAAAACTTCAAAACGGGAGACCATATTATATTGCCATTACAAGGTTCAGTGTCTAGTCGCATGATAAAAATGAACCAATGGAATTGAATCATTCTCTCAAAACTCTATATAAAATCAGAGCACGCGCGCACTGTAATTACAAATGGAGGTAAATGGAGCTTTCTTCTTTTTCCTCCCTACATTATTACAATGCTACAGGACAAAATTAAGACAATCTCCAAACCTACCAGCCCTAGAGATTGCCGTGCCACTGAAAATCTCCATTTCATGGTGAAGCTGACACTTTTTCTTATGAAATGGCCTCTATTGCGCTGCCTAACGGCCATGCTGCTTCAACAAGGGCATCATGGTACTGAATCTTCTTCACTAATGTAATTTGTTGCCAGCGATCAAGAGCTGTGGATAAGAATGATCACAAGATAAAGATGTCGCAGAATATTCAGAATAGCAATCGGTAAATATTTTGCGAAATAACTAAGAAGTACGCGACTTACCAAATCCATCTACAAGTAAGGTGTACTGGTATACAAGATCCATACATAAGTATGGCAGGTTACTCTCTTCCACGTTTGGATAGGTGGATTTTGCATCCTTTAGCTTAGTTTCGCAGGCACGCTTAGCCGCCTCCTCAAAGTCCGCGGGACTAACTTTGGCAACAGGGACATTGGAATCAACAAAGCCAGCCTATACATAATAATCATCTAGTTAGCATTCTAAACACAGGAGTCCCAAACTTCAAAAATTTTCCCACGACATGGACTTCAAAACATGTAGTACCTCAGCAGCCCTGTCAAAGAAGAATGAAGCAACAAATAAATTCTTTTGTCCATCACCCCCTCCACCATTCCAGATTCCACCAATTGTACATTTCATGTGTGTGCAGGTTGATTCATTAACTTTGAGAGCCTTCAAAGCCATCCGCCTACATCCTTCTAAGCTTGAACCAGAAGGAGAAGCTGATGCTTGATATTGCTGTCCTCCATATTTGTAGAACCCTTCAACAACAGAATATTTAGTAGTCCAATCTATTGGCAAAGTTAGCACAAAAGTTTGAACCAAAATAATTTCAAACTCCATGTGCCCGATAATTGTGTCAACAGTCAACGATCACATTTGAAACCAAGATGTAACAGTGAGGTAAAAGTCAATTCAGATCACATAATATGTATCTTAAACCAGTCACAAAACAATAATGACATGGTCATTGAGCACAATTCTAAGGTCAAAATGACAGCACAGCTTAGTATGTGCAGAAGCCCCACTTCATCTACAACATGACTGTCCTTCTATTGTAGACATAATCAGATGGATTGGATACTGTTCAGAGATGATACAAAGAAAGGAAATCACCATGCACATAGAGCATCCTACATTTCAAGGGAGTCATTGTACTTTTTCATATTTCAAGAAATTTTGAGAATTCGAACATAAAGGTGCATTCAAGAAATGTTGAGAATTCAAACATACTCTAATGGTTGATATCAATATCATTTTCTTATACGCTGTTTGAATCTAGAGACTCTTATTGTGTGAAATATAACGCGATGCCAAACCAAATTCCATTAAAACCAATCACTTTGTTTTACTGCATAAATCAGGATAAGAAAAGAAAAAAAGATGAGCAGAATGGAGCTAGCATTAAAGCACAATGCCTAGAGCTGATAGATTTCCACTAACTTACCATCAAAACCATCCAAGATGCATGGATTGAAAGTATCTTCGGAAACTTTTAGCATTTCTGCTCGAGCTGCTAACAAGCCATAATGCAGGTAACTGAAATATTGAAGATTCGAAGAAAATATCAAACAAAGACATTGGGTTACTATCCCACAAGAATAAAATGTACAGAACATTAGAATGTGTCACAAGGTTCCAAAATAGGGTCATATGTAGCTTCAAACAAGTGAGGACACAATTGCAGATAACTTGAAGAGGTAATAATTGGCTCCCTTTGGAAACCTTATCTTGAAATCAAAGTTACGCAAAGGATGCAAAGAAACCTGTGCACGTAGAGGTAATAATCGGCTCCCTTCAGATGCATTTTTTTAACATATGTATCTTCGCCATCTGTTACCCTAGGGGCATTTGTACCTTCTTTCTCGGAAATAGCATATGCCATTTGGACAGATCCTCCACCCAGGTCAACTACTCCAACTGTACCTGAATATTCCTTCCCCAGATTTCCTAATAGATAGTTTATGGTCACCTGCAAATTGACATGCAGTTTAAGAAAGGATCTATGCATAATGGTAAGAAAAATGAAAAAATAAAATCACCAATCAACAAATGGAGAACTCTTTATCTTTCATTTTGGTGTTTTTTCATTTCCCTTTGTGTGACTTAACTTTCCAGAAACACCAAAGGATCCATTATCAAATTAGATTCACTAGGCTCATCCATCTTCAGCGCACTATTATCAAATTAGATTCACTAGGCTCATCCATCTTCAGCGCACTATTATCAAATTAGATTCACTAGGCTCGTCCATCTTCAGCACACTTATCATCATCTGGAAAGCAATGCTGCCATCATACAAATGATTGCAATTTTTCTTGCAAGCCTTTTACATCCAATCATCTAAATCAAAAGTACCCAATTTATGAAGCTTCAATCACTACCATCATTAATACCTTTCCTTCTGAATAGAAACAATTATGGTAAAGAAAAAAAAAACTGAAAATAATTTACTGAACAGAAACTATTACAAGTTGTACTAGAAATCTAAGGCCCAACTACAAAAGTGAACAAAACATACCCACTGATACGAGCCTTCCTGAGAACCATCCAGAACCCTAACCCCATTTGGATCAGATTTCAGGGTGCTTCTATCTTTTAGAAGATCCCTAACCTTACAGGAAGAAAATCAATTAACTATGAGTACAAATCGTGCAAGTACGCATGGAATGGTGTGGAATGGTGCGGGTGGGTAAAGAATACACTTACTGCTTGCAAAATCCTATCAGATGCATCACCTCCCAATGCCCTCAAGCCTGCAGTAGCCTACACAAACACCAGAAAAGCCCATTATAGTGACTAAGCAAATGCCTTAAAAAAAAGGAGAATCCCAGTCGATGAAAAAGGTTCTTTTGTTTTTCAACTCATATGATACCCACCCCAACTCTGACAGGTGTCCTGGATCGCAATTCTCTAGGCACCACACTCTCAGCCTTATCAAGAAGGGAAACGAGAGAGCCCGCTGCAGCCTGTGGGTCTTTTGCATATGCACTCAAACCTGGTTTAATCTACAATAATGAATACCACAGTAAAATCGCAATCTGAATATTGACATATAAACACTGGATCCGACTCAAAATAATTCTGTCAATCCCCAACCCCTTAGCATTTTAATTTAAGTGATCCCTTGAGTAAATTGGAACAATATCCACAGAAAATCTTGTTTGGGAAATGATGTTGAAACTACTAACGCTAAGTTATGAGACAGGATAAATTAAATAAACCTCCCGCAATCACATTGTAAATTTTCACTAAGCTTGTCTGTGATCAGACTTACTGAAGTTAGCATTCCTAAACTAGAAATAAATAAAATTCATATTCAAGATGAATAAAAAGCAATCAATTTCATTACCTGGACAAAAAGCTCGAGATCTCTCCCGATATGCACGAGATCCATATTATGATCGAAGCAAAAGACGTGGACTCTACTCCCCGAACTCCCGGCGTCGAAAATGACGGCGTAATTTCTAGAGCCTCTCAAACTCTGCGACATCTTGCGGTTACTGATCTCATAGTCCTGCGACCGGGAGGGCATCACAAACAACACAAAGACAACGAGAAGAATCGGAATGGAGACGACGAGAAGGACGCTGCGGTAGCGGTGGATCTTGTCGGGAAATAAATCGTGAGGCGGAGGGCGTTTGAGCATCTTGTCGGGGGAAGTAGAGTCAGCGGCGCCAGATTCGAGAAGCTCGGCGGAGGAAGGCGAACGGTAACGAATCTGGCCGTTATTAGAGGCCTTCAAGGACTGCGCTGGTTCCTCTGATGGATCCAGCTCTCCTTGTTTTTATTTTTCTTTTCCTGTAGAAATAAAAAGTAAAGAAAACAAGGACTGACAAATCCAAACCTTTTATAGATTGAAACACATCAGTAACTAGGGAGACGATTTGATACACGTATATGAAACGAATGAAATGGCTGTCAAGGATATGATTGGAAACCAACGTTTTGTTGCTGCATGTGTCTGTCAGTAATTGTCACTTCTCTTTCCTAAATCAATCCAACAACAGTCTCTTCTCGCGATATTTTTAGACATCTCAAAGTTGTTTGAATTTTGTATAAACTTTAGATTTCGGAGATTAGTATCAAGATTAAACAATGTTAACCAATCCTCCATAAGACAGTCTAGCCTCCCTCGCTACGCTCTCCTGGCCAGGCCTGCATTTCCTGCAGGCACCCCTGCAACTTCTCAGGGTTTAGCTTCGTCGCGATCAGAGCGGTCTTTGTACCGCCACTCGCTGCACTAGTTAGGATGTGCTGATGTTTCTTGTCCATTGTATCCAAAAAAAAAAAAACCAATCCTCTATAAGTGGGTATTTGCTTGTAGGAGTGACTATATATAAATATAGGACTTGATTCTACTACTGTTATATCAGCATCTTCTCCATTTTGCTAACAATAAGTGGTTACGCCTGAACTTGATGAGATGGGATGTTGCTGCTCGGATCCATGATTCTGACTGACTTTAGCTACAGATCACCTGCAAAACAAATAAGGCACGCTGGGGGTTGATTGTCGGCAGGCCCCTCCGATGCTCAAATTAGTTTTTTTGAGAGGGTTTTGGTCGCTAAGAACAGAGAAAACTAGGGTTGTAATGTCGTACCTGTATCATGGCTAAACAGTACCTTATATATGGAATAGCTTGCTAGGTTTAGGTCTTTACGTAGGTCTTTATGTTTGCATGGGAGATTATCACCTGCGATTGGGCTGTCGATGCCTGGGCC
>JAOQMQ010000006.1:11678786-11693603 GCA_027563845.1 Erythroxylum subrotundum
CATTACTTTAAAGTACAAACATAACAATTTATGTACACTTTGAGGTGTTTATTACCAATTTTATAACAGTTGACATTTTTTAAATTTTGTATTTCTAATCTAATTCTCTTATTACACAAATATCTACAAATATTGTTATGTTCGTATGGCAGACGAGATTTAGTTTCTAGGTTTTGATAATACCGACGGATTGAGGATACCGTCGGTACAAAACCAGAATCACAAATTTCGACAAAAAATTCACCGTCAGTATATGATGGACATGTTAACGACGGAATACATTTCCGTCGTTCAAATTCCTTGATATTACCGACGGTTATTCCGTCCATAACTTAAACCGACGGAATATAACCGTCGGTGAAATCGGCATTTCACCGACGATATTGGTATCTTATATCCGTCGCAACATAAGAACAACGATACAATTCCGTCGGTGTTCCGTTGACAATATACCGACGGTCTGTCGGTATATAATAGCGTCAGCCGATTTACCGACGGTTCAACTTGCCGTCCCTTACCGTCGGTAATGAGAATCACCGACGGAAATGTCCATTTAACCGACGGAATATTCCGTCGGCAATAGATGATTTTCTTGTAGTGGACACTAAAGATGTTTAGTTACATATGATAGAAAAAAGAAATCCAACATAAACAGAAAAAAGAACGAATAAAAAACAAAGAGTTCATAATTTCAAATCTTCCTTCTTTTTTATTGAATGTTCTCGCAAGTTCAGGTTTGATGATGTAATCTATTAGATCTTTTGATGATTTCTTCGTATTTTCCACTTCTCTATATCAAAATCGTCCCTTTTGAATGATATTTACGTTTAGAATCACCTCTGTAAGTTTGCTCCCCCTATTAGTCTCTACTCACATCTTTTTATAGTGATTTTTAGGATTTCTAGGAGATACACGGGCGTTTACTGGACTGTGTATAACCCAAATTTTCAGGATTCTCGATTTTGCATGGGCTAAGAGACTTACACGATCATAGACACGGTTGTGTATCCCTTATTTGTTTCAAATCTTCGTTTTATGTTGCGATTTCATCTGAATTCTTATATTTTTAGTCTATGAAGGCAATTATAACATATAAATACACTTGAGCAAATTAAGTACCAAATATACAATTAAAGGATAAAATATCAAGCAAAAATACATCCAATACGAGGATAGAAATATGGTCAAATATGCATCTATCAAATATCCTCATACTTAAGCTTTTGCTTGTCCTCAAACAAACCTTAATCAAAATTATAAATTTTACAAAATCAATCCTTCATTAATTTTAACTTGTCCATACATACTCTAAATCATAATATCATATTAATCAAATTAACATACAATTAGATTCGAGTTATCCTAAAACTAACTACCTAAGTCAATATAGTAATCATATCAATAACTTCATTGAAATCAAAAGCATAAACCTTTACACCCTCATCAAAATTTCACTCAATGCACTCAAGTGTTTAGGGTTAAAAGTTGCGATAACCTGATTATGATAAGCATTATGGTAATTGGGTATTTTTTTTGTTTATAGAATAGAGTTTATTTCTTGATTTTTTTTGTGTTGCTTTGTATCGTGTGATTGCTGGAGAATATGGGATTTTCCAACAATGGTGAGTCAGTTGCGGCTTCGTATGATTGTCATGAAGCTACAATTGACGATGGCTCCAGGAAGCTTGGAGGCGACAGCAGGGTTCTACTGTGTATGAAAGTTGCTAGTGATGTGAAACGCTAAAGGAGCCACCATGGGTGAGTTGCGGCTAGAGAAGGGTGCAGCTAATAGCTTGGAGGCGTGATTGGCTAGCGAAACACAAGTGTTGCATGCTGCTAGAGGAGCTACTGATGGTGAAATAATAAGCAATGAGTGATGGTGCAAGGGTAGACAGGTGTTGATTTGTGGCAACGGCGACATCACATGATGGCTAGGGTTTCTTTATTATAAATTTAGGGTTTCTTAACTTAAAGAAGGAGCATGTTTGGAAACATGTTTAAGATTAGGCATGTCTACAAACATGTTTAAGATTAGGGTGTTTGGGCATAAGGTTGGCTTATTTTCGATTGAGAATAATGGATTCTTAACTTAGAATAATCCTTGTTTGGGTACATGAATAGGCTTATTCTAGTCCCAGAATAGGGCTCGTTTGATATGTACCTTGGAAAAAATTATACTTGGTGGAATAAAGTATTCCAAGACTACTTTTCAAATAAGATTTGAATTTGTTTTAAATTTTCAAATATTCAATTCCAAAATTAAAGTAATTATTTTTATTAATATGATTAAGAATAATAAATATGTTGATTCCCAATTTAGAATTAATTAGCTTTAATTATTGAAATTAACTAATGAGAATCCTTAAAATTAAAAAAGTGTTTTCTAATTAATTAAGAAAATGTTTCTTAATTAAATTTATTTATTTTAATTTGACTGAGATAAATTAAATTTATGATTTTACATTTTAGAGAATCATTGTTCAATTTATTTAGAAATTGTTTCTTTATTTAAGAATAACAAGCTTCTTGATTTAGTAGAAAATGTATTTTTCTTGGTTAAATTTTGAAAAATGTTTTCATTATTAATTAAGAAAAATGAGCTTTCTTAATTTTTTTTAAAAATAGCTTCCTAATTTATTAACAACAGATTTTATAATTAATTAAAAAATTAATCTCTAAATAAATAGTATAAAGGACTTTCTTAATTAAATTTAAAAGTGTTTTATTTAATTTTGAAAGTAGTTTCCTTTAGTATTAGAAAATTAGTTTTCTAATTAAGTAAAAGTCATTTCTAATCATATTAGAAATAGTTTTCTAATTGGATTAGATCGTGTTACTTATATAATTTGGAAAAAGAAGTTTTTTTTAAATTAAAATAAGTAAGAAGCATAATTTACTAAAAATTGTTTTCAATTAAATGTTGTTAAAGGTGTCAAGATAATTGGAAGTAATTTCTAATTGGATTTGAAATTTGTTTTCAAATCAAATTAAATTTATATTTATAATAGGAATTTAATTTATTTAGGAATAAATGAATTTAATCTAATTTAATTTTCCCAAAACGTTTGAAATATTATTTTAAATTATAAAGATCAATAAATAAAATCGAACGAAGCTTGATGTTTAAGCATAGAATTTGACTATGAGTGTATAAGTTGCATGTTTGAATATATGATTGATATATTATGGATATTGAATTGTAAGTTTTATATGTATGATATTTTACATGCAATTTTTTGTTTGACGAGACGAACAAAATTAAGTCCCTCGTTAAAATATTAAGTACATATTGAGAACGTGATTGATGTCTTCCATTATTATAAGAATAAACTAGAGTTCTGTTTATTGTTAAGCTTATTGAGCAAACTCAAGGTCGTTTAAAGCTGAATATGTTTAGTCTTATAATGATAGGTCTTACTTAACTAAATTTATCTGATTTGGATGAACAAACTCATGATCACATGAATTTAGAGGTTGGGTTAGGAATAACATATAAGATATGTTTTGACAAGAGTTGTCACCTAACAGATCTAAGAGTCACATGAGATGTGATTGATAATGTTGTTATCTACCTATTTTAAGTTTAGTTGATTTTTTGAGCAAACTCAAGATTAATAAATTTTGAATAAGATCCTAGCCCACTAGAAAGATTAAATTAATCTTTTTGAATAGTAGTGTGAGCTATTATTTCAAATAAAACAATGTTAGTAATCAAATATATAATTAAAGTCATAATTGTCAAATGTTTCTGTCAAGATATGGTTACTACTATTATTGTTGTAAATATGTACTTTCCTAGAAAAGGATCTGCTATAATTTGGGAATATTATTGGGGAGTTAATTTGCTATAATTAACGCATACGATGTGTTGTACAAATTACTATATAAATGGAAGGAAAGCTCAAACAAAGGCACTAAGAATTTCCACAAAATCTTGTTATGTTATTCGTGCTTTGTTATGGTATAAGAGCCCTTCGGGGTTTCTTGTTCTTCAAATTCTTTGTGAATTATTTCTAGTTGGTTCAGGTTCTTGATTCATATATTGTGAGGCATTTTGGTACTTCTCTTGACATTGTATTCATGGAAAAATTAGAGATAACTTGTATCAAGTTTTCCGACAAGAACTACTTTGTGTGGGAATTTCAGTTTCAGATTTATGTTCAAGGGAAAGAATTATGGGGGATTTTTGATGGCACAGATAGTAAGCCTACTATCTGACCAAAGCTACTAAGTGGACAGCAAAGGATGCTCGTGTCAAGAGCTGGTTGTTGCAGACCATGGATCCTTCTATTGTCGTCAATCTAAGACCATATAAGATAGCTAAAGACATGTGGGATTATCTCAAGAAAGTGTGTCATCAGAATAGCTCAATCAGAAGGTTTCAACTGGATTATGAAATGTCCAATTACACGCAAGGAAACCTGTCTATCCAAGAGTATTATACAGGTTTTGTGACATTGTGGACTAAATATACCAACATTGTTTATGCATCAGTTCCAGATACATCTTTAGAAACTGTTATAGCTCTTCATCAGACTAGTCAAAGAGATCAATTCTTGATGAAGGTCCGACCTGAATTTGAAGTTGTGAGATCAAATTTATTGCTTAGAGCTCCTTCCCCATCTTTAGATGATGGTTTGAATGAACTCCTTCAAGAAGAACAACGTCACGTGACACAGACTACTTTAGAGCAACAAGGGAATTCCACCAATGTTCTTAATGTTGCATATGCTACATAAGGCAAACCGAGGGTCGAAATATGACCAATACTCAATGCTACAACTATAAGGGATTTGGCCACATCGCAAATCAACGTTCCCAAAGTTTGCAACTATTGTAAAGTTAACGGACGTATTATTTCTGAATGTAGAAGGAGTCCATAAAATCGTAATCCTCGTGTTTTTCACATCTCAACTGCCAATGCAATGACAAAAACCACTCCAGAAATTGGTTATCCTCAATAACCAGTTCCATATCTTACTTAAGAGAATGTTTAGCAAATGATTGTCTCGGATCTTTCTGCTTTCAGCCTTACTGGTAAAAACAAATCCTTATCTAAAATCTAGCCTTTTGACTCAGCTGCTTCAAATCATATAACTCCATTATCTAATAATTTTCTTAATGTTAAACAATATGAAGGAAATTTGAAAATTGACATTGCTAATGGGAATCAAATTCCTGTTGCTGCTACTGGTGATATTTCTGTCTCTCCATCTATGCAATTGTCTTTATTGCTCCTGATTTTTCTACTAATCTACTTTTTGTTGGACAAATGGAAGAGAATAATTGCAAAGTTACCTTTTCTTCTTCTAGTTGTGTTATGCAAGAGCTGGTGTTAGAGAAGATAGTAGCTAAGGAACTTAAATGGGGCTGACTCTTTCCTTTTCATCTTGAAGAACCAACCAAGTTTTTGAGTGTGTCTTCATTTCTTTCTTATTTTGTCTAACCTGAATTTAAATCATGACATGTGAAGTTAGGCCATCCAAATGATAGGACTCTTTCATCTTTGTTGAAATTTTGTGTGATAGGAAAGTACATATGTACAGCAATAATAGCAGTAACCTTATGTTGATAGCTATATTTAACACTGATCTCAATTGGTAGTCATGACATGTAATTAATTATTTTTTTTCTTACATTTATATTCTGTTATGAGCAGAATTTACCTTGTTCAGTATAGTTGATACTATGTTAGTGACCAAATTTCTTAGACATAGATTATGTTTGAGAAAGTTCTCAAAATTAGATAGAAAAGTTGTATGTCTATTATACAATTTTGCTATAATCCCTATTGAGGATTCAACAATCAAGTTTTAGAGATAAGTTAAAATCATATGGATGACTAAATGTATTAACATTTTGACTTGACCAATGTCTCATAAAATTTGATGACAACATGTAAGATGTTTGTCAACACCATGATAGCAAGATGCAAAAGGTTACATAAAGTAGAGCTGAAAAGTATAAAACTTATTCTATTAAAAGCATAAACATGAACACCAAGTAACGACTTTGCTATAGTACGATAATATTTATCATAAGAATAAAATGATTGCACGACTTTTCTTGCCTATATATGATATGATAGAGATCATATGTATTTCTAGTTCATGCTTATGAGTATTTGTTACTTAATTCAGATTCAACATTATTATAATGTTCAATGCATGATAAGAAATAGATTGTTGAGTAAAAGTAGTTGATTGAAGTTTATACTAATAGTTTGTATGTATTAGATCAAAGGAGACTTATGATTAACATAAGTGGCAAGAATACAAAGTTTAATAATCAAGACTATTCTTTTATGCCATGTTGGTTAAATCAACACTATGAGAATCATAAAGTTACATATAAAGATATATGTATCCTTTTAATTATGAAATGTATGAAACTTGTTAAGTTGAAGACTAAAAAAATCAATCTTTGGTGAAAAGATGATGATGGTATTGAATTGTTAAATTTATACATGTGATGTATTAGATAGAATAACAATTCATAAAAAGATTATACTTATATTTCAATACATTACTAATGAATTTATGTGATATAATTATAGGTATTAAATGAAATGTTGATTTAAAATTTTGAAAAGTTCAAATTGTTTAAATCTAAGTAGAAATTAAACTTTAAGAATGCTGAAGCACTTCGATAAGATCATTGTATTAAGTTTTAAATTTTCGATTATCTATAAGGAATGAGATTCTCCAATGCATACCTTCACGACAAAATTCCATAAAAATATAGATTTATGTAAGTAGGAAAATACAATATGAGATATTGTATAATGCAATATTATTTTTCCTATAGTTATGCCTAGTACAATGACTTAACTTCAATAGTTCCAGTTGAACCAATTAGCAAGATTTCGTATTAGATATAAAATCCTACGTATTTGAAAGAGTCAAAGTTAATGATTTAAGGATGTGATGCTTAGCTAAAGCATGTATTATCCACAAAGTTTAGAACTAAATTGGGTAATAAAAGGTTATGAGATATCCAAAAGGTTGGATATGATCTTATAGACCTATTAAACAAATTATTTGTTCAATGTAGGCTTATAGAAGAATGGTTCTCAAGATAAGTAGTAGGAGTAAGATGAAATTTGAAAAGTCCAAATCTCATGATAGTATATCCAATTGGAACTAGTGCATTTGTTAATACATTTGATATATAGTTGAAAGGGTACGAGACATTGAAAGATTCACTTTCATGATGAATTCAAAAGGTTTGTTTTAGAGATGATTATGAATTTATCATATCTACAAGAAGGCTAGTGAGAGTATGTAGAGACATGTTGCTTATAGAAAATAATAATTCTAATTTTCGATTGTTGAAAATATGATTGTCTAAGAACAACTCTTGTTGTATATGAAAAGATAATAACTTAGTTATGGGTATTGCATCTATAGAGATAGATTGGAAGCTGTTTACGTATTATAAGTCTAAGTATAGCAATTGTTGCTAATTAAGTCATAACACATTTCGTTTAGTAGAAATGATTAATTGGATCAATAAGATATTTAATAAACTTGATATAATTCCTTGCATTGTTTAAAATAGTAATGTACTATAGAACATTAGAGCCATTAGACATACAAAAGGAGCTAAGTTTTCATCAAAGATCTAAGTATGTTTTTAGGAAAATTTTCTTAATTATGATGATAATTTTAAGATGAAGGTTGTAAGATTTAAACAAGGGCTCACTATAGAGAATCTTGTAGAATTCTCTCATTAAACCATTGTCACAGCAGTAACTTGATCTTCATATAGTGACATGGTAATGATACTTAAACGATTAGCTTAGTGAAAGAGTTAGGTCGTTAGTTTAGGCCCTGTAGCCAATCAGTTAGTTATAGTTTAGTGACAAAATAATTTAAAGGTATTCTTTATTTTATATATTTATATGTATATGATAAAGTCCATGAGATAATTATACATTGAAAATGAAATTATGATGAGATTTATATTGTATTTATGTATTATCACTAAATTGTTCCTAATCATTTTTCTGTTAAGAATAGACATTAATAAAATGTAAAAGTTATGCATTTTCTTACGAAGGAAGTAATCAATCTTATAGACTAAAGTATGGTGATATTTAAACAAACGTGTGAGTACTTGCTAGAGAACAAGTTTATTGAACTGACCTCATATGAGAAATCCATTTGGAACATTACTCGTATGTATGGAAATTCTCATTATGATAATTGTATAAGTGATTCTTTTATTTGATATCTCTAAAGTTATCTTGTATAGGGATTGCTATGTTTGATACTACTTAAGACCTAATATAGTCAAAGATAACTCAGTCGTGGATGTAACATAAACTAAATAGAGGTAGTTGAGTGATCAATATATGATTCATTATCCTAAAGTAGTTAGGGAGATTGTTTCAATGTTCTCGATTAGTATTGACTTGGAAAATCCTTGGCTAAGGCGAAATGACGTTTTGTATATAATCTACAAATGTCTTTAATTGCATCAATGGATAATGGTGAAGAACTAATATGATAGGGCTCAAAATATAATAGACATTAATTTATGCTCTGTGTCTAGTCAGAACATTGTATGATGGAAGGATTGAATTATATATAAAAATCATGTATGGAAAGGTTAAACAAAATCACTTCAACATTTCTAAATATTTAGATGGTCATGATATAATGCTAGACGTCAATCTTGATCTATGGATATAAATTGTTTAATTAGAGAATTAAAGATAAATTAAAGGAATTTATTTTTAATTATCTAATCCTAAATGTGATTTAGGGTTACAATTTTTATCTATTATCAATATATTTAGGAACTAATAGGTTGAAGAGAGCAAATATATTTTAATTAAATTGGACTTGATTGTAAAGTTTGAAATATTTTATAAATAAGGATAACGTATTTGGACATAATTGGTATTTAATTAGAATTATTTGTAATTCTAATTAGAGTTTAATTGAAATTAGAATTTAATTTTAATTAAATTACTAAAATGTCTCAAACCTATTGTAAATAGTAGAGATGTCAATCAGCCCGGCCGGGCCAACTCGGCCCACCATATATATATTTTAAAGAAAAACGTCAAAAACAACGTCATTTTTAAAGTAACGGTTGGGTCGACCATGATGGGCCTGTGGCTCGGTCAACCCGGGCCAAAATCAGGTCAGGTCCTTTTTAACATTCCTTAGACTTAAGTTATAATGGAGTTAACACTCCTTACTAACACTCTTTACCTAACCCTCTTTATAATAGTTATAGAGTTCTCTCAACTCATTTTGTAAATATTGTTAAAAGCTGGACACTTGTGTTGTTATTGTCGTTGAAATGAGTCAATTTTAAAAATGATATGAGAGATATAACAAGAAAATAATCAAATTTTAGAATAATATACAAATTATAATTCTTGCTTTATTATAATTTATGTGTTAATTATTTTATATAGATTTAGTAATCTTAACTTTTGGAAAATCAAACAAAAAAGTTTCGTAATTATTCTATTACGATCAAGATCGAGTTCCGTATGATGTTCCAACAAATATATTTGATGTATTAACTACAAAGGAAGTTGTTTGGGTAAACAAAATGAATAAGGCAACATAAACTTGAAATATATTTATCCATACGTTAATAATTAAAGGATATTGAAGATATTCATTTCCGTTGGATTAAAAAAAAAGGAGAATGAAGAAAAGAAAAAGTTTAAGCCCAAACAACCAAAAAAGGAAATGTAAAATGTGAGGGAAGACGAGAAGAACAAGACTACGTTACAGGTCTAGCTTCCACACGATGTCTTATCCAACTTCACTTGTTTACATACATCGCCCCACTTTTGTCGTTGTCTCTTTCTTGTTCTCTGTTCTCTACTTTGCACCCATAGCTCCTTGCAATATCACCCGCTTCCTCCCTTTTCTTCGTCTCTCTTTGTTTCGGTTCTTTTTGAGAAAACCACACTGACGAAAAGGTACTGCATTTGTACTTGTAATGCTTTTGCTGTTCTTTGGACCAAATATTTCGTTATACTGTTGCTGGATGTTTCGTTTCTTGAAGTGGGTTCTATCCAGCGTGCTCTCGTTGCGCTTTTATATGAAAATTTACTTTTTTATATATATAGTTTTTAAGGAGTCCTGTTTCAGTCTTCTTTTGTGAAGTTTTCCTCGTATGAGTTGATATCTAGGGGATTTTGTTGTGTAACGTCTTTATGAGAAAGAGAATCTTGATATTGCTAATGTCAACTCAAAACTTCAGATTTCTGTTCCAAGCACCCCAAGTGTGGTTGTCCCTTTTCATTGCGTTTATCTGCAAGTGGGCCTAATGGTCCAGTAATCGTAATTCACATGCATGATAAAGGTGCAGTATTTCGGTTCCGGCTGGATTTTTTTAAACTGTTGGTTTGTGCATGAACTCAAGTTGAAGGAAGTCAAGTAGGTGCTAATTAATAGTTTCAACTCGTAGCTTTTTGGATGCTTTGTTTCACACACAAGAGAAAAAAAATGGGGAAATAACTATTAAATAAGATTCCATCATTCTCAGATAGCACTTGGGAGTCTGGAGACTGAATCATGGCATTGGCTGCAAAGTCATTCTTTCTGTCTCGTAAGGAAATTGGCAGTAGTGCCGAAAGATTTTTTCATAGGGGACTTGTTCACCGGCCAATTGTTTTGAAGACTCCACTGGATAACAGACTTCGGAGTCATGTTCAGCTGACAAGATCATTTAGAATTTTTCATGGGCCGTGGGTAAAATGTTTAAATAGGTTTGGAGATTTGACCATGGCAGCTTCTTCCACATGCATTGCTAGTGGAATTACACCTAAGGTGGCTCCTGATTAACTTTTGACTCAAACTTTCACGGTGAAATTTCTCACTAAGTTCTGCTTCTTTTTTCTGTCCTTTTCTATTCTTGTCTTTAGGCAAAAGAGGTACTTAATTTTCTGGTATCAATTATATCAATTGCATTGAAAGGACAGAGCCACTTGCAGTTCATAAAAATAGCAGGCGTAGTCTTAGGTGCATTATTGATCATACCATCAGCTGATGCTGTCGATGCTCTCAAAACCTGCACGTGCTTATTGAGGGAATGCAGGTAATCCCAATTCCTTACTGGCATTTATGCCGCTGGTTATCTCTCATCTTAACTTAAGGACGGTGAGTTTATGATTCTACTGCAATACAGGCTGTCAATCTACTTAAGTTCACTCTCCAAGTCTAGATACATTCTGACTTTAGTTGCATTAATCTTAAAATGGGACAAACAAGCTCTTCGTGTATGATGCAAGTTTGCAGTAAAAAAGTACAAGTTGTTATGGAACTGTGCGTTAGGGATTAATCGTCTTAGGTAAATCAACCCCTTCTACGAAAGTTATATTGAATTTCTAGTTGAACTCCATGATGTTATGAATTCAATTTGCTAAGCTGTGTTGATTAGATGTAACTGGCATATGCATTTAGCTGCTCATTAGGGTGAGAAAATGAACAGATTAGAATACTTGTTTTATCTTATCAACACAACACTTTTGTTTTAGCATTGATTTTGTTTGAAACAGTTCATCAAATATGTGGAATACTTTCTTAACTGCCAAATTGACTTTTTATGGCATTAATCCTTAATCAACCTTTTTGTTAACTTTGCTTCAAGATGTTTGATCACTTCATATGGCTCCTGAATTGTTAGAAACTTATCATTGACATTTTAACATGTCTATTTTTTGCCAGGATAGAGTTGGCTAAGTGTATTTCAAACCCATCTTGTGCTGCCAATGTGGCTTGCCTCCAGACCTGTAATAACCGACCGGATGAGACTGAATGCCAGGTTAGTTCAGTTCTGGCGTCAAGCTTTTTACTGATACATCTATAGTTGGATATGTGATCTCTTTCAGCTAAAACATTTTATATTGATGTGGAAAGTTCGGCAGCAGGATTTTTCTTGAACTAAAGGGCCTGTTCTTTAGAAAAATAAGGCCTGGCCAAATTCAATATGTTTAATTTTGAACTTTCAGACCTCGTGATTCTTTTCCTTTTTAATTAAATGCGAACACCTATTGACTTTTTAAAGTATCTTTGAACCATATGGTAACTAGTTTTATCTTTCCCCAATTTTCCAGATCAAATGTGGGGATTTGTTTGAGAACAAGGTTGTTGATGAGTTTAATGAATGTGCGGTCTCACGAAAGAAATGTGTACCACAAAAATCTGATGTGGGGGAATTTCCTGTTCCTGATCCTGCTGTTCTTGTTAAGAGCTTCAACATTGCAGATTTTAATGGGAAGTGGTTCATTTCTAGTGGCCTTAATCCTAGCTTTGACACTTTTGACTGCCAGTTACATGAGTTTCATACAGAGTCCGACAAATTAGTAGGAAATTTGTCATGGAGGATACGTACTCCTGATGGTGGCTTTTTAACACGATCAACTGCTCAGAGGTTTGTTCAAGATCCATTGCAGCCTGGAATTCTTTCCAATCATGGCAATGAATACCTTCACTATCAAGATGACTGGTAACCTCCTCATCTTGTTTTGCTATCTTTTTACTGTATTCCTCTGTTGCTGCCAATTTTTTTAGGGTTAATTGTAAAAATAATTTCAATTTTTACTTAATTTTGCAATATTAACCCAAAATTTAAAAAGTAGTACAAAACACTTGGATAGGTTTTTTTTCAGTCTTCCATAGTTGTTGAGGTCATTGCCATGAAAATTTCATGAAAATATTGTGTGGATTTCATTAATGCTCGCTAATATGCACTTAAAACCGGATATCAGTTCACTATATGCACAGATTTTCATAAACCATGGCATGTCTATTAGCAGTCATAAGCAAATTAGTGGTTATTAATCTAAAAGTCTCTTTGTGAAATGCTTACGAACAACTCTTAAGTGAAAGGATCTCGATATTATCAAACACTAGCTTTTTGCTGGTTGTCATGATTGTTTAGTTGGTGCATTAGGTGTATCATTTAAAATGATTAAATATCAACACTTTGTTGTCTCAGTTATGTGTGTGCTATTTACAAACACTAAAGCAGGTAACTGGCATGCCTCAGGTACATCCTATCATCTAAATTGGAAAATAAGCCTGATGATTATGTATTTGTGTACTACCGGGGTTCAAACGATGCATGGGATGGATATGGCGGTGCCGTTGTGTACACTAGAAGTGCCATTTTGCCAGAAAGTATTGTACCTGAACTGGAAAGGGCGGCTAAGAGTGTTGGACGGGACTTCAGCAAATTCATCAGGACCGACAATGTCTGTGGGCCTGAGCCTCCCCTTGTGGAGAGACTAGAGAAAAAAGTGGAGGAAGGAGAGCAGACCATAATAAGGGAAGTTGAGCAATTAGAAGAGGAGGTAGAGAAGGTGGGCAAGACTGAGATGACCTTGTTCCAGAGATTGACAGAAGGTTTTAAAGAACTCCAAAGAGATGAGGAAAATGTCCTGAGAGAGCTCAGCAGAGAGGAGATGGATATACTAAATGGTCTGAAAATGGAAGCAACCGAAGTGGAGGAACTCTTTAGACAAGCACTTCCAATAAGGAAGTTAAGATAGGAGTTCAGACATAATAATGCTTACCTGTATTAATTATTTGGTAAACTTATTTCAGTTCCATAAGTATAAATTTCTTCGTTCCTCTCTGTTTCAATCACGTAGTTGCCTTTTGCCTTCATTTTACTCTTGTAGATCCAGTTCTCACTAACAGAAGAATGTTATCTAGCCAAATTTGCTGTCCTTGTTTATTGTTAAGGTGATTGTCAGATCTGGTAAAGTCAATAATGACTTGGTCTTTTTTTATATATAATCAAAATACAACCATTAATTGTTGTTCTTCTATTTTCTTTTACTTTTGTATGCCAAAATTCTAATTTTATGAGAGTGAACCTTAGAGTAACTGATAAAGTTGTTTGTTTTTTGTGACTATAAGATTACAGGCTCAATTCACAGAAACAAACTTTTTTTTGTAAAAATATAAAAGAAAAGCTGTATACATTATGATTTTTTCTAAACTCCCGCAAAATAGTGAGTCTTATATACAGAATACGTTTCTTTTGCTCTTCTTAAGGTCGACAGAAATTAAAATATAACGACGGAAATCCTTAGAACGACTTGGGGCAGTGGGTGCTGATTTGCACAAAGTTCCAAGTATTATTCCGTAAATATTAATTCACAAAACCTTACCATCAGCTTTTCCACCCTTGAGTGACTTAAACGTTGATACGAGGCAAGAGTGAATATAGAAAGTAATTGTATGCTTGTAATATCGATTTGGTTACTTAAAAAGATTTTACAAAAAGAATATGATTACTTTAAATTGCTGGAATGGCTTAAGAAAACAAGCCCCAATACAACTCCAAGGACTTAATAATATCTTACATAAGAATATTAAATTGCTCGAGGGGCTTAAGAAAACAAGCTCCTATACAAGGACTTAAAAGAGTATCATACATTAAATTGCTCGAATTGCTTAAAGGAAAAAAGTCACATTATTGTACAGGGGAACCTCTTTCAGGAGAGTTCAAATCCTCTATCGAATTCTCCTCTGTTTTATTCTGTCTAATAATAAGACGACGTCGTTTTTAAGTAAAAATTTGAACTCTCTCTACTTAAATGGACAGCGTCTGTGGGACCCGGTTTCAAGCCATTTGCAAAGCCAATCGAAAGCCATTTGCAAAGCCATATTATTTATTCACTTTCCATTATTGATTTACATTATTTTTTCTGCAACTTCAAAACAACCTGAATATTGGAAATATGGTTTTGTTGCTTATTCTTATTAAGAACTAAAATAAAAATAATCAGCAATTTAATGATATTATTTAATATTATTAATAAATAATAAA
>JAOQMQ010000006.1:11701180-11715125 GCA_027563845.1 Erythroxylum subrotundum
CAAGAACTGGGTCAAACAGGGCAGGGAAAAAACCTGAAATAGCAGTCACAAACCTACCTCGTGCGTCCCTAAGAATCACAGCAAAGTCTTCCGTCTGAACATCCTCTGGAGAAAAAACAAACTCGCTGTTTTCTTTCTCTCTAATAGAGAGCTTTTGCAATCCTGAATCCATGAAGCTAAAACGAAAATCTAAGAGAGACCAATGTAGAAATAATACCTAGACCTCACATTGCACATGAACGGCAAGACCAACACTTGCACTCGTATAGAGAGGGAGAGAGAGGCAAGACCTAAATGAACATTTGTTTGACCAAACTAATTTTAATCATTCATTTTTGTCTTGATTTTGTTCTTAGAAAAATTACCTAAGTTTCATGTGTATATTATTAAATGCATTGCCAGCTTGCCTTATATTGAAGTTATATGAATACATTGAGATTCCCTTGCATCATATCATATTAATTGTTTGATGTTTTCTTAATAATAAAGTTCACAACGGCTAATAGCCCGCAAATATTGTAATCCCATAGACAGATTATTTCTGTTTTTCGGATCCAACAACGATGAAAAGCAAAACAGCCAAATTCATATGGTCAAATCAGTAAAACAGATGGACTTGGACTTTTGCCGCAGTCAGATGAAAACGTAACTGACCTATAAACCAACAAACACCAAAGCGACAATCTTGCTCAATATTTGTTAACCAGTTGAAAGGAACCCTTATCGCCATTCCAACTCTTCTACGTTTCTGCTGCCGCCATTCCACCACCAACGCCACCTTCTGTTCTGTATACATCAAGCCCCCACTACACCCACGAGTAACAGTCTTTGACAGCCAATTCCAGTAAAAAACCATTACACAAAGAAAGGTAACATCTTTCCCGGATATCCAGTTGCTGCCTTGATTGTTTAGTGTCTGTCATAGAAGTTTTTTAACAAGAAATCTGGTGGGAATTAAGCATTGATCAGGAATGGGGGCTATAAAGGCGACGGCTGGTGACACAGTGCTTACTTTTATGTGGGTATTTTGCTCTTCCATGTTTGGGCTGTTCACTCACCTTATAGTCGCTGCTCTTGGGATTCAGAACCTGGCTTGGGCTCCGCTGATTATCATTACCCTTCTTGTTTTTGTGTTCGTATTCTTGTTTGGCTTGATCGGTGAGGCCTTGGGTGGGGCCAGTTTCAATCCTACAGCTACTGCTGCGTTCTATGCTGCTGGAATTGGTGGAGACAGTCTCTTATCCATGGCACTTAGATTCCCAGCTCAGGTATACATGTACACTTGCTTGCATCGGCTATGAATTTAGCTTCTTTTCCCTGAATCACTTCTGTTGATTTGGGATGTTGTTATTTGTTGTAAAGGAGGGTCAAAAGATTTGACTGGATTTTAGTTAATTGTAGTCCCTTGATATTTCTTCATCCCCTTTTTAACATAAAATCCAACTTGGAAATAACTTGAAAAGAAAATAGATATCTGGAAGTGAATCGCAATTGTGTAGTAATTGAGAAAGAACAAATTTTAGAAGGCTGCAACGAGGGATCGTTTGAAATGGAAAGAATAAGTGCTATATGTTTGAGTTTTATCTCCTCGACCTTGATTATGGTTAAAAATCTTCAAATGGGTGGGAATATGTCGACTGCTGATTGTCTTCTTGACAGGCAGCAGGTGCTGTTGGTGGTGCTTTGGCTATAATGGAGGTGATGCCACCAAAATATAAACATATGCTTGGTGGACCTACTCTGAAAGTTGACCTGCAAACTGGAGCCATTGCTGAGGGCGTTTTGACTTTCTTAATTACCTTTGCTGTTCTTGTAATTATACTTAAGGGTCCTCGTAACCCACTGTTCCAGACGTGGCTTCTTGCTGTTGCTACTGTTTCACTGGTTATTGCAGGTGCTGAGTACACTGGGCCGTCCATGAATCCTGCCAATGTGAGTAGTCAAGCTCTCTTTATCTCCAGTCTTATCTGTCTTGACAATGTGTCTGCTTTTGTATGGTGTAGTGATATGGAACATGTTCCAAAGGTGTGAACAGTCATCCTCCCTTTTGCATTGTATAGATTGCTGCTATGTTATGCTGTTATGGTATGATGAGGATTACGAATCATCTTTAATGCACATTGAGTTAGTCATTTTACCGTGTCAACAGAATCTTTTGAGTTTTTAATGCAATGGTCTACTTTTTCAGATATCTGCATTCTGCTCTTGATCTTTTTGTCAGAACTTTGTTCCAAACATTTTTTCTTCAACAGTTTGGTCAGCTTTTTAGATATCTTTATATGTCTGAAGTTCCTTTGGTGGCACCAATTTGTATGGAATTACACATTGGATACCACTTGTATATGGCGTTGGTTTATGTGAAGTAGATGACATCAACTCCAAATATAAATTGTTGGTAACAAGGTTGAGATGAAAAGTTTACATCAGTTTTTAACATAATAAATGCCTGAGTTATCTTTCTTTTGTCCTGGCTACTGTTAACTTTGTAGACCACTCGTGCCTATCTTTGTGTATGTAAGTGTCTTAATGTGCATATAATTCTTTCTGTTCTTCTACTAAATGTCAAGAAGAAGTCTGAAGTTTCAACTTTCTGAGGTGACATTGCACTTTTCCTTGATCTTGCTCATTCTTAGTATGCCTATAAATAGTAAAAGCAACGTGGACTGCAATTTATTATATATAAGATCCTTCCCCTTCATTTTATGCTTGCGCTGATCATTACTAAAGGTGAGGTTGTTGCCATTGACACTGTGCCTGGCATAACCTTTCGTCTGAGGTCATTAAAGAGCATTTTGATAAAATTACTAGTCCAGTAAACGAACAATGTATTTCCTAGTTTGGACATCCTGCTATTCCGCTAGTTTGGAGAAAACAGCAAATAGTTGCTGGATATGTGGTGAAAGAAAAAGAAACATGTAATCAGGTCAGAGGTAGAAGAACCTCATCAGCAAAGAATGAAACAGTCTGCATCTGAGGATGAGGGGCAGAATGGAGTGTAAGCAAAGTTGTTTTGGTTTTGAAAGTCTTTATTCAAGGGTTTTGCAGGTTACCGTTGACAGTATAACTTTAAGATTTGTTTGTGCTTGAGTGCTTTTGAATCTCGGGTGTAATATGTGCACACATGTAGGTGATGCATACAATATGCTTATAGTTAGGTTGCACTGTAATCTCCAAAGCTAAGTATTAGAGAAATAACTGGTATTTCCAGATAACAAGTCTCCTTACTATCATTAACAGGTTTAATTGATGTAGTGATGGTGAGAGTAATTGTTTAAACATGTTATGATACCTTCTTGACAACCAACATCATGACATTTGGAAGATCTATCTTCACCCTAAAATCTTGCATCAGTTGTTTGCGGAATTGCTTCCAAATGCCTCTGAATCATTGGCTTCTGACACCATGGTATTCATTGCAATACTACTATATTTGCTTATATTAACTGGTTCTCTTTTGTGTCTCTCTCAAGGCCTTCGGCTGGGCATATGTGAACAAATGGCACAACACTTGGGAGCAGTTATACGTTTACTGGATCTGCCCCTTCATAGGGGCAATATTTGCCGCCTGGGTCTTCCGCGTCATCTTCCCATCACCGAAGCCCAAACAGAAGAAGGCCTGAAGTCAGAAGAAGGCTTGAGCTTCCCTCAATTACGTTTTGGTTGCTAATGTAATAAGAAACAACATTATTTGCTTTTCGGGACAATCCAAATAACAAGTAGAGCAGTTCGGTGTGGAGTAAATACTTTGCCAAGTTGACCTAATTGACTTGACGCAAAAAATAGTGGTGTATAGGTGTCGCTTTTTATAGTCCTTCACTTTTTAAGAATTATTTTAAATTTGTCCAATTCTTTTCTAAATTTTCTCCTTTTTTTTAAGAGACAGAAATAAGTCCTTACACAAAATATATTGACTATCAAATCCTTTAGAATTGTTCAAAAAAACAAGTAATATGTTATGAAAATAATGCTAAAAGTGACTGTGCTCTGAAAATAGACTTTGTAAGAGCTTATGATACAGTGGTATGGTCCTTCATCCTCAACACTCTAGAAGCCTTAAAGCTCACTGTGTTCATGGATGGGATGAAATACTGCTTGTAAACATTCCCACCAATGGGGAGTTTAACAGGCACTACTAGAGGCAGGGACGGATCTACATTGGAGGCAGTGGGGGCAAGTCTAACAAATTTTATATAAAAATTATTATTTTAAATTTTGCCTCCGTAAAAAAATAAAATTTTGTTACCATTAAAATTTTGCCCCCATTCAAAAAAATTTCTAGATCCCTCCCTGATTAGAAGTTCTAAGAGGCTCAAACAAAGAGATCTCATCTCTCCATCCTATTCTCACTGGTTATTGAAGAGCACTTCAATGACCCAAGGCCACGATCGTGATAAAACCATTTTGAAGTCAGAGAGCATTTTAGCAGGCTACGATCATGGCCTGTGCGACAACAAACGCAGACCAGCTTTTAAAACTCAACTTTGCGGAGTTATTTTAGACCTTTTGGGCTCAGGTAAAACCTAATTTTTATCGTAAATAGAAAAGACTAGAGAGTGGAAAAAATTCCTAATTTTCGTGCCTACATTTTGCTACATTGGGAAAAAAGAGGAAGCAGGAAAAGAGAGAAGAAGAGAAAGAAGAAGGTGGAGCTTCAGCTCCTTCAACCTCCAATCCTCCAAGTTACTTTCTTTTTGTTCATCTTTTATTTCATGTACTTGATGTATGAGATGAGATTGATGATGAATCTTGAGTTAAGAATGTTCTAACTTTTCTTTAGGGATTTGTTCTTGATTTGATGTTAATCTAGCTGCTTTTGTTGTTAATGATGATTGCTGTTGTGATTATTTATTGTATGTGCATGTTTTGGTAACAAATCGAGAGAGTGAACCAATAACAAAATGATTAGATTGGATAATGAGAGTTAAATAGATCACGCAATTAATGAAATGGATAATTTAAGCGAAGAGAGATCTCGTGTGAGGACCCGATAGTCTATTAGAGAGCTTAAGATCTAAGTAGATGTGTTGACTTTTTGTTAATTGAGAAATTACAAATTCCATAATTCGATTAGGGTTTATAATTTAGGATTTAATGATTATAACTCGAGAGAGACTGAGAGAGTAATTCACCTTTTGAAAGCCTATAACTAATACCATATTAACTCAAAAGTGACTAATTTAGCATTAATGATAGGATTAATTTGTTAATCTCCCTTGTTAAATTGCAATTGTTATTTGGTGGCGCTCAATTTTGATTTTTTGTGTTAATTTTACGAATTCATTTTCAATCAATACATATCCGAGTATTTACTTTTCTGTTTAGTTTTTATTTTCATTTTAATTATCCTTTTAAACCTTAGACAACTTAGAATTCAATTAGTTCGCCAATTCCTCGAAGGATCGACACCTCATATACTACATTTACGACCTGTGCACTTGCGGTATATGGAGGGATTAGAAATTGTAAAACTTGTCACTCAATTCGACCCAACATTCAACAAGCAATTACTGAGAAATGTGGAACCAAATAGTAGGTTCAGGTGTCATTCGAAGTATAGGGCGTTCAAAATCCTTAGCTTGAACTTTGCTGACGATCATTTTGTACTTACTAAGGCAGATGAACATTCAATTTCCTCTATATCATAAGCCCTTAGCATATTCTCCAAATGCTATAGGGTTTGAATGTGCTCTTTAATATACATACTGGCATGAGCCTTAAACTAATTATTAATGAGGTTATGTTCTGTACCACCCAGACTAAATTTGGGGACAAAGTCGTCTCCCATAATGTCTTGATGTTTTCAATCTACACGGTACATATAAACCCTAAGGTCAACTCCCTGATGACCAACTCTTAGATGTTGAAGAAGTTAAGCCATCAATCAAAAGAGATGATCTCCCTTACGCCATCTATTAAGTCCTCCTCCGTCAATACATCCCAATCGAAGTACATTGGTGCCTTGACTTGCCTTGTCCAAAAGGATTGTAATTCCTTTCTCTAAGCCCTATGTGGTAAAATGTAGCAACAGATGGTCTTGCTACTCCTAGGGCTCCTAGGACGCGTAAATCCTAGGGGTAGTTATATGTGATGAAGACGGAGAGGCATTGACCCTGGATTTTACGCAGAGGCAATATTGTAGGCCTTTTAGATGGTCTTAGTGGAGCTATCCTTGTCCAACAGAGGGCTCGGATTAATTGGCTTAAGGAGGAGCTTCTAAATTCTTTTTCAATTCCTTATCAAACAGGGGAAATGTCAATAAAATTTGTTTTATTACTAGTGTGGATGGGAGAATTATTTTGAAGGAGGCTGTTAATTTCTATAAGGGGCTTTTGGGTTTAAACCTAGAATCTTCTACCTCTATGGACTCTCTTCAAGCTATTATTTCCGTCAAAATATCTCCTAAAGCTTCTCAGGAGATGGTGAAACCTATTTCTAATGATGACATCAATACTATTGTCTTTGTTATGAATGAGACGGTTTTTTCTTTCAAAATACTTGGTTTATTATTGGACTTATGGTTAAAGAGGCTATTCATGAGTTTTTTGAACAGGGCATCATCCTTAAGGAGCTCAATACAACCTTTCTCTGTTTAATTCCTGAAGTCTCTAACCCCCTCTAGTTTTGGTGATTTCAAGCCAATAACATGTACAAAATTCATTTATAAAATTATTGCTAAGATCTTGGCAAACCGTTTGAAGGGGGTTCTCAGTTCCATCATCAGTGAGAATCAGAATGTCTTTATGAAGGATAGAAGCATTGGTATTAATATTCTTATTGCTCAGGAACTACCAAAGGGCTATACTAGAAGGAATTCTCCTCTAAATTATGCTGTTAAGATTGACTTCGATACAACTTTTGATTCTATTAATTGGTCTTTCCTCTTTAGGGTACTTAAAGGTTTTCAACTTCCCTGATATCTTTATCAATTAGATTAAGGCTTGTGTCTCCACTACATCCTATTGTGTTCTGATTAATGGTACCCCTTATGGTATTATTAAGGAGAAGAGAAGAATTAGGCAGGGAGACCTTTTATCCCCTTATCTGTTTATTCTATATATGGAAGTGCTCTCTCAGATGCTTAAGTCCAAAGTCTCACATAATCCCAAATTCAAGTTCCATTCTAAATCCAGAAGAGTCTCTCTTACCTATCTCTGTTTCGTGAATGATCTAGTTTTATTCTCTAAAGCTTATCCTGTTTCTGTTTAGCTATTGATAGATAATCTCAATGAGTTTTCTAAGATGTCAGGTCTCAGGTGAATCTTAGCGAAAGTAATTTTGTTCTCTCATCCACAACAGAATCTCTCCAGAACACTATTTCCTTTCTAATAGACATGAATAGGAAATTCCAACTTTTGCAATATCTGGGTCTACCTATTACAACCAGAAGGCTTTCCTTCAATGAATGCCTTCTACTTATTGAAAGAATTAAGAAGGGAATCAACAAATGGAAAATTAGATTTCTTTCTTTTAGAGGTAGAGTTCAGTTGATTAAATTTGTATTATGCTCCCTTCACTTAAATTGAAATACGCATTTTCCTCTGTCTAAGAAATTATTCAAATCCGTTGAGAAAATGATGAGAGATTTTTTGTAGGTAAAGCAAATGGAAATGCATCTATTCCTAAGATTAAATTGGCAGATTTTTGTAAACCCAAGGAGAAGGGATGGTTGGGAATCATCTCTATAAGAGTAACCAATAATATCCTTTTGATTAAAAGACTTTGGAGAGTGATTCAAGACAGGCATTCCCAGTGGATGAAATGGCTTCATAGCTACTTTTTGAAAGGGAATAACCTATTGTCTCTTTCACCTAGAGCATCCTTCTCTTAGTTCCTTAACGAAATTTTAAAGCAAATGGATGAAATAACTAACTCACAGGAAAGTTATCTTTGGCTTGAAATTCCTATTGAGAGATTTTCTAGCAAATTCTATAGGAAAAGGGTTTATAGTTCAGAACAAGATGCACCCTGGTTCAGTGTTATCTGGAATAAATTCCTCAGACCCAGTACAACTTTCTTTCTATGGCCACTGGTTAAGAACATAGTTGCTACTATAGACAGACTACAATACATTTTAAATCTGGATGAGATCTGGTGTTTATGCAAATTAGAATCAGAGGCTAGGGATCATCTGTTCTTTTTCTACCCTTTTTCCAACTCTATCTGGAATGAGATTAGAGAACTCTACTCACGGTATGAGTCATCTAATTCGCTCATGGGGATAGTCCATATCCTAACCGTAGCACAAGCTTCCGCTTCAATCTAGAAGAAGAAGGTGCTCATTCTGCCATATCATCACAAGAGATATGGATAGAGAGGAATCGGAGGAAGTTCCAAAGCAAGGAACATGAAGTGATGCAAACAATTTTACAAAACGTGAAGGAATAGCTTATTTTTTGGGAAATAGAACATGCTTAAACGAGAAGAAGATTTGAGTTTTAACGCCTACCTAGACTGACCCAGATCCTACTTATAGCACATTCATGAGGTCTTCATGTTGATTCCTTGACGTAGCAAACATAGAACAACGATTAAAGGAAGATGAGATGCACCTAGACTGAAATTTCTCACCTTTGGCTAGAAGGTAACGAGCTAAGAAAACAATTTTCGCTAGAATGTCTTCGTTTCGCTAGAACGCCTTCGTTTCTCCCACCCTTAATCGGGAAAGAAGTGAAGAATCGATATGCAAATAGTTTGCTCAATTGCTACGCTATCGTCTTTGCTTCATTTTGATCCGCATTTACTCTTGCTACGACGTCGTCTATTAATTTGCTGTAATTGTGTTCCATAACGTGGTTGTTTTGACTTTTGTCTCACTCTTGATGTAGGACTAGGAGAGTTTTCCCAAACGTTTTGTCGTTTTTTATTATTATTTCTATTAATCAAATTTTAACTTTTAAAAAAAAAAGATTGTATAATATTAATAGCAAATAGCAAATAGCAAATAGCAAATTGTTTATTAATTTTCATTTTAAGGAAATCTCATTATATGGAAAATGTCATTTTTCCACGTACATCTTACAGCTTAATGCTTCCATCACCAAAATATCAAGCAAAGCACACGTCTGCACTCGCGCATATGGTTGTAGCAGATGCTCTATCAAATCCAAGAACGCATGATTTTTAACCCCGCAGCCATTCATAGGCCCTTCTCAATATCCTTCCCTTTGCGTTTCCCGCGACAGTTCAAAGGACATGTCCCTCTTAAACCTTCCTCAAACCACTGGAAGGTTGAACCCAAACCACCACTCTTTGTTGTTGTTGTTTTTTTTTAAATGTTTTGATGGAAAGTTCTTTTTACTTTTCTCTTCTTTGTGCAGTGTTTTAGCAGGAAATTAAGCAGATTGGGTTTAACTCGTTATGCTTATGATGAAGTCCCTAACCATGATACTCAGGGAAATTTAAGAGGAATGGAGTTCCTGCACTGGATGGAAGGTCGAGGGGTTCGAGCTAATTGTCAAACATATCATTGGCTTCTGGATGCTTGTATTAATTTTGGGTCTTTGATAGATTGCAAGAAGCTTCACGGGAAGATTTTGAAGCTGGGTTTTGATAAAGATAGTGTATTGTGTTATAAGCTAATTGATATTTATCTTGCTGAGATTGATTTTGATGGTGTAGTTAAAGTTTTTGAGGATATGCCTGAAAGAAGTGTGCTTGTCTGGAATAAGATATTATCTGGTTTGTTGGCAGAGAAAAGGGAAAATAGAGTATTGGAACTATTTCTGAAAATGTTGGACGAAAATGTAAATCCCAACGAATTCATATTCGCTAGTGTTTTAAGGGCTTCTGGTGACAGTGATGTCCGTCTTCCCGTTGTTGAGCAGATTCATGCTAGGATCATTCGTCATGGTTTTGCCACTAATCCGGTTGTCTGCAACCCATTGATTGACTCGTATGCCAAAAAAGGGTTCATTAATTCGGCTAGAAAGGTTTTCGATGAGTTAAGTTTCAAAGATAGTGTTTCTTGGGTGGCTATGATCTCTGGTTTTTCACAGAATGGATTTGAAGAAGAAGCTATTCTACTTTTCTGCCAAATGCATGTATCAAGAATTCTCCCTACTCCCTATGTGTTTTCCAGTGTATTAAGTGCCTGCACCAAGATAATGCTTTTTGATACTGGGCAGCAATTTCATGCCCTACTTTTCAAGTGGGGTTTTTCTTCAGAAACATATGTTTGCAATGCTCTTGTCACGCTCTACTCCCGTTTGGGTGACTTCATATCTGCTGAACTAATCTTTGGGAAAATGCAGTGTAAGGATGAAATCTCATATAATTCACTGATCTCTGGTTTATCTCAGCAGAGCTTGAGTGTTAAGGCGTTGGAATTATTTGAGAAGATGCAACTTGATTGCTTGAAACCAGATTGTGTTACTGTTGCAAGTCTCTTAAGTGCTTGTGCAGTAATCGGAGCTTTACGTAAAGGTGAGCAATTGCACTCTTATGCGATAAAAGCAGGAATGTTTGAAGATATCATGATTGAAGCTTCTCTACTTGATCTATATGTGAAATGCTCTGATATGGAGACGGCCCACAAATTCTTTCTCACAATAAAGACAGAGAATGTTGTTTTATGGAATGTGATGCTTGTTTCTTATGGACAGCTAAATAATTTGAGCATGTCATTTTGGCTATTTAGACAAATGCATTTACAAGGCTTATTCCCTAATCAGTTCACCTATCCAAGTATTATTAGAACTTGTACCTCAACGGGAGCTCTTGAACTAGGCAAGCAGATCCATACACATGTCATAAAGAGTAGCTTTCAGTTCAATGTATATGTTTGTAGTGTGCTTATAGATATGTATGCTAAGCTTGGAAAACTAGATACAGCTTTGGAAATCCTTGGAAGACTCCAAGAGAAAGATGTGGTTTCTTGGACAGCTATGATTGCAGGGTACACAAAACATGGTTTATTTGCTGAAGCTCTTAAACTTTTTGAAAAAATGCTAAATGAAGGGATCCAGTCAGATAACATTGGCTATTCGAGTGCAATCAGTGCATGTGCTGGCATTCAAGCACTTGACCAAGGACAACAAATTCATGCTCAAACTTATGTATCTGGGTATTCAGATGATCTGTCAGTTGGCAATGCATGTGTCAGTCTTTATGCTAGATGTGGGAATATTCGAGAAGCATTTCTGGCATTTGAAAAAATTAATGATAAAGACAGCATATCGTGGAATGCACTGATATCAGGGCTTGCACAGAGTGGATACTGTGAGGAAGCTCTTAAGGTGTTTGCTCAATTGAATAGAACTAAATGGGAAGTTGATCAATTCACCTTTGGTTCTGCAGTCAGTGCTGCTGCCAACATGGCCAACATAAAGCAAGGGAAGCAGATCCATGCTGTGATTATTAAAAAAGGGTTTGGTTCAGAAATTGAAGTTTGTAATGCTTTAATCACATTGTATGCCAAGTGTGGCAGCATTATTGATTCCAAGAGAGAGTTCTCTGAATTGTCTGAGAAAAATGAAGTTTCTTGGAATGCCATGATCACAGGCTATTCTCAGCATGGATGTGGAAATGAAGCAATTGACCTTTTTGAGGAGATGAAAAAAATTGGTGAGATGCCAAACCATGTCACTTTCTTGGGAGTATTATCAGCATGTAGCCACATGGGATTGGTTAATGAGGGCCTTGGCCACTTTGAGTCCATGAGCAAGGAGCATGGCTTACTGCCTAAGCCTGAACATTATGTTTGTGTAGTGGATCTTCTTAGCCGAGCTGGTTTTTTGAGCCGAGCAAGAAAATTTATAGAAGAGGTGCCAGTTGAACCAGATGCAATGATGTGGAGGACTCTTTTAAGTGCTTGTAATGTTCATAAAAACATGGATGTTGGAGAGCTTGCTGCACGCCAGCTTCTGGAAATGGAACCAGAAGATTCAGCAACCTATGTTCTTCTGTCAAATATGTATGCAAATGCTGGAAAATGGTATTGCAGAGATCAGGCGAGGAAAATGATGAAAGAAAGGGGCGTAAAGAAAGAACCAGGTCGCAGCTGGATTGAGGTTAAGAACACAGTTCATGCATTCTTTGTTGGAGATCGACTCCATCCACTTTCAGATGAAATTTATGAATTCTTGGCTGATCTTAATAAACGTGTTGCTGAAATTGGTTACATCCAAGATCGCTATAGCCTTCTGAATGACACAGAGCAGGAGCAGAAAGATCCGACTGCGTATATACATAGTGAGAAATTGGCTATCTCTTTTGGACTTCTGAGTTTGTCTGAGACAATCCCTTTGCATGTAATAAAGAATCTTCGTGTCTGTAATGATTGCCATACATGGATCAAGTTTGTCTCAAAAATTTCCAATCGAGTGATAAGTGTCCGAGATGCATACCGCTTTCATCATTTTGAAGGGGGGGTTTGTTCATGTAAAGATTATTGGTAAGAAGATTTGGCTGGAGCAACTGTTTTAGACACGATTCCAAGGCATGGTGAGAGCATGGTTATTCTGAAAGGACTTCTCTTGTTGATACCATCCATTGCTGTATGGTAACGAACTTTATCCTTCACCTTTTAATTGTTCTTTTAAACAGATTCCCTCAAATAGGTAAGCTTTTCTACCGTCTCTTAACTTCTTTCATTTACTATCTAGTAACTACTAAATATTCTGGAACTCTTTCAACACCTCTCAAATCTTTTTGTCTGACACTACTGTTTGCTTGTGCAGAGATTACTCGTAATTGTCAGACCATTTGGCTTCTGGAATTTATGCTTTCTTTATGTTTTTCCATTCTTGCCATAAATAGTAAATTACTAAAGAATTGGTGAAAATATGACAGGTTCCTTATCCATAGATAACAGAATCAACCTTCCATTCAATAATAAGGTTGGTCCTTATTCATAGACAACTGAATCAACCTTCCATTCAATAATAAGGTTGGTCCATTAACTCAGGTTCAGAGTAATTGTAAAGTAAATATGACCGCAGGGATTGGTTGTCTGCTTAATCTGCAGTCTTGAGCTCTACTCCAAATCTCTTCAGATCCTGCTTCACTGAGGCCTCACTTGCTCATCTTGCTTAAACCTGCAAATTTTCTGGTTTGACTGCCAATCTCAATATTTTGTCTATCTTAGAAGGTGCAAGGGGAAGTACTTTCTCCTCTCACCTTCAGAATATTTGAAGTCTATATACTGATGTGAAATGAAATCTTATTTTGCTTGAAGAAACTTGGTAATTTTGCTAAAGATGACTTCTGAGAGGCTCTGCTGACTTCCTCCCCATGTCCAAGCTAAAATGTAAGATTTTTATCCTTTTTCATCAAATGTAGCGAACTAACTTGTGTCACTAGTTGTCTTGCACATACTTTACTTCATCCAAGACAATTGCAAAATAATCACATTTAATCTGAGAGATCTGAGTGAAACCTTCCTTTGCAGCCTGCCTAAGTTTTGACTCGGGACGGTGGAAATTATTCCTGAACAACCAAGCTAATTCCTGGCACGAAAACGGAGAAAAAAAAAAGAAAAAAGAGTAAGCTCCCTATTTTTCATCTTTACGTTACCTTTTTTCGCATCTGAATATGTCTTCTCCTATTAGTGTTTGTTAAGAACTCTGAATTTCCAAAACTTTTTCCCTGAATTCAGTCCTGACCTGACTCTCCCATCTTTTAATTCTAAACAAGATACAAAAACATTCAAGTCCGGTTTATCAAGGATAGAGAATATATTGAGTCATTTGTTCACTGTATGGGCTCTAAGCGATGCTAACTTCATAATTATTTTTTAATATTATGGATAGCATTATTGTTGCTATTTTAATATCAAAAATTGTAAAAACACTACTAAAGTTTTAATTCTAATCATTATTCTCTGGATACATGTCGGGATGAGCAATATGAACTCTTGATTTAACATTCCCTGATAAGAACGAGAGTAGTGCAAATCGAAGGCCCATCCGAATCAGACACCAGCCCAAGAAGTTAGATGACTATGTGT
>JAOQMQ010000006.1:11719221-11737368 GCA_027563845.1 Erythroxylum subrotundum
TATTAAATTAAATAGTTTAAATTCTTATTAATAATTAATATATTAAGTAATTAAATCATATATTTAATTGATAGTAATTAAATAATATATATTTTTGTTTCAGGTTTCACTTCTAGTTGGTTATTTCCTTATCACGAACTCTTATTGTAAATTGCAATAGTTAAAGAGTTAAAGATCTTTATTGTTTTTATTTGACATTTTGAAGTAATTATTATTTATTATAAGATGAAATTGAAATATTTCAAATACTTTGTATTCTTGTTAATTTTATACTTATATGATAATTAAATGATCTTTTTTTACGCATTAATTGTTGTTATTATTTATATTTGAATATGTGAAAATAATGTTAATAAAAACAAAAATTGTTGTTATTTTAAAATTTTATTATTATAATTTTTTGAAACAAGGTTGATGTAAAATTATAAAATATATAATGTAATATATTAATGAGTAATTTTTAAAAAAGTTAAGAACTATTTCATAAATTTAAAAAATTACGTGAAAAAGGTAACATTATTAACTGATAGCACTGCAGTCTCGTAGTATAAAACTCAATCCGAGATTAGCTTTGGTATGATCGCAGGTATAAACATAAACACAGTAAAGCTCTGTCGCTTGCGGCCAGGAGCAAGTTGAAGCGTTCAATGCTCAATGGTTCTTCGGCCTACCACCTTTCTTTTTCAAGGTTGAAGCTAATGCTATGCTGTCGTAACATTTATCTAAACCTTAAATTTATACTATTCCCAAGGGGCATTGACAAAGGTAGAGCAACGAAAGAGAACTGATTTAGCGAAGATCAAAGGTGGTCAACCACGAATCTAAAGTTGCAGCAGTGATAATACTTCCATGTTTTGGTTTTTAAGATTGAATGAAATAAAGAAGTCAATTTGAGAATTTTGTGGCTAAATAATTTTTTATTAAAATTATATTAATTAGAATTAAATTAAATTAGGATTATTATGTATATTCAAAATTAAGAAAAAGTAATTTGAAATTTTAATTAAAAATTTTGATTCTATTATATCACATGTGTGACAAGTGATGCAACAAAATTCACGTGACTAATAAAAAATAATGAAGATCTGCTAATATGACATATGACGAATGGAAAGATACTTATGTCGATAATTTCGTTTATATAAGGTTTAAATCAAACCTTCAAGATTCATTTTGAACTTAGAATCTGACTTGTATTTTAGTGAAAATATTAGAGTTAAATTTTTTTTTACCTTTAATAAAAAATAAAAATGTTTGTTAATTATTACTTTGATTATACGTGTATTAATCTTTGATGAGGATAGTGTAATTGTCGGCGAGTTCAAGGAAAGAGAGAAAAATACATGAATGGCAATTTTCTTTTTAATATTTTCAACATCTATTTCTCCTATAATTGTTTTCTCCATTTTGATTATCTTTTCTTCTTGTACGATATTTACAATATAACTAAAATTTTCTAATATAAAGATGTAAAACCCATCAAAGAAAATAAAGAAAAAAGAATAGAGATGTCAATTGATCAGATTAGCCCTGGGCTCGGCTACAGAAAATAACAAGTCAAGCCACAGGTCGCCATAACCCGAGGACATCGTTTTGGAAGTAACAATCGAGCCACTAATCGGGCTCTTTTTGACATCTCTAAAAGAGAGATCGGACTTAACAAACCAATCTAGCTCATAAACAAATTAAAAAAGAGAGTACATATAAAAGAAGAGAGCGAGTGGGCATTTAGACACTCAACTAAAGGGTTGTCTGCTTCCTCCTCCTCTTTTTCTTCTTCCTCTCCATTTGTTTTCTAACTGGTAAGTATTTAAATATATCATCTCTCCTGCATGTGAAGCTTTTCTCATGTATTTCCTTAATTTATTTGTTTTATAATAAATTGTGGAGGTTAACGACTTCAAAATTTCCTAGAAAGACATAGAACTTCACTTAGTTAAAATTTTCCATCAACAATTTTATGCCTTTTATTTGTGAGTTCTAATCATCCTATATTAGTTTATAGTTAGAAAAAATATTATAATTGTTTGGGACAAGAATCTGAAGTCACGAAAAAAATAAGAATGGAATAAATGTGACTAGAAAATGAGAAAAGTAGGAGTAGGAGAAGAGCAGAGGTTGAAGAAGAAGACAACTTAAAACAATTTAAGTTAAATTAAGGGGCAAAATAGAAAATGTAAAATTGGAATTTACTTAATATAAGGGTATTTTTGTAATAATAAAAATAAATGAGAGTAAAGTAGAATTTTAATAGTTAAGGATATTTTAGTAATTATGGTGGTTAGGTTAAGTAAGATTTTTTTAATAATTAAGAATAAAGTAGAAAAGGAAATAATTTTAGATTATTAAGTATAATTGAGTTGAAAAAATTTCTTTAATGAATCTAATAGAATTTTATAACGTCTAGGTTCGAAGGGCAAATTAAGGAGTAGATTAAACTTATCAATTAGTTAAGTCCGAAAATCATATAAGAATAACCTTAGACTGTACTCTTAGAATATTATTTTCTTATTAATAAATTATTATATACTAAATCATATTTTGAATTAGTCATTAATTAAATTATTGATTAATAATTACATATATGGGTTTTTAAAATATAAGAATTGTGTCTATTTATTTCACAAATAATTAATAAAGCACAAAATTTTCCACATTTGTATTTTGTTACATATTATGAAGTGTATCGCTTTATAATTCTGCAAAATATAAGTTATTTAAATTTTTAGTTATGCATGAGTATAATTAAGAATATTAAGGTGAATAACGAAATTAAATGGAGATTGACTTATAATCGGATGAGAATAAATTGTGTAAATAGTGAATATGTGGCTTGCGTAAGATAGGCTACATTTGATGGTCATTGAATGATGGTTTGTTTAAATATGAGCGAGTGATGACTAAGTTTCTGTTCTGTCCATAGAGCAGGTATTAGGGCATCATGAGTCCCAATGATATCTTATGTCGATGGCTAAGTACTAAAATAGTATAAGATATCTTAAGTCTTTAGGGTATTTTGCGTAGATCACTAAGTACTTGAGTAGATGAGAAATTTAGGTACTATGTGTCAATATTTATACATCTAATTATATTTCCACTTAGTCAATGATTATAATGAATAGAGATGAGTTGGATGACCATTGAATATAAGCCTACTAGGTTAAGCATGGCGTAGATAATTCAATTAATTATGAGATAAAACATAAATGACAGTAATAAAATAATATTAGTATTAATCATTGCTAATGATACAATTTTAGATGTTTGTTAATTGTTTCAATAGGTTGAGTAATGTTGTGCGTTTTAATATTATATGTATATTTTAATCACTTGATTAATTTCTATATGTAATGAGTTATTTGAGTTTAAGGGTACGGTCAGTTAGTTTTGCTAAATAGGTGGTTCACCCCTTATTGCTATTTCGTTTTAGAAGATAGAGAGATTGCGAACAACCTCTCGTAATTGACATAGTGCAATCTTAATGAGGCCAGTAGATTAAAATGAGTAAAATTGTTTTATTGTATATACTTTTAAATGCGATAGTTTGGATAGTTGTATTTTTATAGAATATTATGTCACTAACAAACATCATTTTTGTCACTAACGAAGATTTTGGTAATTAATGATATAATTAAGTAACAATTTAGATAATTGTAGTTTAAAAATCATTAAAGCCTCATATAGGATGTCTATTAGATATAACATAGATAACATAATCTTAGACATTTTTTAAAGTGATATAATAAAGTTAAATTTAAATAAATATATTGAATTTTTATAATTATATTTTATGGTATTGTTTAACTGTGTTACAATATTTTATGTTATATTCTATTAGTTTTCTATCTAATTTTAGGATATAGTATTAGAAGTATTAAATCTTAATATGATGTCATTTTAACGTTCAAAAAATTAAGAAAATATAATAGAGTTAATTATATAACAATTAAATAATAGTATACTATTTTTTAAACGTAAAAATTGAAATAAAAAATTAAACTATTGAAAATTCAACAAATTTAAAAAAATGGACACTACGCTTTTATAGTATTTAATCTCGGATATAAGTTTTAAAAGAGCTAATTACATATTTAAATAAGAATTAACTTATAATTAATATATATTAAAACTAGATGAAATTATAAATTATTGAAATTTTGAAAAAGAAAATGAGTTTGATGATGGTCACTGATCAGGCAGAAAAAAGGAAAGAAGGACAGAGAAGCGCTTCGAGGTGGGACACAAGCCTAGTCAGCAACTAACTGATTAATCAAATTTGCTCGAACCCTAATCAAAATTTGCTTCTTCTGCTCAAAATTCAAAGGCCTCTTATTATTCGATCAACGCACGTCCTCTTCCTCTTCCTTTCTGTACGTATTATAAACTCTTGGATCAGGCATCATATTGGAGCAGAGCATATCTTAAATAGTACATACAAATCTTATTTTGTGGTCGTAATGGGAATTCCCTCGGAGATGAAGCGTTACTGGGTTGCCCACAAGCATGACATATCGCTTCTCATTCCTTCTCCTGCAGAAGATCAGAAGATTTTCGAAGCAAGACGTTGCACTCAAGGTTCCTTCGTCTTCATAGCTATTTTATTTATTCATCAATTTTATATGGTTCTTGAATTTCCTCTATCCTTACATATATTGTGTGTTTGCAGAGGGTGTTCGCGCCGGTGCTAAGGCGGCGGCTGTCACGTCTGTTGCTACTGCCGTTCCTACGGTAATTCTTATTTTTATGTAGCTTTAAAATTCAATGCTCTTGTTCAGAGGTAAAATCCTTATTAGGAGCGTAATCGAGATCCAATTTGAGGGGAAAGAAAAAAGAACATCCTACATTTTGATTAAAAATTTTGAATTAGAGTTCTGTTAGATAATCTTTTTTTCTTTTTAATCTCTCGTGATACCAACTCTTTTCTTTTTCGTTTTTATTTAAAACAGATGAGTTTTATTCTATGTTTTAAAGCTGGGTTGTATCGGATCTTAGGATTTCGGGAAATGAGTCTCGGGGTTGTCGGACAATGAAGAATTTTGCCTACTTGATGTGAAGGTTTAGTTGTTGGAAATGGAGGAAACTTAGAAAATAAGGTTTCATCTATGGTGGATTACCTTGTCCTCTAAGCTCCTTTGTAAATAGGATTTGTTTAACTGTAGCATGTTATGAAAATGACTCCTAGATTTTTTTGAAAAAAGAATGGTAATTTGTGTATAGATAAAACTATATCGTCATTACAATGAGTTCATGGCGTTATGCCTACAATCAAATATAAACTATGACAAAAAAGACACAAGTAGCTAAGTTAATGCAGCACAGCTGACAACAAAAAACCCAAGAATTAAACATTCCATCGATCTTTCATCTCCATAGACAGATTGGACTGTGCGTTATGAGCCAGCAAACATGCTCTAGCCTGATTTACTATTCGATTGGTATTGTTCCAATCTCATATCAGAGAATCTTCGTCTGTTTCTGTCTCTCCAAATGTGGTAAATGGAGGTGGCGAAAACTGTTTTGATAGGAATGGAAATGGTGCTTCTATGCCAAGCGTTTCTTACAGCCCAACTTAGCACCTGTTCCCATCTGTAATCACTGTTGGAAGCTGGTAGCGGATGTAACAAACGGCTCCAAATAGCTGTGGTGAAGCAGCACTGAAAGAACAAGTGGTCTCGACCCTCCTCCATTCTGTTACAGAATAAACATAATACATCTTCGCTATTGTGCCATTGAGTCTTAGTTTTGAGACGGTTTTTTTATAGCAAGCCAAGTAATGAAAGGTGCCTTGGGGCAAAGCATGTTTTTCCATAAGAGATTGTACCAAGGGACTAACGTAGTGTGGGAGTAGAACAAGTGATGACAGGAAGCATTAGTGTACTGACCATTAGAATTTAGTACCAAAGAAATTGAATCTTCACTCTGAACTGCTTCTAATGAAGGTAAGTGATCAATTAGGGAATTAAAGCCCCTGAAGTTTCCACGCCAATGCCCCTCCATGATCAGTGACGAAGCTTTAAGATGTAGTGGCATTCTATTTCTAAGGTGTTGAAAGTCCACCGAATGCACTAGAGAACTGATGTCAAGCCAATTATTGAACCAAATCCAAGTCCTTGCACCATTACCAATTTTATGTTTGATGCAAGGATAGATGATATTCCGAAAATTCATCATTTGTCTTAGTAACCAAGTTCTTTTGTATTTGTTGGTTCTGATCAAAGATTTTATTCCAAGATCTCGGATCTAGAAGACTGTTAAGACTAAAGATAGATTATGTTTTTTTTCCTCGATTTTATCATATTATTAATTTTGATTCTTCTGGCATCACATAAGCAATCAAAGCGGTGATTAAGAAAAAAAAGAGAGAGAGAGAGAGCTTCTGCGTATCAGGATCAAAGTGACGTGTAGTTATAGTAGTAGGGGCTACGGTTGATTGCATCACATTGTATTGTTCTTTGTAAACTATTTTAATTATGATGAACGGATAAAAGAGCACACATTCTCGAGCATAGCGAGTAAGACAATGCCTCTGCTGCGTTCTTTATTTCCTTACCTTATATTTGCTGTAAATTGGAATTCATTTTTGAACATATAATTGGAACTTTCAGTTGGTTGCTGTTCGAGTCATTCCTTGGGCAAAGGCAAACCTCAATTACACTGCTCAAGCTCTGATTATATCTGCAGGTACTGACCAATCTTATGTTTCTTATGAAATTATCTACAACTGAATTGGTCTCAACTTTTTGGCTGATTTAATAATTATGGGGAAGTAAAGGGATGGTGTTTCCTTTGAGCGGTATGGTGTAAGGTTCTCTCTTTCATTTTATTAAGGTTCTCACTTAACAATTTGTGTTGCTAAGGTTCTCTCTTTCATTTTGTTAAGGTTCTCACAACAATTTGTGTTGCTCTTGTTGAATAGCCTCCATTGCTGCATACTTCATCACTGCAGACAAAACTATCCTGGAGTGTGCCAGAAGGAATGCTCATTATGATAAAACTAATTGAGAAGGATCTTATGTAATGTATCTTTGCAACATAACTGCGATGATTTATAGAAATCTACACTTTTTTTTTTTAGTATTTCTATCTTCCTTTTCTATAGTCAACCCACGGAGATAAAACAAGGGGACGCCGTTTTTTGTCGGACATTAAATATATTATATTGAAGAAAGAAGCCTTAAGCTTTACAAAAAGGCTATGGCCAGCCTAACCATATTTAGGCAAGTTCTTTATTAACACCCTAAACAATATCTCAATACTTATATAAGGGAAGTTCAGGAGCTTATGGAACTGCCCCGAGTAAATACAAACACTGGATCAGCTTTTACTGGATCTTTTTATAGCAAGTCATGCTTTTACAATGATGTGGAGTGGAACAGCTAATGATGCTTTACTTAAAATTCACAAATTGTGGATGTTTTTTTGGGGTGTATAAGCTTGTCGTTCGACTTTTAACTCAATAAGCTATGTAGAATGCAATGTAGTGATTTTATTTTGAGAGGCAAAGTATCAGGGTATCAATCAATGTAATTACTTGTTGGTGCCTGGTACTGTAGTTGTTCAAATTTGCCTTGTATTGGTAAAGAGAAGCCATAATATCAGTAAATGCAATGGTAGTGATGATATGTTTATAGTGAGAGCCCACACTAAAAACACGTGACCTCTCTTGCTGCTAAAGTATACTTACTAGCAAGTACCAAACCGAATGACATCAACAGTAACACCCCTCACACTGTTGCGATACGGACCGATGTACCAAGGGCCGTCCAGGTTAAGCTACCGTTTGATGAAGCTGAGAGAGTGTTCCCATGTCCATGTTCCAGTTACAATAGATGCCAACGCTTCCCTGGAGGATTTTGATCGTATTTTCAAGTTCATTCATACATATCTTTTACTAGTTCGCTCGATTAGTGGGTACTTTTAACTTTTGCCAGGAATCAACATATGTATTGTTTTAATTTTCGATGTTTTCTTGTGTTGAAAGTATAAAGCGAAGAGGTGGAGGAAGAATGATAGAGTTTAGGAAAGAAAAACAGATAGATAGAACGTGTAAGGAAAGAATTCAAAGAGATATATTTTTTGATAACGTTTTATGATCCTCTTTATTAACAATACAGCTATCAATATATAACCTTTTAGTTACAAAGGAACTACGAATCTAACTAACTTGGAAATAAAGAAACTTAGATCAATTGAACTACTTTGGCTTAGTTCCATCCGAATTCTACGGAAACAAGAAATTACTGCCTAAACTACTTCTACAACAAGTGGGATTATTGAATGGACATATTCTAACATTACCCAACTGCCCTATTGATACCACTTCCACGTCTGCATACCTCCTAGCCACTTGTGTGTGCATGGGACATATCAACTCATCCCCCCTTTGCTTGGTCCTTGTCCTCAAGGACAAAGTTAGGCGGACAAAGTTAGGATATACCCTCAACAACTGTTGTGCATCTTCCCACGTTGCGTTCTTTGGCGATGCTCCCCTCCATTTAATGAGTATTTCTTCTTTGGGTCTGTAGTGGCCTTTCTGCTTCATCCGTCGGCTCAGGACCTTTTCATGTTGTGGCAATACAGGATGCTCCTCACCAGAAGGAGGCAAGCAAGGGGAAGTAACCGGAGTATCACCAACACAAGGTTTCAGCTGACTTACATGGAAGACATTGTGGGTTATAGACCTTTCTGGTAACTCCAATCGATAAGCAACTGCTCCAACCTGTCCAATAATTTTGAAAGGATCAAAGAAACGTGGAGACAGCTTGACCAAAGCCCAGAAAGCCACCGAAGTCTGGCGGTGAGGTTGAAGCTTAAGAAAGCCATGAACCCCACTGCAAATTCTATATCTCGACGATGACGGTTAGCCATGCTTTTCATTCTGTCTCGAGCTTGAAGGAGGTGAAGTTTGAGGTCTTTCAAGATGGAATCTCGTTCTTGTAGTTGTGCATCCATGTCGACTACTTTCGAAGTACCAGGGACATACCTTAGAAGAGATGGTGGTAGAGTTCCATAAACTACTTCAAATGGAGTTATTTGAGTGGAAGAATGACGAGCAGTGCTGTAACTATATTCGGCTAAGGCCAACCAATCTTTCCATTGCTTGGGTCGATCACTAGTGAAGCACTCAAATATTGCTCCAAGGCCCGATTAACAAATTCTGTCTGTCCATCCATCTGTGGGTGATAGCTAGTGCTCATATTCAACCGTGTTCCCTACAACTCAAACAAAGTTGGCCATAAATTACCAATGAAAACCTTATCACAGTCGTTTACAATACTTGTGAGCATTCCATGTAGACGCACAATATTCTCCATAAAAGCTTTAGCAACCCGTGGGGCATTGACGGGTGGCAACAAGGCCACAAAATGGGCATACTTTGACAAATGATCTACCACGACCATTATTGTCTGAAAACCTTCAGAAAATTGGTATTCCATTTTTTTGGTTCGGTATTGGACCCAAAACCCCTAGGCCTCCTGAATTGGTGGGTTTAGAATTTGTATTCGTCACTTTCTTTGAAGGAAAATTTTGTCTACATGATTGTTGGTTCCTCCCTTTTGCTAGCCTTGCCAATCCGATTGGATCAGTGAGAGTTCATGGTTTGTTCATTCTTACGTCAGTCTGGAGCTCATCCTTTAACCCTCCAATGAGGCTACTGACCAAGAAACTCTCAGGTAATCCATCCACCCTGTTGGATAATTTTTCAAATTCTTCTTGATATGTTTCCACCGAACTTTGTTGTCTCAACAATTTTAATACTTCTCCATGGTCCTCATAATCTGTAGGACCAAATCTCTGCAAAAGTGCATGGTTGAACTCGGTCCAAGACAAAGTTACTCTGAACTTATTGTACCATTCATACCACTGTAATGCTAATCCATCCAAGTGGAATGAGGCGATTGGCAATTTCTCCTCCTCTGGAACGCCATGGTATCGAAAATATTGCTCGGACCAAAGTAGCCATCCTTGAGGATTCTCACCTTCAAATATGGGAAACAACAGCTTGGGTCAGTGTCTTAGTGAGTCTGCTCCGCGGGTCTTGGAGTCATCTAAACTGGCTCGAGAGCTCCCTGCTTTAGAGAACGAGTTTCCCCCAGTGTTAGGCCGTGTTGGAGTCACAGCAGCTCGGAATGCTTGAAACTCGCTGGTGAGGTTTTGAACCATCACGCTCAATTGATCGTAGTTGTCGTCTACTTGTGTTCTCAGTTGATCATAATTGTTGCTGACTTGACTCAAGACAGCTTCTTGTTTAGAAAGCAGATCAACAACTTCACTCCGTATATCATTAGTTGCCTTTTGTCGGGTCTCCATTTTTGTTGATGAAACCGGCTCTGATACCAATTGATGGTTTTAATTTGGGATTGAAGACAGAGTTTAGGAAAGAAAAACAGAAAGATAGAGAGATTAAGGAAAGAATCAGAGAGAGATATATTTTCTGATAACGTTTTATAATCCCCTTTGTTAACAATACAACTATCAATATATAACCTTTTAGTTACAGAGGAAGTACGAAACTAACTAAGAGGAAGTACGAAACTAACTAACTTGGAAATAAAGAAACCTAGACCAATTGAACTACTTTGGCTGAGTCCCAGCCTAATACTACTTCTACAACAAGTGGGATTATTGAATGGACCTATTCTAACGCTACCCAGCTACCCCACTGATACCACTTCCACGTCTGCATACCTCCTAGCCACTTATGTGTGCATGGGACATATCTCACCTCTGCACCACTGCTGCCTTCATCGTCTCCACTTCTTTATAACCATTGCCACCACTTCCTCTTCTATTTCTATGAAATCTCAGATACTTTTTTTTTTTGAAATGTATGAATAATTAAATTAAGGAATGAAAGATAATCAAAATAAGAGTTTTGGTACATGACAACTTGTAAACTACAAAGAAAACAACTTTACTATACTTTGTTGTTTTAGAAAGGTATGAATAATTAAATTAAGCCATGAAAGATAATCAAAATGAGAGTTCTAGTACGTGATAATTTGTAAACTACAAGGAAAACAAATAACCACAAGCTGCAAAATTTAATCAACATAACGATTATAAATAAAAGTTATACTATCCAAAGAGATTTGAAAAAATGAAGATACAATCTCTTATGTATGTGTAAGCCAATATGTGTCCTTATCCTCTGCATTAGAAGGGTACCAAACTGCTAATTAGGAACATTTATATCGTGGAAAATTTGAGCATTTCTTTCATCCTACATGGCAGTAGCAAGAAACAACAAGGAAATGCAAACATACCATTTCACAATTCTATTATGGAATCTCATATTAGTGCATAACTCCTTGATCTTACTCATATTATGCGGGATTTCAGAAATTACACATCTATGCAACAAAGTTTTCTACGTGTTAAGAAAATAGTTACACTCAAAAAATAAAAGATCATAATTTTCCTCGACCCTCTTACACAGAATGCACAATTTGCAAGTTGTGTGAATTTTGTAATTCTATCGTAGCTTATTCAATATAGTCACCCACACAGTTGTAGAGGCTTGAGGATGATGATAATCAAACCAAACCAAATCTATCCAAAGAAGTGTTGGTAAGTCACCTACAATCACCTTTCTACAAGACGAATTAGTGAATCTTCTATCAACATTGTTTCTCCATATTACTTAATCCTCATTTGAAGTCAAGGAAGTTTAAATAATTTCTTTCTTCAACTTTGTAGGTATACTAGCAAATATGATATGATTCCTCTCAGTGAGAGCTTAAGCTACTAAGCTCTGTAAGTTAAAAAATGATTTAAAGGTTCAACTTCATATAGCTTAATTAGAGGCCCAGTAGATAATCAATTGTCAAACTAAAGAAGGTGTTGTTCCCATTTCCAATTAGATGAATAAAGTGATGTCTTATTCTTTTCTCATCCTCATAATGGACTTAAATGTAGTGGAAATAAGAGAATTTTCTTTGAAGTCCCACATGCTACTATTTTTTATAAAATAAGTGCGGATCCACCTGTAACATAAAGTATATTTTTTTAGTGGATAATCTACGTAGTCTCTTAATAGTAGAAAATTATTGGGTGATTGGAGAGAAATAATTCCAAGCCCTCGTTTCTTCCTGGGAATACAAGCATCTTTCCACTTCATCTTCACCTTGCCACCTGACCACAAGAATCTATTAGGGATCATGTTAATAGTTTTTATTACTTTAACAGGAAAAGCAATGTGAGCTACCCAATACACACTAATCAAATTCAAAATGGATATGATGAGTTTTGCTTTACTAGCCAAAGAAAGATATTTAGAGCTCCAAGAAGCAATTTTGAGATACTTCTGTGTTTACTTTTTCTCCAATTGCTTTATCATAGTTGTTTTTCTTAGTTTGACACAAACCATTTTGCATACATGATTTTGTTTTATTATTAATATGATTGGTGTTGTGATAAATATCAATGGTGTTATCCCACTTCCTTCGTACACCATCTCTAGCATGTTTTGAATAATTTATAATTTATTATCATTGATTAACTTATTTTGTGACAATCAATATTGTAATAATCATAAGTGCACGGTGTAATTGTAGCTAGTACCGACAAGTGTGGGTCGATCTCATAAAGATGATGAATATTAGTAATTACTTTTCTTCTATTATCTAGCCTAAGGATTGGTTTTAAATTTTTAATGAAAAGAAACTAAAACTAAGGCAAGTAAAATAAAATAAGTAACAATGTTGAATAGAAGATTAAGGAAGCATTTAGGAAATTATCGATATCTAGAATTAGTATATAGGTTTCAAATTCCCCTAAACCCTAAACCTTTTAATCTTTTATTATGTAATTATTTTATTGATTTATTGGGCAGTGGAGATTCCTATGGTATTCTAATAGCTGACCTTGAGTCTACTAACAACTAATCTTAAGATTTTCAACAGAACTACTCAGGTTAAAGTTTATAGGATTGCTTTACCGATTTGTGAATCCCTCTATTAGGTTTGACCCTAATTCAGAAGATTTATATCATCCTATCTTTAGGGTTACAATCAACTCTTTCCAATTACGGTAGATTTATTTCTTAATCTCTACGTATGAAATCAGATTATGATATAATCTTCTTGAGTTTATTAGAACATAAATAAAATACATAATCAGGTCACATTAATCAATCAAACCAATTGCATTAATAAAAGAATCAAATCATATCAAAATATTAATATAAGGTTCATCTAACCTAAATACTAATTGGATGTTTAGTTATCCATTATCAAATACAAATTCAAATATATATAGCCAGAAAGACGAATCGAAAACAATGGAATAATAATTCTAAATCTCTCTAATTATCTTTTATCAAATATTTCTGCGATATAAAGGTTTAATCTTATATTCCAATGGATATGTCGATAATTTTTTCGTGCTTTCCACTTCTCTGGACCAAAACTGCTCCTTAAGAATGAACTTTATGTCTGAAAATCGTCTCCTGAAGTCTGCTCCTCTTCATCTGACCCTGAAAATGTCTTTTTATGGCAAAATTTATCTGGGAGATACACGAGCTGATGCACGACCGTGCATCACCAAGATCTCTAGAATTTGCGATTCTGCACCGTTTGAGAGAAGGGCACGACTTGTTACACAACCGTGCATCTCTTTTTTGCTTTAAATCTTCGTTTTATGTTGTGTTTGCATCTGAATTCTTCTCCTTTAAGTCCATAAAGGCAATTATCACCTATGAAAGCACTTGGAGCGAATTAAGTACCAAATATACAATAAAAGTATAAAATATGAAGCAAAATATATCAAATATGGGTGTAAAAATATAGTCAAATATCTATTTATCAATTATAGATAAAGGTACTTTTCACTCTTTGATAGATTCTCGCTATGGTGTCGTCATAAGTAAAAAATGAAGATATAATGGATCTTTCATCAAGCCTACTTTGCCAAAATAGATCTCCTTATATAAATAATGTGTCATTTCATTAGATTACTAATGAAGTGTGCCCAAACACTAGCCATTTGACTTTTGTTCCTGGAGCTATAAGAAACATCCTAACTTAACTAACTTTGTCTATTCGTACGTGAAATTAACCACTGTAATAGGATCAATTGCATCTGAATCATCTTGTCCTACTTAAAAAAGAGCAATTTTCAAGGACATAATTCTTATCATGACCGGTGAGTTTTGAAAAAATTGTTTGAAAAGCTCAAGGACCCCCTATGATCAATTCGCGTCCTTAATTCATCTATTTTTCAAGTCATAATTGCATTTACTAAGATCATATGTGATTTAGATCAAGTAGTCTTGAAGTAAGTGATGGTAAATATAAGAATTTAAACATATTTTCCTATGGTTTGATACATTATATGCAATAAAGAAACAGAGATAATGACTTGGTCTTAGATAATCAAGGAAGATGGTAAAAACTAAGTAGCTTTGAGACAATATTAACATGGTTGTTAACAATATGGATAAATTGTTAATGGCCAAAAATGTATTTTGAACCCTAACACATCAGAATCTAGGTTGAACCCTAACTTTGCCGAGCGTTCAAGTCGAATCTCAATGTTTACAAAATGTTCAAACTAGACCCTAAGAGGACGGAAAATCTGATGGATTTTTTACGACATTGCTTTTCTTTATTTTGCATATTAAAGGCCACTCTTACTGAAGTTGCATTCTTATTTTAAAAACAAATTCTTTGACTTGAAAAAGATTCTTTGACCTTGGATTCTTCATTTATGGGCTTATGTTTTAGGTGGAGCTTCACCATTTGTTTAGGATCATATCCTTCTTCGTCTTTGTCATCATCAAAATCACAGTCTTCTTCTACTACATCTTCTGTTGCTATTGTTTGTGCTTTGTTTTCGGCTTCCTTTGAAGTCGAGAGACCACAATTAATGTTCATTGAAGATGAAGAAACTGCATTAAAGCTCATATGGTCAGGTAATTCAATACTAGAAAGAGTTAAGATATTGATATTTAGATTCTTTTTATGGTCATAGATCTTAACAATAGTTTCAAAAGCTCAAGCAAAGAGTAAAATAAGGAAAAGTAAAGGAGAGAAATTGGGCACATAGCAATAAGTATTTCTTGTTTAGTTAGCGAGAAAATCCTACATCAAAATAAAACACGTAGGCAAACCCGAGAAACATATGAGCAAAATTTTCAACTCAGTTTCAGCGGTTTCTAGGAACTTAACTAATAAAATCAGATCCCCAGAAAGGAAAATTTTTTTTAAACGAAGCTTGGAGAAGAGGAAATGAGCTATAAGAGGATAATGAAAGAACATGAAAGCATGTTTAATGTCGATGATGTATGTATTTAAGAATAAGCAAGGGAAAAGAAGAAAGAGAAATACATGGTAAATGTGTAGTCTTTGGGGTTCTTCAAGTCTGAGGTACTCCATGTTGGATTCAAGATATAGACTTTGAAGACTTAATGTTGGTGCAAAAACACAATTTCAGATAGGAAGAGTCTCTAATAAATGCAAAGGAAAGAAGAAAATTTAATAATAGGACTTCTAACTCCTTTTTTTTTTCTTTTCCTTCTTGTAATAGCTGATAGATAACTTGGTGGATTTTTTATCTTAATCTTTGCTCCCTTTTTCTATTTTTCTCTTCTTTACCAGAGAACAAACATATTTTTTGCTTGCTTTGTGAGCAAAGTTCTCTTTTTAATATAAGAATATGAGAAGTTTCACGAAGAATTTAGATGAGTTGTTAATGAAATGGATGATGGATAACAATGGAGGTAGTATTCTCGAGAATGATATCTAGGGTTTTCAAAAGTTGGTATTTTCTCTGTTGTTGTAAATGACATTTAAGGAGAAGAAGAAAGATGAACTAAAATGCATAATTTTATATAGTTATGTGACCCACTTCTGTTTTAAAATAATAATGCCATGTTAACGAGAGTGGGTCTCACTAATATGCAAAATTAAGAAAAGCCATGTCATATAAAAAAGCCATATGGCGTTTAATTGACAAAGGGTAACCTTTGTCAGATTTTCTGTCCTAATAGGGTCTGGTTTGAACATTTTGTAAATGTTAGGTTTCAACTTTGATGACCCTAAACTTTAAGATTCAACTTAGATTCCGGTGTAAACATTAGGGTTTAAAATACAATTTTGGTCAATTGTTAACGGTGTGTGCATTTAATAAATACATATCTCTTTTTATGGTGGTGCAAGGGATATATGAGCTATTAGTTCTTTAATTATGTTGAAAATTAACATTTTAATCTGTTGTAGCATAAATTCTAGGTTTTGAATTTTATTATGGTGAAATGTTATAAAGAAATGACAACAATAAATATATTAGGGATAAGATCGAAAGGAAAAAAGATATGAATATTGATAAGCTTAGTATGTTAGCATTAAAAGGGGTGTCAAAGGATAAAAGACATTAAGTGGTATCTATTTTTTACAAATTTCTTAAATATTCTAAAAGATGATTAAAAAAGGTGAACCTACATTATGATAATGACATATTGTCAACACTTAACCATATGTAAGAATTAAATTACCATAATATTCAAATTTATTACGAGTATAATTATAAAAATCCTATAAAAAAAATGTAAAGAGTATAATTATAACGTCAGCAATGATTGTGGAAATAATACACAACAAAATATGGGTGTGAATGAAGAAAGGTTATTCCAAGTTGAGGTGGAATAAGAAGAAGAATATCTCTTTGTTATGGAGATGAGTGAATTAGGAAATGATTCTCTAAAGACAAAATTTGTGCAATTGATAATGAAGAATATTTTATTACATGAGTAAATGAGAAGAAATTTGGCAAGAATGTTTACAATGAATTTGAATGTGATGACATTGTAGATGAGGTTGAAAGCAGTAAGAAAGATTTCAATAAAGAGGAAACCTACTGAAAAAATTCATAAAGACAATAAAGGAGTTTATGGTTGGTGTAGTAAACATGAGAATAATAATGTTGAAATTAAATCACTAGTTTGTAATGATGATGGATGGTGCGAGATTATGTAAAAAGAACATACACATTATGTTTAATACAAAAGATGATATGAAGGAATTTCAATTTGAAATTGGCATGAAATTTAAGGAAAAGAAGCAATTAGAAATTATGTATTTAGAAATAGATATGATGTTTCAATGAGAACTAATGTAAGAATGGAGGCTATTTATGATATATAATTTTCCTTTAGGTTATATGATAGCTGTTTTAGAAATAATTTTTTAATGAATTTATTAAAAAATAAGTATAGCTGCAAGAAAGTGCAAAGAAATAAGTATGCCAGTAAGAAATGGAGAACAAATGAATTTATACGCAATTTTAGGAGGAACATAAATTATCTAGATAGTAAGATGACAGCTGATTTTCAGAGAAACTATGCACTACAAGTAACTAAAACAAAATGTTATAGGGGCTAAGTGGGAAACCTATTGTAATGTTATGAAACAACCTAAATATAATTAAAGTGATTGTTAACTATTTTTAATTATACTTATTTCAAATATTCTTTATAATATCAAATCGTTCACTATAAAGTATACATGTATAGTGTACAAAAATAAGGAAGGCCACTAAAAAATCAAGTATCTACATCTAATATTAGCTACTATCCAATTAGAAGACCTAGCTAGTTAGAATCTATATGGTCAAATACAACACTCTCTATCATAAGAAGAGAGAAGAGGAAGGTTAGTGAATATTTACCTTTATTTCCTAATTACCATGAATTTGTTTAATATCATAATTATTTATATTTCTATAGGCAACAAAATGACATAAAAAAATATTTGGAGAAGTTAGTGGAGACACTTTTTTTAAAGTTTGTTACTTAATTACAATTTTGTGTTGGTTATGTGTAATTAACTCCACGTCTTAGCGGGACTTCCACTAGGTGTCGATGATGATGATGACTATTTGTAATTAAATTCTTAGTGATAACATTGTACTTTGCGTTTATGATGTTTTATAGATGGATGGAAGTTAATTTCAAGTACTCAAACCTTTAAAGAACAATATAAATATAACTCAAGCTTCTCAAAATAATTACCATGAATTTGTTTAATATCATAATTATTTATATTTTAATAGGCAACAAAATGACATAAAGAAATATTTGGAGAAGTTAGTGGAGACACTTTTTTTAAAGTTTGTTACTTAATTACAATTTTGTGTTGGTTATGTGTA
>JAOQMQ010000006.1:11855052-11865858 GCA_027563845.1 Erythroxylum subrotundum
AAAATTCTCAACCAATTACAGTTATAACCAAATATACCGGGAATGTCAATGTATGCATGTACAGATAATTTCATGTGCAACCAATTCATTTTTCACTATATAAATATATCAGATAATGCATGCATATGCAATCGCATTTCTAAACTCTCACTGAACACCCATATTTACTATTTTACCCTTCCCGCTGGCAACGGGATGCTACAATGACTATGACACAAACCATGTCAATATGTGCAAAAATGTATATAAAGTATGAAAGCCTAATTTTTGAAAGATATGTGGAAACTTTACACTTTACACACATAATTTTCACTGTAAAAAGTTATAATTAGCCAAATTATTGAAATTATTCAAATAATTGTTTAGGAAATCCCAAGGAGTAACATCCATATTAGGAGGTCTAAGAACCCTTAGGAGCCTAATTTTAGTGTTGATTCCAATTAAAGAATCAAGATCTAAACATCATCTCATGGAATCAAACTACCGATATAATCAAGATTTACATTTAGATTTGTAGCATCCCACTCTTATAAGATGCATACCCGACATTCTGAAGGATATCCGAGTATGTTAGAGCAGTCACGTCACTAACTTAATCATGGCATTATCATTAAAACATAAATATCACAATATTAAAAAACCCAAATTTCTCATTTTCATTTCATAAAACCGAATATACATTGTAGCATTACATACTTCGTCCTTATATACCATATCAAAGAGCTATCAGAGTTTACAGCTCTATTACAAAAATATGCTACATGAATGAGGAGCTATACAAAATTCTATCTAAATCATTCAATCTCAACTGATCGATCTTTGAGCCATTTCTTATATCCAAAAGTAGTACTAGATCTCTTCTAAGTTGTCTTAGAAGCTAAGCCCACTCTCTCGCACCTGCAAAGTCAACGTTGTAATTTTGATGAGTTTTGCGAACTCAGTGAGCTACCCATCATCAATGGATCACTGATACACATAACACATATAGTTCATGTTTTAAGTTCACAAACAATTTATGTCATCATATAATGCACATCTTTCACCAAATATCAAAAAGCACCATATAACACTTGGATCACTTTTTCACCTCTTACATTCATAATGGTTCATACAATTCAATTCAATCATTCATATAATGCATACTAAATTATATGTGCAATGTTCATGAGACTTACTTTCATTTATTACTTTGTTGTGATTGAGTGCCTTTTTCATTGTCCTGTATCCATTGTGGATACCAGGCTCATTAATAATTGTCCCTTATCCATTACAGATACATGACTCATTATACATAGTGAGCCAGAGGCTCTTACCACATTTTAAGCTTTAAGCTCTTTTTCACTGGCGACTCCGGTCACAACTGCCTTTATGTTATCATGCATCCATGTAGTGAAATGCATTATATGCATTCAATCATTCACTTGTGCTTAACTTTCTTTCGCATTCACATTTACTATCAGACTTTGGTCCGGCATTCAACAATTAAGTTGAGTATCACATATTTTGACAAAATCACATACAATGAGCACTTCCAATATATTATTCATGCATCAAATGCCTCAAACTTTCAGTGTTCGGAATCAACACATTCATAACACATAATAATCCAATTCAAAATTTAAACAAAACAATAAATCAATGTGAGACTATCTAGATTACTCACAGTATGCTCTAATATATATATATATGTATGTATGTATGTATATGATTGAGTATTCATAAAAATATGCAAATTAGTAATATATATATATATATATATGTATGTATGTATGTACGTATGTATATGATTGAGTATTCATAAAAATGTGCAAATTAGTAATGTGTAAATGTGTATGTATTGCATGATATAGAAGAGCAATTAGAGCGACAAAACAATAAATCAATGTGAGACCATCTAGATTACTCACAGTATGCTCTAGATAGTTATTGCCTCGACGTCCCAGCAAGGTTTGAATGTTGTCGCTCTAATTTCTCTTCTATATCATGCAATATATACACATTGACACATTACTAATTTGCCCATTTTTATGAATACTCAATCATATACATACATACATATACATACATACATACATACATATACATACATATATATATGTATATGTATATATATATGTATATGTATTTATGTATGTATATATATACATATATATATATGTATGTATATATATGTATATATATATATGTATGTATAGATATATATATGTATATGTATATGTATATCTATATATATATATATATGTATATATGTATATATATATATGTATGTATATATGTATATATATATATGTATGTATATATGATATGTATAATGCGTGCTTAACGATAATCCTGGGTATATTTCCTTAATTCACATCTTATGGTCATCCATATATCATATCTGGTGAAACTTGATTATCCTCAGTTTATCAATCATCTATTCATCAAACATACATTTACCAATCCTTTCCTAGCATTATACATCCATACAATTTTCCAATTCTCATTATCTTACATCATTAACAACTCATAACTTCCAAATTGAGATACATTCATATCAAGTCAATCCATTCTTCAATTCTAATGTCAATCAACATCCTAAACTTATCAATCACTTAACCACTTACTTTAACAACCATCTAGGTTTATTTCAAACCTCAATTAGTCCAAAAATGCCAAGGTAAGTAAGAAGCATGATCGTGCAACCACCTGATGATCCCTCTCTATCATAATCATACAACCACCTGATGATCCCTCTCTGTCACGATCATGCGTGTGCACGATCATGCAACTACCTCTCTGTCACGGGCAATATTAGGGAAAACATGCATAACTCAAGCTATATTCACTATTTTATCACATCACTTTCACATAAATCAAGCTAAGACCTCTATCTACAACTTTTGTTCTTTAAGTTTCTTCAAATTCATGTAGTTAGGTTCATTATTATGTAAGTTATACCCAACTACTACAGACTGTTCTCCCAACGTGACAGTATACAATACTCAACTTCAAGCCAAAATTTGAAACTATTAGAGACAGAATTCAAATTTAATTCCTTTATGAAAAATATAGCCATCTGTCTCTAGTTTAACCTAAAATTAAAATCATCCCATTTAGATATGTACAGATCAAGATATGGCTAAATTACAATTGCATGTTTCGTGAAAACACTATAATTAACATATTCCAGCAATTCTTCTTTCACTTTTCCATTTTTCAACTCCTATATCTTACATTCAAAACATCTTATGCGTAGTTCATCAACTCTACATCATTTGTTATCATACATAAATCTTATTTCTTCTCATTTCAAGAACATTTCTCAAACACCTTTCTTAAGCATAAAATTTCATCTTCATTAAACCTTAAATCTCAATCTATTTCATCTACATAACAACTTATAATCCATGGTTTTCATACTCTCAAAAACAGAGCACCATAAACACATTCTTCATCATTTTCCTGCACTCATCTTATGTAAAAGAATATAATAGACACCCACTTATTTTCCTCATTCACGTTACAACATATATTTAACTCCACTATCATGATCATTTCACATTTAAACTATCATCACATATGTTTATATTTAAACAACCCATGAAGATTAATGTATAACTTACTTGATAAAACTTCAAGCTTTTTCAAAATCACATAAACCCTAACTTCCAAGCTTATACGATCATCAACTCTTCAAGGGGCAATAGGTTATGTTTTTAGTAACAAGATGAAGAGATAGTAAAGATCTTGAAGAAACAAAGTGAAGGATAGCAAGAACTCAACGTGATGAAGGTGAGAGTGAGATGGTCATGAGTGAAGAAAATGAAAGAGATGAAGAAGAGAGCATATGGAAAGCGTAAAAGACAAAAACAAGATGGTCTTTCAAAATGTAAATAATGATGGGTGGGTTAAAAGCAAGGTAACAATTGCTTGGTGCGTGTCATGACATGTGTCATGACACTTACCACTTAAAAAGTCCAATTAACATCCTTTAATAATGGTACTTAATACCATTTAATCTCTAGTTCATTTGTCACCCGATTTCTAATCCAATTGTCACCTAATTTTCAATGTCACATTCTTAACAAATCCTAATCCCATTTGCCAATTATTTCAACTGCCATTTGACACTTATTTCTACTACCATAAATCAATTGTCTTACCACTTGACATTTTTCCTAGTCCAAAAATACTCATAATTTCAAAAACTTTTCCAAATTTTCACCAAAAATTTTAAATCAATAATAATACTCACCAAATAAATTTTCAAGACAAAATATTCACTATTCACATCATAATAATATTTATAAATCAATTAAGATCAAATATACCCGATAAATGTCAAATGAGTGCATGTACAGTCATTGTAATGTGTGAAAATATCATACTTACGTGTACATATGCTAATATTATGCATGAGCATGAAATGAATTTCCTAATTTTTCAATAATATCTCTTATATTCAGTATTCTAGGATTCTAACTCTTAATATGAGAAAAACAGGATGTTACATATTTACTCTTATAATATTTTTTATTTATTGATTTTTATTACGAATATGATTAATGGATAAATATTTTTCTACGTTTAGATACAAAAAATCCTAGTTTTTACTTTTGTATAAATTGGTTTATTTTAATTTATAAATGAGATACATTTATATGAATTACCTTTGATTGATCTTAATACACGTTTTAGTGATGGTAGTAACTATATCTAATTTTAATTCGCTTATGGATGCCCTAAAAAATCCTACATGTTGTAGACTATGACATAGGTAATAAAAGATGCATAAGAGAGACCTATGTGATCTTTCAAGTATTAAAGTATATTCTTTTATGGGATTTCTTAAATCTTAGTACATTAAAAGGGGTAGTAGCATTAGTAGAGATACGTGTTAAACAATAGGAGAATAAATGATTCTAGCTTGAAAGAGTCCAGTTTCAACTTCTTGTAGATCTTACTAATCTAATTAAATATATCCATTCAAGTTTATCAATTCATGCAATCAAAAAGTAATACTACAGGAAATACTTGTCTAAATATTGATATTTGATTAAATTCTTAATAGCTCTATATTTTACATGTTATTTGAAGCTAAAATACTTGGTTTTTGTCACTTTTCTAACATGTTCTATATGGATTATATGATATTTTCCTATATTTTGTTCATTATCTTATAAGTAATGATCTTGAGGAGAAAACACAAAATTGAGTGTTACTTTATCCACAATTGTCCAATCGAGGAGATTTTAAAGTCATTTAGAAACTAAGAGGATGGAAAACAACTTTATAAAGTAACCTCTTCAAATATACTTAATTCCAACTCAACATCATCCATACACAATTCATATTTCATTAACAGCAAAAGACATGAGTTTTACAAAGCTTTAATGGCATTCTAAGCCACATTACATCATCGGCATGAAAATCCAAAATACAAAAGATACAAAACCCAATAATTCTCAAAATGCATCTAAAGCTTTTTTTTTCAAAATCTAACTTAATTTACAAAAGCATTGCAAAAGTAGAATGATGCCTCGACTGCTGGTTACTCGATCTGATTCTCTTCACTTGAAGATGGGATGGAAAGGGGGTGAGCTTGAAAGCTCAGGTGTAATAGTTTATAATGGAAAAATAAGCAAAACCTTTGAAATGTTCATTTGTTAATACAAAGTTCTAATTGAATTCATAAAACGTATCGTTCTCAAATTCTTAACCAAAAATTCACAAACTACAAATCACGTATGCATCAAATTTGTTAACATATCATAAGCATATAAGCACATCAGAATGGTTTGGGAGGTCCATCAACAGAACGAACTAACACATTCCCATATAATGATCCTGTGTAGTCGTGAACAGAACGAACTAACACAATCCGACATAGTGGTTTTGTGTAATCGTAAACATGAGGGAGTCCTTGAAGGAGCTCCGTGCCACTAGCGGGCAGGCTAGAGAAGCCTTGAGTCGAAGTGCACTTGACATACAGAATGGACAAAACCAAACCCACATAACATGTATTTCATAACTTGTAAACTTGTTGCCCAAAATGGCACATTTACGAAACTTGATTTCATAAACTTAATATCCTTTCAAAATCATTTCCAATTTTCATTTCATAAATCATTCGCACAATTCATATACCAAACATGTAGCAATTTGTCAATTCATTCAAGAAGCAATAAATGTAACATTTATGATGCAATTGAAATCATTAGACTTCCTTGATTCAAAGAAAACATTAGTGGCTTATTTACTCTATTATAAACATATACCCACCTTAATTTCCTTGCTTAAGATGCCTTTCCTCTTGTTCCTCTTGCCTTTCTTGATTTCCTTAAACAATGGCAAAAACCCATTCAATAGGAATCCAATTGAAATTCCCACAATGCAAAATCACTAAAATTGATTCTAGAATACTTAAACCCAAGCATTTTCTAAACTCCATGAACTAAAATCCTTCCAAAAATTCAAAAGATTAAATATGACCTTACCTTGAATCTTCACCAAATGAAGAGTTTCTTAGCTCTAATGAAAGCTCTTCTCTTCCTCTACCTTTTTCTCTTCTTGGACCACCTTAAAATCTCTCTTGAAGGCTAAGAAAAATCGAAACCTAGCTTGTTTTCTCTCTTCTCCACCGAAACTCTCTTCTCCTCTCTTTGTTTTTGTATTTCTCTTCTTTCTCTCCCTCAAATCACATTTTCCTTCTTCATTTAAAAGCAAGACAACACTCCTTCTTCCAATTATGCCCTTAATGATTGGGAAATGTCCAATTTGCCCTTCCTTCCATGCCTTATGTCTTTTATATTAAAGTGTCTTGCCAAAAATACCCTTGAACATTCTTATAACCTTAACACTTTAATTCCATTAATCAATATAATAAATCCTACCAACTTTGACATAATTAAATAACTCCAAAATAATTAATCTATCAAAACCTCAAAAATTATTTAAATCATGCTTAACTTCAATGGAAAAAAATTCAGGGGCTAACATTTCTCCCCCTCTTAAAAGAATTTTGTCCTCGAAATTCTTACCTAATTGGTCAAGAAGCAGGGTGTGTCTCCTCATATTAGTAATATTGTCGCCTCAAATTCAAGAATCCAATCACATAGTTGGATACTTTATATCAAACATAATGTATACACTCCCAGTAGCATATTCTACATTTTATGCTTGTGTCTCCGTCAGGAATAGGGCTCCAATATTCACTTTTAAATCATCACATAATCATTTCTGATTTGTTCTTTCATTGATCATTCTTAATATAAACTATCTGATCTGCTTAACCTAATTTAGTGAAATTCTTCTTTGAAAGAAGATTTCTTGCTACTATCATCTATACTGTTCACGCAATCTTTATCAATCAACTATTATCATCATCATATTATCAGCCACTCTTAATACCTCAAGAAGATCAATTTCTATCGTTCTTACAAGGTCATAATGTTCTATTTATCAAAACTTAATGAAGTAGTAAACATAATTATTGTCACATATGCTTAGGTGTGCATCATCAAAGTCATTCCATTCTATCTAGAGATTTATTTTTGACAAATCACCAATTTATATCTTACACTAATGATACTTTAATCTCAATTGATCCTAGACAACATCTCTCTCTTTATCAAACATACTAACACCAAATTTACTCCAGTTTTTCATAATTTACCTCTTCTAATGTTACATCATATCTTAATGGTTCTACTACCATATTGAGTGCATTAACTCTTCTCACTTAATTCCTCTTCTTTTTCTTAATCTCGTTCATACATAAAATCCCATCTTATATGCATTTCTAACTTTCTCCATACTACATATCATTCATCTTGTAAAGTCATTTGTGTCTATTCCATTCCCCTTTTATTCTTTCCTCATTTCTATCTCATTTTCCTATTATCATTTATTTTATCTTCCACATGTATATCCTCAATTTCTTATGCTTAATCACAACTGTTATCACATTTATCTAACATTCATTTCAAGTCCACGTTTAACCTCTCCAGGTCATAGAAAATTTTATTTTCTTTCAACTTGGCTTGTACACTTTAAATCTCGTCATTTCTACTTATATTTCTATTTTCCTCAACAATCCATGACAATATATTCACATCTATATTATATTTGGGGATATATCACCACAGTGCCATATTGACGTCATATTCAATAATGCATCCCCCAATACAAATACGTCGAATCATTATCTGTCATATTTACCCATATACTATTTCTCATTTCTACTTATCCACAATTTTCATTTTCCCATATCATGAAAGAGTATCATTTTTCTCACTAATTCTATCAGCTCAAATTCTTAACAATTACTCATGCGCGTGACTTATACATATGCGACTCAGACTAAGGATCAGTCGCTACTGTCTGCTATGACATGACTAAAAAGCATGTAACTTGGCACAAATTTCGAAAATTGCCCGTGTAAGATCCTAATTCTAGCTTTTGATACCACAACTGTTGGGCCCCGATTCTAGAGACCAACTCTTGCTCTGATACCACATCTGTTGGATCCTAATTCTGGAGCCCAACATTCGGAGTTGTGAGAATGTGAGCATACTTGGAGGGTAAAATCAATGGAAATACTCATTAGCCATCATCCCACAAGGGTGGCATGCCCATACTAGTCAGTCACCATAAACAAACTCATTTGTTTTAATTTCAGGGCAGATTTTGGAAATCTTCAAACCCAAATTACAAATTGACTTCTTCAGAACATTTACAGCTCTATGTCTCTAGTTTATTTTGAAATAAGAATCATCTCATTTGGAGCTCTAAAGAGCAAGATATCTTTAAAATACCGAAATATGTTAAGTAAAATACCCAACTCATACTCTTCCGATCAATACCCTTACTTTGATTCAATCAATATTTTTCAAATCAATACCAAAAGCTATAAATTTTTACAAAAAAATAGAGAAATGTGTTAGAAAACTATTTCTTAAAAAATCAGGTCATTTGGAGGTCGTATGACAAAGCTATGGCCAAAAGAGTAAAAAATGTTCAGAGCTGGAAAAACCCTTTGGGAGCGATCGTGAGGAACAAAGGTACGATCGCGAGGAAGTTGTGATCGCAAGGGTGCTTGGTGCGATCCAAGAGATCCTAGGGCAATCGCAAGAACACCTGGTGCGAGCGCGACCGAAGCTGTCCTTTATAAGACATCCTTTGTGACATCCTAACTTGTAATGATCATATCTCTCAACTCCGATATCCAAAAATTGCATACTTTATACCATTGGAAAGTTAAAAGAAAGATCTACAACTTTCAAGAAGACAATGCTACCTAATTTAGAGTAGATTAATCCGGATTTTCCCTTGAAGTTAGAACACACATTTTTCCCCTATGAAAGACTATGATTAGGTCCTCAATCAATATTATGCCTGCTTTGGGGCAATTTGCATAACTTTTACTAGGGATGTCAGATTATGGTCATTCAAAGATGGTTTCGAAGAGAAATTCTAGACCTAAAACTTCTATGAAGACCTTGAAAAGATATTTTGCCTCCAAAAGGGTCAAAATTACAAATCAATGTAGTTATCCCATATTCACTTCCTCTAATGCAATATCACTTCTTAACCATTCAACTACCAAATTGATTTCATCAAACTCTCAAATCTCAACTCATTTGACTCATCACATTCAACTACATCTCATCATTTATAATTCCTATCTTTCTTGTCTATAACATCTCACTTACGTGTATATATATATATATATATCAACAATTCATGTTCAAAAATCATCATCTCAAGTTGATAACCTCTTCAAATATACTTAATTCCAACTCAACATCATTCATACACAATTCATATTTCATTAACAACAAAAGATATGAGTTTTACAAAGCTTTAATGGCATTCCAAGCCACATTACATCATCAGCATGAAAATCCAAATTACAAAAGATATAAAACCCAATAATTCTTGAAATACATCTAAAGCCTTTTTTTTCAAAATCTAACTCAATTTACAAAAGCATTACAAAAGTATAATGAGGCCTCGACTCTTGGTTACTCGATCTCATTCTCTTCACCTGAAGATGGGACGGAAAGGGAGTGAGCTTGAAAGCTCGTGGGTAAATAGTTTATAACGAAAAAATAAGCAAAATCTTTGAAATGTTCATTTGTCAATACAAAGTTCCAATATTTATGATGCAATTGAAATCATTACACTTCCTTGATTCAAAGAAAACATTAGTGGCTTATTTATTCTATTATAAACATGTACTCACCTTGATTTCCTTGCTTAAGATGCCTCTCCTCTTGTTCCTCTTGCCTTTCTTGATTTCCTTCAACAATGGCAAAATCCTATTCAATAGGAATCCAATTGAAATTCCCACAATGCAAAATCACTAAAATTGATTCTAGAATACTTAAACCCAAGCATTTTCTAAACTCCATGAACTAAAATCCTTCCAAAAATCCAAAAGATTAAATATGACCTTACCTTGAATCTTCACCAAATGAAGAGTTTCTTGGCTCTAATGAAAGCTCTTCTCTTCCTCTACCTTTTTCTCTTCTTGGACCACCTTAAAATCTCTATTGAAGGCTAGGAAAAATCAAAACCTAGCTTATTTTCTCTTATTTTCTCTCTTCTCCACCAAAACTCTCTTCTCCTCTCTTTGTTTTCGTATTTCTCTTCTTTCTCTCCCTCAAATCACGTTTTCCTTATTCATTTAAAAGCAAGACAACACTCCTTCCAATTATGCCCTTAATGATTGGGAAATGTCCAATTTGCCCTTCCTTCCATGCCTTATGTCTTTTATACTAAAGTGTCTTGCCAAAAATACCCTTGAACATTCTTATAACC
>JAOQMQ010000006.1:11875752-11886967 GCA_027563845.1 Erythroxylum subrotundum
ATTTGACTAATGAAATATTTACTATTTATGACATTTAGATGTCCACCTGAAAAAATAATAGCTATAGTTAGACTGAAATAAAAATAATTTTTGCAAGTGAGACACTTACATATCATGAACAACAAAGATTTCATTAGCCAAATCAACAAATTACTAATGGAACTAACGTTTTGAATAGAACTGTAAAGGTTTTAAAAGTTAACCACTCAATTAAAAAATTTAAAAGTTTAAGAGTTGAATTGAAAATTTTAATATGTTGGGTACCTTAGAATTAGTTATCCCATATATAAAGTTAAGAAAAAACATAATGTTGCAAAATATTTCATAAGGCAGGGTAACTTTTGAGTCCTTGGTTTGCAACAATTACACAATATTGGTAAAGAGATGAGACGTAATAGAGTAAATCAAAATTTAAATATGGTAAATATGCTTATGAACATAAGGATGTTGTTTATAAAAATATAAAAAGAAAGGGAAAAAGAAATATCTCATTTAGGTTATTACAATGGCCACACTTTGCATGTCCGAACTGATAAATGAAAGGAGATGGGAAAAATAGAAATTAAGGATTTTTGTTAAACTCTTTTGAGAGTAAGGAAACACAAAAAGGAAAAAAGAAATAAACAGAGAAAAGCTCATCTCCCACACCCAAAGTCACACACACATGTAGACATACATGCGTCCAGACCAGACATAAACATCGGAGAGACTCCACCACCACCTCCTTCTCCACCATCACTAGCACCATAACCACAGGTACCGCGTCTTCCGCTGCATTGCAAAGTCCGAAATTCAAAACAACTCTTAAATATTCTTTACCTTATAAGAGAGCAGCGATCGCGTCGATAAAAGAATCTGTCTTTCTATCCATTGGAAACAAAGAAAAAAAAGAAAAGCCTTTTCTCCTAAGACGAAACATCGTTCCGACAAAAAACGTGATCTCATCAACAATCGCTCGCGGTTTCCATTGTCTTCCAGTCATTATAGTTTTTTTAGTCACCGAGGGTGGATCTGTGAGGATTCTTTTTTTGCCTTGATTTTGATTCCTGAAATTTACTATTAGTGCCTTCGATGATCGGTTTTGATTTTTCTTTATCAGTTGTTCCTTGAGTTTTCTTTTCATGACTGGGCTGCAGGTTTGGTTGGTAGTTGAGATTTGAGTCCTAAATTTTCGAACCTTTTAAAGTTTTTACACCCACAATTCTTTTTGTGATTGTTTGCTTAGTTGATTGAAGTTTCTAACTTGATTGTTTACATAATACTAGTATTTGATTCTTTTCTTGAGATGGCAATATTGGTTATTTAGAGCAGTGGTTGATTGGGATATGAAGCAAAGAAGCTGCATTCCCAGAGGGGAAGAATTAAATGCATGTGTTGATATCTAGTTTTAGCTACATTTTCTTTATCTTGATTTGCGCCGAGATAACTATGCTTATTGTGCGTTTCGCTCTTAAAGAAAGCAAGTGTTTGCTTTTGTTTCGGTTATGCATTTGATTCTCTTTATGATGGCATGTTTACTATTATGTTGTTAGTTATCAGTTATGGTCGTCGTAGTTTGAAGTTTTTAATTTAGTAGCTATAAAATCTTATGGATTGTGTTTTTTGTAAAATGGATACAATTAAAACTTTCATTCTTATTGCTTAAATAAATTTCCATGTATATTTTGGTCAATTATCTGTTTTCTCACACGTCATTTGCGTCTGGATAAATAAAATTTACCTAGTTTTCTGCCATTACATTTGTTGCCTAAGGTTTGTGAGATGAGATTGGCTTGCGTGCTCTTTATTTTATTTTATTACTAACGTGCGCTTCATGAAATATGTGTACGAATTGGTTTATTGGCATGAAGCCATGTTGAAAGTCTCATTTAGTTGATTATACTGCTCCCCATTTGAAAAAAATCCTCATTTTGGCTTATTTGCATGCATCCATCATTAATATATGTGTCAAATATATTGCTGATGAATTACAGGATGTTTGAGTGGGTATTGAGGGAATATAGTGGAATGTGATTTGCATGGAGTGAGGATGCCTGAGTTGAGAAGTGGAGCCCGTAGATCAAAGCGTCTTGACGATCTTCAGCAAGCTCAACAACCAACAAACCAAGCAGAGAATTGGATATTGCCTACTCAAAACAAGACCAGGAGGAGAGCTGGTGGAGGAAGGGGAAGGGGTGGGAATGCTGTAGCAAAAGGAACTTCACCAGCAATTCCTACAGGGCCAACTGCTGCGGGTAGAGGCCGGGGCATTAGGTTGATAGATTTAGACCCAGAACCTTTTGAGGTTGAACCTGCGGCTTTGGGAGCAGCAGACCCTGGTTTTAATAGAGTAGAGGTGGCGGCAGATAAAGATATTGCAATGGAGGGTGGGAGTGCTGATAAGGCTGTGGGAGTTGAAGAAGAAGGGAACACAACTCCAGTTCCAGAGAGGGTATTGATGATCTTTGTTAACTTTGACTTTTCTTGTATGAGTCCAAGTAACTATGTTATTCATTCTCTAGATAGAGGCAGACAAAAGCAATTTTATTTTCTTTATTTGGTTGTTATTTCACATATAAGGATTTTGATTAAAAAGTTACCAAATCTTCTCATCTTTATTATGGGGCATCGACATTTTGAAAAGTACTTGACTAATTTTATTTATCATGTCCAAATTAGTCTTTGGTGTGCCTACTTTATCTCTTGTTACTATATATTGAATAAATACTCATTCATTTCTGTGCTATCTTTTCAAGGAATTATTCACCTGCAAATAAATCTTGTAGAACTTAGTGTTCCTGTGTTGCAGGTGCAAGTGGGGAATTCCCCTGTATATAAAATAGAAAGAAAATTGGGAAAAGGTGGTTTTGGCCAAGTTTACGTTGGCCGAAGGGTCAGTGGTGGCTCTGATAGAACCGGACCAGATGCAGTTGAGGTATGACTTATTACTTCATGTGTCTACCGGGGGTCTTTAATGGACAATCACAAACAATTGCAATCTGATCCTTTATGTTGCTTTTGTTACAGGTTGCATTAAAATTTGAGCACCGAAATAGTAAAGGTTGCAATTATGGCCCTCCTTATGAATGGCAAGTGTACAAGTAAGTACAATCTTTTATTGTCTGAATTTGCATCTTAAGATGTATTTTAATTTTCCTGATACAAATTTTCCTGTCTAATTCAAAAGTACCCTAAACGGATGCTATGGAATTCCTTGGGTACACTACAAGGGTCGCCAAGGAGATTTCTACATTCTGGTAAGGGTTGAAAATGGGCACCCTACTATCTGAATTTGTGAACTCACTTATCTGTCTGACAGGTATTATGATTTTTTAGGTAATGGACATGCTTGGGCCCAGTCTTTGGGATGTTTGGAACTCTCTAGGCCAATCGTAATAGAACCTTTCTCTATCTCTATCTACGTCTCTTTCTTTCTAATGTAACCTTCATACTATATTTATTTAATGTGTTTGTAACTGCGACAGGATGTCTCCGAATATGGTAGCCTGCATTGCTGTGGAGGCAATATCAATCCTTGAAAAGCTTCATTTGAAGGGGTAGAACACTTTTTCCTTCTTCACGAGTTCATTTTTTGTGTGCTACCTTATCATTGTCAGTTATAATGTCAGTGCATCAAATTGACATTGGCTGCAATGTTGCAATAAGGTTTGTTCATGGAGATGTAAAACCAGAGAATTTTTTACTTGGTCAACCTGGAACTGCAGATGAGAAGAAGCTATATCTTATTGATCTTGGTTTGGGTATGTTCTCTTTTCTCCATGTTATCATATGATGCTCTTTCTAGCTTATAATGCATCTTCTGCAAGAGCCATTAACTAATTCCATGACAAGTTGAACCATTTTTCATTTATGTATATGTATATGACGTGTTCGTTTACCATATGATTAAATTTGGACCGGATATGTGTTCGGATCAGCCTCTCGATGGAAAGATTCGTCAACTGGTCAGCACGTTGATTATGATCAGCGACCTGATGTATTCAGGTGTGTGGATATTTCCCCTTATGAATGAGCTGATGTATGCATTGCATCTAAAAGTGACATTTAAAGATATGGTTTGAAAGAAGATCCATGCAAGTATCTCGACCACTGAGATGTATGCATTGTGGATAAGGTGTTCAGATGGATTGCAAAACTCAATGTTTACCTAACATTTTTGGCAGGGGAACGATAAGGTATGCAAGTGTGCATGCACATTTAGGTCGGACTGGAAGTCGAAGGGATGATCTCGAGTCCTTGGCATATACATTGATATTTCTTATAAAAGGAAAGTTACCATGGCAAGGCTATCAGGCAAGTTTGTAATTTTTGCTTTCTTATGTTCTTTCTATAGAAGATCTCTGTAATGCTGTTTCTTCTTGAACAAACCTTATTGATTGTTGTCACTAACTTGGTGTTTGTTAAAATTTTACAGGGTGATAACAAGAGTTTTCTTGTGTGTAAGAAGAAGATGGCCACTTCTCCTGAGTTGATGTGTTGTTTCTGCCCTGCTCCATTCAAACAATTCCTTGATGCTGTTACCAATATGAAGTTTGATGAGGAACCCAATTACTCGAAGCTGATATCTTTGTTTGAAAGCCTTATTGAACCATGCTCGCCATTAAGGCCAATCAGAATTGATGGGGCTCTGAAGGTTTGACTTTGCTTTTGCTCAATTTGTTAGGAAACTTAGGTAATTTAATTGCTGTTCCATTCTAATCTACACAGATGCAGGTGGGCCAAAAGCGTGGAAGATTGCTTTTAAATTTGGAAGATGATGAGCAACCAAAGAAAAAATTGAGGTTGGGTAGCCCTGCTACACAATGGATTTCTGTTTACAATGCCCATCGGCCAATGAAGCAGAGGTAACTTCTTTTCTTGCTGCATATGTCGTTTGCAATCAGTTTTGTCTTATATGCTAAAGTCTTATCCCGTATTGTGTATGTTATCAAATCACTGAACTTTGCAAAAAGCGTTGCACTGTTGTTATCTTTCAGCTCCTAAGCAAACATTATGGTCCTTTAGGACCTTATGGGACATAGTACTTGGCAACCTCTGGGTACAGTTTCTAGCTATGTCTTGAAAAGAGTTGGTTTACAAAAAGCAGGATTTGGCCAATCAATTTACTTCTTTTGCTAATCAAAGTCTTCTCGTATCACTTTGAAGAATAGACGTGCTCTTGGCTTGTGGCAATTCAATATAAATCTACTGCATATCCATAAATCCTATTTTGAAAATTTCAAGGGGAAATGTCTTCAGTAGCAGTTATCTTCCCTCTTTGCTATGTTCTGTTGAAATTTGGGTATTGGTTGAGATCTGATTAGGTAATAGTAGATCATATTAGGACAAGATCCTGTTCCTGTAAATGGTGGTTTTAATTTGATGGTTGAGGTAGAATCTTACAGTTTACGTATCGCTCCACTGTGTGTAAGTGTTTATGAGCATTTTTTTCAATTTCCAAAAATGAGTTTCTCCATATTGTCATGCTTTATGGTAACGAATAGGTTATGCAAGAGTAAACAATTGGAATTGCAGGTACCACTACAATGTAGCTGATGCAAGGCTTACGCAGCATGTAGACAAGGGTAATGAAGATGGGTTATTTATCAGCTGTGTGGCCTCTGCAGCTAATCTCTGGGCCCTGATCATGGATGCTGGAACTGGTTTCTCTTCGCAGGTCTATGATTTGTCGGCCTTATTTCTGCATAAGGTTGTCATATGAAGACTTCAGTCTATTATTAACTTGATTATTGGTGATTGCAAGTATTTAGTATTGTTCCGTTTTTTCCTTTCAGGATTGGATCATGGAACAATGGGAGAAAAATTTTTATATTAGTTCAATTGCTGGTGCAAATAATGGAAGTTCATTGGTTGTAATGTCGAAAGGTTGGCAACACTTCTGCACTGCATACAAATTTTCGTTGTTAATACTTATGATTTATTGCATGCTGTGTTTAAACGTGGACTTCTGTTGTTAAGATATGGATACTGGGCTTGGAGGATGACTAACAAGTTAGATCCTTGCTATTTGAACAATCTTGCCATTATAAATGGTTCAATCTTATGGTTCAGCTAACTTTTCTCCTAACTTGTGCATGATTGCTCTTTATTTTCTTTGTTTGTTTCTGTTGTGAAATGGATATTGCTCTTGCTTTTTCTTCATGAGCATGAAGGGTCAGAATGACTTACATTCTTAGAATGTGTAGCACTGACATAGGAAACATTAATTTTGTGAAATGACTGCAAGTTATCTCTACAAAAAGATTTTTTTATATCCATAGGTATGCTATTTTTTGGTCTATTGGAAACAACCTCTCTACTATGTAGGAGTAAGCGTGCGTACTATCGGACTTCTCCAGACCCCGCGACTTAGCGGGATTACAATTGTGTGTTAATGATGATGATGATGAGAAGTGCTATTTCTTGGAGTGACAAAGAAAAGCTATTGTTTATCCCGAGATTTCATCTGAGGATGGTTTTTATTGGCTGCGTCTTAGTTCAATTTTGACTCTGATAAACTAGTCTTGAATTTTGCTGAGGATGCTCATACTAAATCAGTTAGTGTCTTCCCTGTGAATTTTGTGCGATGAATGCATTTGTTGCGGCATTTTGTTGTCTCAGCATTGTAACTTTGGTTCATAATATTGACATATCTGGCATACATGCTCTGACATTGGTTTTGTCACTCTTTCTCTCAGATTAATCATGTTACCAAGTCATAGGTTTTCATATGAATAGATTTAGGTATCTTTGGGAATTTGTGTATTGCATTGCAATGTTCCACTCACCAAGCATTTTTGCTGTTCCCTTGACTAAATGACTGCATGAACGAGATTATTTCTGAATCTGTTGTTGAATTGGAAACTAACTATTTTCTTGGTAAAATTCTAGTTAGGGAATGGAGAAAGATTGTCATTCATTTATCTTATTTGAATTTAGTTTCCTTTTTCAATTGTGTACATGTAGGATGCCCCACACTAATGGAAAAAGATCAATCCACTGAAGTAGCCAGATTAACTATAACCAAACTAATTTCTGAAAATTTGTCACTACATAGGGACTCCTTATACACAGCAGTCTTACAAAGTCAGCGAATCATTTCCATTCAAGTGGATAAATAAGAAGTGGAAAGAAGGATTTCATGTTACATCTATGACAACTGCTGGCACCCGCTGGGGTGTTGTAATGTCTAGGAATGCTGGATATTCTGATCAGGTAAGGGTTACCCTTGCATATAATGTTGTACATGTTTAATTTATAAAATGATCTCAACGACATTTATTTATTGCTGTTGCAAGGTTGTGGAGCTTGATTTTTTGTACCCAAGTGAGGGAATACATCGACGATGGGAGAGTGGCTACAGAATTACATCTATGGCTGCAACCACAGATCAGGCTGCCTTCATACTTAGCATACCAAGACGGAAAATGGTGGATGAAACTCAGGAAACGCTGCGCACCTCTGCCTTCCCAAGCACCCATGTAAAGGTACGTTGTTGAGATTCAATTTCAATTTGATCCCACTTGTATCTTGCAGCTTGGGGGGGGGGGGGGGAGAATGAGATGATAAACAAGGTGTCTGATGGATATTTTGATACTCACAAAATCAAGCACCTTAATCGTATTGTTGTGTTCCTCTTTCAGGAAAAGTGGTCGAAAAACCTCTACATTGCCTCAATTTGCTATGGACGGACTGTGTGCTAATTTTGGTCCAAAAGTTTAAAACATTTGCAGGTTTAAAATGCGGAGAGGGTACTTTTGGGCTTTATTTTTGGCATCAGTGGGTTACCTTTCTCCTAAAATTTAAAGTCATTCTTAGCTTCTGATATAGGATATCCTCGTATATCGTTGTAAAAAGGAAAGAGGAAAAGAGAAACAGTAAGAATTGAGAGTCTGACGGCATATTCCCCAGGCTCAAGTATGTGAGCTCTTGGGGAAACCGTTTGTTGAAGACAATTACAAGATAGTACATTCTATTGCAGCCAATATGTGCTTTGAATTGCTCTCTAGTGTTGGTTAACGTAAATGGAAGACGAGTAAATTCCAATGTTGTTTCTTTTTTTTTTTTAATCTCTGAAGATTGCTTCTAATTTATAAAAGAAAGTATTTGATCATTCGTGTATATATTACATTCTTACAAGCTATAAAACACCTTAACACTATACCACAATATCAACTTAACTTTTTAAAAATTCTGTGTATTTTTCATTTAGCACCCTGAATTTCTATTTTTACCAAATCAACTCACTTTTAATATTTGGCTTGTATGCCACACTCATCTGGTTATGCCACTACAAATGTTTTCTACTTATTTTGAGGAAGAAGCATACTCTCCATCAATATTAATGACATGTAGTCAGATTCTTGTGGAAAAACAAATAACTTCAACGAATCAACTTGTGAGACTCCAAGTTACTGTTTATTATGTTTAGGTGATTTTAAACATGAAATAGATATTAAGAAATTAGGCCTGAATGGTGCAGTACTAAATGAGTTTTTCTACTTCTCTTTGATAGTCAAGTAACATTTTGCATTAGCAAATATAGTAGTGTGTTCTGTAATTTAGGATTTGATAGTGTTAATTGAATATTTAATTAATTACTGCTATTATACAATTAATTGGGATTTTTTACTCATTATTGTTATTTTTATTAAGGAGTTCTTATTATTATTGGCAATAAATGATTCATTTTATTCACCAACTGAAGTTGTTTAAAAATAGGATAAACAGAAATATATATTCATTATTATCAATAGAAATGAGTCGAAGTAAAACACAAATGAATGATGAATATATATTTTGTTGATATAGAATAAGGGGACCATGGATACCGGTAGAAAGTTATAAGGTTGTTTGTAGTATAAAATAAATTGTACGTCCATTTTTTACAAATATGAGTTTGGATTATTATTGAAATAGTAATTTTATTATTGTAGGAAGGAATTTAGAGTTTCTTTTTTTAGTATGAAAGAGATATGATAAAGATGGTGAAGCATATCTGATATAACTAATTTCCAAAAAGTTGAAAACAAGAAGCTAAACTTATTTGATCTTATTAAAAGCATATTAGTTGGTTTTAAATTGTCTTTTAGTATAGAATTTCTATAAACGCCCACAATTCAATAAGATGTTTAAGGAAATTAGCTTTCAGCCTATTTATCTGTTTTGATAAATAATTATTAAATGACTCCGAAATTAGGTATGCTTCCAAAATCAGGTATGTAGCTAAAGTTCATAGTAAATTAAAGGTTTTATCGAAGACGATCTAAGAATGCATTAATTTAATCCCATTGTAATATGATTGTTCTAAGTTTCTGTATGCTTTGCATGAAGTTTCTTTAGATCTCTTCCTTTTTTTTTTTGAAAATTAAAGATTTATATTAATAAATAAATAACAAACATCCATAACATGTTACAGTCTAGATGAAGACTACAAGAAGCTGATAGCAACTCTTTCCAACTAAAGGGTAAGAAAATTACACTTATCTAGTTTTCACACTACAACACTCTCATTCAAAGTCCCATGTTGTTTTAACGTTAAGGGAGAGGTTATATGTTACTCCTCTTGCTAGCATGGATGTTGGCCCCCGAATTATTATTATTATTATTAAGCATGATTTAAAAATGAATTATGGGGTTATGATGGATAAATTTTGGAGTTAATTACTATGTCAAGGTTAGAAGGATTTTATTGCAAGGGTTAATGAAATTAAAATGCTAAGGTAATAAGAATATTCGAGGGTAGTTTTGGAAGATCACTTAAGTTTAGTAAGGCATAAGCTTATAAGGAAGGGCAAATTGGAAAGATAGAATTGTTGTCTTACATTTTAGAAGACAAAAACGTTAGTGAGGAATGAAAGAAGAGGGAGAGCACGAAAAGAAGATAAGAAAGAAAGAGGAAGTGAGTTTCGGTGGTTGGAGAGAAAAGAAGAGAGTTGAGCTAGGGTTTCTTTTCCTAAGTTTTCTAGTGAGATTTTGAGGTTGAACAAGAAAGGAAAAAGATAGAGAAAGACAAGAGCTTTCTTTTGAACAAAACATTTTTTTTTTCATTTGGTGAAGAATTAAGGTAAGAGCATTTTTAATGCTTTAGATTTTGGAAGGGTTTTGGTTCAAAGAGATTAGAAAATGCATGGGTTTAAGTGTTCTAGGATCAATTTTATACATATGTTTCTTTGGGGTTCTCATTTGGAATTCCTATTGATTTGGGAATTGTATCAATGTTGAAAAGGGAATCAAGAAAGACAAGAGGAGCAAGAGGAAAGACATCCTTAAGCCAAGTTTTTAATTAAGGAATTTAAGGTGGGTTTCACTTTTATAATTAAGTAATGAGCCATTAAAGTTTCTTTCAAGAAATGACAAGAAATGATCTTTTTTTCAACTACCTTATTCATGTGCATTTATTGCTTTTTAAATGTTGTATGATTGTGATATATGTTTGCTTCATAAATTATGTTCATGATTGATGAAAAGCTTTTGAAAATGATTCTTTTGAAAAAAAAACATGTTTATGCAATCATATTTTCGGAAATGGTTTTCAAGATATAGCAAGTATATGAAAAAGCAAGTTTTCAAAGAAGTGTCATTTTGGGCAACAAGCTTACAAGTTCATGAAATATGTGTTATGTGGGTTTGTGGTAGTCCCTCAAGAATCGTCACGTGTACGTTGACCAAGTATAGGCTTCTCCCGCCTGGCCACAAGTGGCACGGAGCTCCTTCATGGACTCCCTCAAGTTTACGGCTACACAAGACCATCATATGGAAATGTGTAGTGCGTCATGTTTTTGGACTTACCCAAGCCATTGATATGTTTATGTGTTCATGACAAGTTGATAAGAGTGATGCATTCCTAATTTGCATACACATGAATTTTTGCACTGAAAATGGTTTATAAATGATTTTGCTTATTACCAATTATAAAATTGTTACCCACGAGTTGTAAGCTCACCCCCATTTTTCCTCCCCATAAGTAGGTGAGGAGCAAGAGATCGAGTAAGAAATAGCCAAGGCATCACTCCACTTTTGAAATATTTTGTATTTGAATTCTGTAAAGTAAGGCTTTAGTTGCATTTTTGAGCAACTCATGATTTATGTAATTTTTGTATTTTGGGAATTTTGAGACTTTAATGTAATTGCGGCTTGAAATGTCTTCTAAAGCTTTATAAAAACTCTTACCTTTTGATGTCAATGGAATAAGATTTGCATTTGGCTCATGATTTTCTTTCAAGTTTATACATTT
>JAOQMQ010000006.1:11899525-11910081 GCA_027563845.1 Erythroxylum subrotundum
GATTGGTATCAAAGTCACCTTGAAGTTATGACAGAAGTTATGTTATTTGTTTACTTGCACCTGAGGACTTAAGACCATTTTTTACAATAGCAATTTCTCCGTAAGATTATAAAGCAACATCCTTATCTTCTTTGGTCTTCATTACACCCTTCATGAATGGTATGATATCATTTGATATGCTACTAAAATGCATTCCATTCAAAGGGGGATCCAAAGTTATTTAAGGTTGCATTAGGAGCTTTGGTTTATGGATTTTGGTATGAAAGAAACAAGAGGCTATTTATTAATGTTGCTACCAATGTTGAGGCCATTATGTAAGGCCTACTGTAGATAATTAGAACTGTTGGATCCGGGGGAAACAGGCCCAGCCATAAGCCCCTGCAATCCAGGGTCTAGGGGAAACAGGCCCAGCCATAACCCACTGCAACCCCCATAAATCAATATTGTCCGCTTTGGTTGCGATTCGACCTCGCAACCCCACGGTTTTGTAGCATTTAAACGCTCGCCTCTTACCATTGAGCAATTGGCCTATTTCCCCCGGATCCAACAAGAACATTGTTATTGCTTGACAACTCATAAATAGCATGTGCCTTTAAACCATTCAAATGTGGAGACTTTAGAATTTAATTTTCCTTTTGATTAAAGCTATACTTATGTATTAAGTCATTCAAACTTACTATCCTTGATGATCCTTTGATTGAATTATAAATTTGATTTTTGTGGAGCTTAATTTAATATAATTTTTTATTACATTTTATAAAATGAAACAATATCATTAGATACCAAAAAACAAAGGTAAAATGCCTTGCTTCTATTAGAAACTAAAAATTATATATATTAAAGGAAGATGTACAACATGTTTTTACAAAAGTGAGCTAAGAAAACCCCAAATATGTATAATCAAAATGAAACAAAGTTGGGAGTAGTGGGGATGGGTTAAAACAACATATTACACTTATGTTAATGACAATTGTAATGAGATAAACATATTAATTAATTAAGCCAATACCTTAATTAATCTAACTTCTGAAGACTTTGTCTATATGCTCCATCTGAGGGGGACCCTATTTGTGATCACTTGGAAAGGGATAAGAATCTACTGTCTGAAGTAAATCATGTATGAGAGGGGATTGTCAATGGGCAAGAAAAAATCAACACTCACGTGTTATATTTTCACTATTCAATTTGATAATCGCCTTCCATTGTGTTCTTTTTGCTAGGCTTTCCTATTTATATTGATTTTGCATGCAGAGATACAATGCTTCATATTATTTTTGTTTCTTTTGTACCTGTAGTTTATCCTCTACTCTTCACCTATTTCTCCACTGAGAATTAGGGTAAGCCCTATCATTCTCGGATCTATTACTTAACATGATTTAGGTTCGATTAACTAGTAATGTCTCCCTAATCTAATAGGAGAGTTTTTTCTGCTAGTAGATATTTCTGAATTTCAATTCCCTTATGGACTGATAATTTTGCTCTCTCTCGAGTATAAATGTGACAGGAAAAGGTTATTTATCATAATAGAGTCAGATTTTTTTTGTAGATAAATTATTTACCCAGTTCACTATTTTTATTTATTCTACCTCCTTGCAGTAGATTCGCAATTTGAGGTTGGATGCTAGACCAGATAGTAGAGGCATAGGGGCATTTAAAGAATGTATGAGGGATAAATTCTAGGTCAAACTTATAGAGGACATATAAATCTGAATAGAATTGAACATGTCCTTAGTCCATAGTCTTCCTAGAATGGCTAATTGACATACTGTAGAGGCTTTTGACATAATTGCATTGTTCTATCAGATCTAACCAATTCACCTTAGGAAAGTGAGATCTTATATTTTCAAGGAGGGAAGCAGTGGTGAAAGTTTAGATTTATAGAGTTTCCAGACAAAGAGGTCTAAATTTAGGGGATTAGGAAGATAATCTGGGAGATTATTGGTTATGAGGGAAGTACCTCTATGAGTAAGGTGCTAGTTAAATCCCTGAATGATCTGTGAGACCTTAGAATTCTTTGACAATTTGTTTTTGAGGGAATTCAACTCAGATTTTAGGTAGGGGGCTGATATTAATGTAGTTTTCCATCTATAACTATGTATCGAGCTTATTTCCAACATGTATCTTGATATAGGAGTAGATTATTTTCCTTACCCTTAGCATCTTAACTAGAGGCTAATAATGCTCTCTGGTTTCTTTCAACCTCTAGAAGCTGGTATTTTTCCAAATAGTAAGTATGGACCTATTTAACCCATATGTCCTTTTTGTTGTTCAGTAGTCTCCAAATTCATTTTGCAATCAGAACCTGGTTCTGATTCCTTAGGGATGTAAGTTCGAAGCCTCCTTCCTAAATGGGAGAGCAAACTTGTTTTTAACATAATTTGGCTCTATAGGCATTGCTAATTATGCTAACTAAAGAAATAACCTTAGGATCTTTTCCAATTACTTTTTAAATCTTTTAGGAAGCATTATTTGAGCCCTAGTGAGTGTGTAGGTTAGTAAGGATATTCTTGGTTAATTGTATGCGTCTAGCCAGTGATAAGAACTTGTTTTGCCATACCCCAACCTTTCTCTTTGTGTAGTCAATTAGCTTATGGTAGTTAGAGAACTTAGGCTTTTCAAGGAAATTAGGAAGCCAAGGTATATCAAGGGGAGCCCTTATATCAACATGCCAAATATTTTCCACAATAAAATCACATTAGGAACACCACCAAAAGTAATTAGTTTTCTCTTCTTAAGGTTAATTCTCAAACCTGACATGTAGGAAAACAATTTTATGGTTGATGTAACTCATAGAGATTTTAGATCACTTTTACAGAGTAAGAGTAGGTCATCTGTATAAGCTAAAGTAAATAACTTCAAGCTCTCATATTTATAATGATATTTGAACTACTTAGAGCTTTAGTTGTGCTTTTAGGTGATCCTAATTAGAATTGCAATGGAAATAATGAAAAGGCTTAACTAGTGCCTCTAGTTCCTTTCAATATTAGAGTAGGTTCACCATTTATTAGGGAACAGAAAGGTGATGCAAGCCTTTATACAGGATATGAAAATGTCAAAAAAATTGAAATCTTTAAGGCAATTCAGGATGAAGTTCCACTCTAGTGAGTCAAATTCCTTATAGATGCCAATCTTCAAGGACTAACTTTTAATGCTAGGATTAGTGTCATAGTCCTTAAAAAGCACATATGGAAATAGAAGATTATTGCCAATTCTTCTACCTTCAATGAAGGAATGTTAGTAAGGGCTTATGAGTGGGGTTAAGACTTTCTTGAGTTTGTCTGCCATAATTTTTGCAATAACTTTATACACTAGGTTATGGAATGAAATAGGTCAAAATACTTGGGGAGAAGAGGGATTGTAGTTGAGCAAGTTTTATATATAATAAAACTCGCATTATTGGCAAGTATACAAATCTTATCTTATAGTATCGAAAGGTATCGATCCCACGAGGAACTAGATAAAAAAAATTGGACCTAATTTTGTCTAAGTTACTAGAATATGATTTGAGTGAAAATAATAACATAAATTAAAAAATTAAATAAACCAAGCAAATAAGCAAATAACAAATAAGTTGCCAAATTGAATTACGATTGATCAAGGATGAATGCATAGGATTTATTCTTTCATTATTTTGTTCCCTTGAATATTATTGATCCAATTATGTGTTGATCCTAGATTTCCTAAGAGATTGATTACTCTGTTTCAAGACCTAATCAATTAACTACAATTGAATATGAAATTCCACATTTTCAACCTCTCAATTCATAAACTTCCTAATGTTTTCAATTAGATATGAAGTTATCTATTAGATAATGAAGTTCTCACACAAGATCTCTATTCGAATGATCGTCCATTTGATAATTGCGTGACTTATTAAATAGCCAACTATCATTACACAACCTAATCTGATTACTTTTCACTCACTATCTCAATTTGTTGTCAAAGTATAAGCATGCATAATTATCACAATACTAGAATTTGTATTGAATCAATAAAGTTTAAAGTCACAAAATAAATTCAGAATAAATCGTAATATAGAAATTAGAAACTCATGAATGTAATAAACATCTATTAATTTAATTACACATTAAGTAGGATTAAAATAATAAGAGGAAAAGGGGAAAAACTCAGTTTGGAGCTTGATATGAAAACTGGAATTCTTGGACGTTCTCTTGATCTCCTATGTTTGATCTACTTCTGTATAATGGTTGTTGTGTTTTTGTGTCTTCTTAATGTTCTTAAATAGTGTCTTAGGGTCTTGGGGTGTAACTAGTTTTTTTTCTTCCCTCTGATTAGTTTCAAAAATTCCTCCGAACCTTAAAACAGATGGAAAAAATCGCGCATGTCATGATAATGACTCTAGAAAATTACTTTCTATCACGATCGCAACTCTGGGAAAAACTCTTCAAGTCAAGATTGTGACCCTGCCCAGGTAACTCCATGCATTTCCAACGTCCTTATTCTTTAATTATCTGATTTCAAGAACATAAAATTAAGATTGAAAACAGGCTATAAACCATACAAGCACTTACAACATAATTCTAAGCCTTTACATGCTACACTCATCTAATAAACACCTATAAACATACTAAAACACCTATCAAAACATAATATAAATTACACCTATCAACATCCCCACACTTAAAATTTTACTTATCCTCAAGCAAAAACAAAATACAAACTCAAACAAACCAAACATAAACACACAAGAATACATTCATACAATATGTAATAATGAGAAAATGGCATCAAACTTTATGGAATCATTTTAACTGCAAACATTAATTTACTAACCTATGTATTTCATGGTTAAACACTTTAAATTGAAAAAGATATTAATCAAAATGTTATCATTATATTCATTCACCTATAGCGCTTTGTACAAATACATATATAATTACTAATCAATCAAAAATTGTAGCTATCACTAAGTATCCCTTTATGAAAACTTTTGCTATTTTCAAAGATCATTAGGTTTTATTTATCAAAACACCACATTTTTTATTTTTCTTTAACATTAACCTAGTCTTTTGATGCGAACGCAAACACATTTTCATGAATTTTCTAGGGTTACTTAATTAGGCAACATTTTATTAATAGCTTGGTTGGAATGTCATTCTAGCCTTTTGATACAAAGACAAACATTTTATCGTGAATGCCCTCGATTACTCAGTTATATACATTCTCAAATGGCTACTAGATCTATTCATAACCTAATATTTGTTTCAAAAGGGCTAGTGGCATAGTGATTTATTTAATACACTTTTTTATATTTATTTAATACATAGCCTACCTCATTTTCTTTTAGTCAATCATGCTCATGAACAGTTACTAACAATGCTAACTCATTCAATTGACTTATAATGATAAATGTATACAACAAATTTCCTAAGGTGAAAAAATGAGTTTCATATCTTAATTAATTGACTATGCTCAAAGCTAAACTAATTCCATCAAATTATTGCCTTTGACACATTTACACATATGCAACATATGTTCACACAATGTCAACCTAATCAAAAACTAAGACAATGTGATATGAAAAATTCACACACATGAAATGTCAATGCACAATCCTCCCCACACTTAGACAACATATTATCTTCAATGTGATATGAAAAATTCACACACATGAAATGTCAATGCACAATCCTCCCCACACTTAGACAACATATTATCTTCAATGTGAGAAAACAAACAACACATATGTAAAAAGAAAAATGACAAGCAATAACACAAAGAAAAGGTTAAGAGCATGAAACCCATTAAGGAGATCGAGGTGGTGACGGTATTGGAGATGAAATTTGAACACCTTAAGCAACGAATTATTTTTAAATCTTTTTAATGTCGCTTCGTTGTCTTCACTGTTCTTGCTCCATCTCCTTCAGAAGTTTGTTGTTTTCAGAAACTAAATTGAAGACCTTCTCCTAGCCTTCCTGTTCATCATCCTTTGTCTCTTCACTTATTAAGCCTTCAATTTACTACTGTGGTCGTGCAAAAATCGAACTAGCCTGTCCTGTCCTATGCTTAACATGTGTTTTGGAACTGAAATATCAGAGTTCCATGTTATCAACTGCTAAGATTTCAGCTTACTTTAAGTGAGTATGATTTAAAATCTCAAGAAAAACACTTATTAATCCTTCAACATTAACACTAGAGTACATAGTAAGTGCAGTGACATTATAACTCATTCCAAGATAACTACTTTTCTTTTTAAGAGTAGTAGTTCTAAATAGAAAAGTTTGGGTCATTGTGCTAAATTTTACATTATTATCCATGCACCACAAAATGAGTAATTCCTTAACAGAACATTTATTACTTTCTGATTTATCATAAATAGTTTGGAACATAAACTTATGTAGTAAAAAATTCTTAGAAGTAAGAATGACATTATTAAGTGTATTTCGAACATTAGAATTATCTAACCCCATTAAGTTTTTCCAATACCTCTTAGAATAAAAATCATTATGCTTTTAAATTATGTTCGAATGAGGAAATCCACCAATGTTGGCTAAAACAACATAATTCAAATGATAAGGCTGACATCTCAACTAAAACCTAAATTCAGTTAGATCCCGGGATGCAAATTAAAGAGTAGAATAAAATTCAAGAGTTATTTCCTAATACACGATGTAGTCAAAATTACTAAAGTTATCCCATTGAATTATATGACTTAAAATCTCCACAATCTCTTGATAAGCATGTATGTATTCAATAGTTTGAAAGGAATTATGTTCAAACCTCTATGCTTTTCTTCATTGCATACGTTAGACCATTTAATATCAGCTTTATAGCCACCATAATTTTTCCTTGACTAGAGAAACTTTCAAAGGATTTTGTCAATAGTTTTGATCATCGCTATAGGAATTGTAAGATGTGTAGCCTAATGTATATTGATTAAAGACAACAAAGATGTAATTAATTAAGCTCTGCCAACAAAAGATAAAGTTCTCATACTCCACCATCTGGATATTCTAGCTTGTATCTTATCCACCAATGGTTTTAAGCTTCCATAGTTTAATTTACTAGTAGCTAGAATTCGAAGATAATTAAATGGTAAAGGCATCCCTTTAAACCCAGTGATGTGTCTTACCATGTGACTCTAATGCTTTGCATTCTCAAATATGTGAAAAGAGCATTTGTCTATGTTGATATAAAGTTTATAAAATTTGGTAAAAAATCTGATGGCCTTCATCACAGTTGATAATAAAGTTTTGTTTGCTCAAGCTAAGATAACTAGATCTTTAGTAAAAATGAGGTTTGTGATGCCCAATTTCTATTATGTGGAATGATATTTGAAATGCTTAGTTCTCTTCACAATTCTCTTCAATAGTCTGTTGAACACTTCCATAACAAGAGCAAATATGTATGGTGAGGTTGCATCAACTTGTCTAATGTCTTTGGAGGTATTAAAGGTACTTGTGGCTTCTTCATTGATAAGGATGCTAAAAGAAGGTATGGTGAAACAATATTTCATCCACTTAGTGAAGCAATCTGGAAATTCCAAGGCTCTTATGATGTTATATAAAGTTCAAGCTAGCATTGACATTAGCCTTCTTCATATCAACTTTCAAAATATAGTTCTTTCCTTTTTTATTTTTTGCTAGAATATCCTTTCATAAACTCTTACATTAGCTTAATGCTGTCTCCTGTTTCTCTTCTATGTATGTAAGCTGTTTATATACTATCCACATAATTGAATAGAATTTCCTTTAATCTATCCACCAAGATTTTTGAACCAATTTTGTAAATGGAGTTATAATAAGCTATAGACAAAAGTCTCTTAAATGCTTTTATGAGTGTAACGAAATTGACATTAATCTTCATATGTAGCCTCTTATTCTTAAAAAATTGAAGAAAAACATCCTAAATCATATCTTTAGTGATAGGCTAAGTTTCTATGAAGAACAGTAAGTTGAACCATCTGGTCCTGGGGCTTTGTGAGGATTCAAACATTTGACAACCTACTCATTCTCTTATCTGGTTATAGGTTTGGAATGTATTTTTGTTTCTGTCATGATATGATCCCTATCATTATACTTTTCAACACTTCAAATGATAATTGAGCATAGGTGGGGGCATTCTTATAATTAGAGAAATAAGTGTAAGCCTCCTACTTCAGCATGTCTTTCTTCGAAAAGATTTGATTGCCAATCATTAAATTGGAGATTCTATTTGCACATTTCCTACCAATCACTAATATGTGAAAGAATGATGAGCCCTTGTCACTTCCATTGATCCATTTTATTTTAGATCATTGCTTCATCAAAGAGTGGTCACAGGACAGAGCCTTTGGGAGATTATTCATTATTCTTGAACATCTTACAATGTGGATTTTTATATAAGTCATCCTAGACTAAAACCAAAGCTCTATTTGTTATAGTTATAAGGTTATATACTTTTCCTATATTTTCCTTATGCATAGCTTAAGATTTTGTTTAATCAATTTCAATCTTTGCACATATTTGTGTTGCTTGGATCCATGCACCTCAACACTGATACCTTTCTATAAATTATCTTCAAAACCTAGTACATTATAGGAAAATTGTTAAATCTGAAAGGTATTTGAATGTTATAGATTCTGTTATAGTGTTTATTAGTTTGCGATTTGATAATCAAGTGTTGGGAAACTATGTGAAGCTATTTGGGAATTGCTAGAACTACTGGACTTTTGCTAGACTCCTATCCAATTTTTTCCTCATGAGATCATTTCCTTGTTGTTTTTTGCTCCACGTGAAAAAAATTCCTCTAAAAGCCACATTAGAGACTTCAACATTTAACATACAATGCCTTAAGTCCTAATAAGGAGTCTTGTTTGCATAAAGGCCCTCCACTTCTTCTGATGTTAAAATGACATTGAAGTCACTAGTGAGTTGTTACGGTTTATGGGTATGGTTAGTAATCCTTCTTATTACATCCCAAAGCCGACTTCTTTAATATAAATTGTTATAAGCATATATAAAGGAAATTTGAAAAGTAATCCTTGTGGATTTATAAAGAGAATTAGTATGAATTAATTCATGTATAATGCAGGTTGCAGACATTTCAACTAAGTTGTTGTTATAGTACACTAGGGTGTTGGTGAAAATTTGATTTCTCTTTCCAATTACTACTTAGCAATTTCAGAATATCATAATTCCTTACTCAGATTCTGGATTCCAAAATAGCTAGGAGGTCAGGTTTATTCTCAAAAGTAAAATCTTAAGTAATTTTTTAGAGGATCATTAGCTCCTCTAATGTTATAAGCTTTAATCTTCATGTCTTGTTGCTTTAAATAGGTCGTTTCTTTTTCTTACTCTATTTCCTCCTTACCATAGTTTTAAACTCTTTCTCAAAGATATTACTATCACACTCCTTCTAAGTAACCTGTTTCTCTGGCTTCACTAACCTTGGAGTGTTCAAACATTCTTTCACTATATTCCACACTCTTGAAATATTTTATGATTATGCTGATTCATTTTGAATTGAAGATTCCTCTCTCTCTTTGTTCTTATAGGTTTAGTCTAAATTTCTTCCACTTTCTGGTTTGTCTTTTTATTGTGATCAAGAGCTTCTATTTCATCAACTTTCTCCATTTTGTCATACAATCATGTCTTAAACATCATTCCAGTAGGAATCCATTCCATTATGGCGCCCTCATTATCAGGTTTCCATGCATAAGTGACTCTCAAACTACCCTTTATGGCTTCAAATTGTTCATTTAGTCTTACAATGGGAATAGTTTCAGTAAAATGAGTCATCAAGCTTACTAAAACATAGAATCTTACAAAGTTAATTCTAGATATCTCAATTATTTCTCTATCCATGCAAATGGGTTTGCCAAAATAGCTTATAAGATAGCTTAATCCATTGGTTGTTTAATATTATAAAGGAATAATATGGATGCTAATCCATAAAGGTATTTTATACTGCTTGATCTATTTAATTGTTAGAATAGGTCTCCACATCTACAGAAGGAATGGTTTTCTTTGGACATGCCTAGGACCTACTTCAAACACTTTTGTAGCAATTCCTTGCTTGAAAATTTGAAAAAGAAAGCATCATCACTTGCAAGATTATCCATCAAACCATATTGGTTCCAATTAATGAGTTCCCAATGCTTCATCACTAGAAAAGCTATCTTTTTATAAATAAAAGACCTATTAATGTTGCACACCATTTCTGTGCTCCTACTATCAATAGTGTCGTAGGAGGTGATACCATTTATTGCTCTTCATTTCTACTTAGAGGAAAATGACTCAACCTAGCATTAGGAATATTATTGCTAGCCACTTGCACCTATGTCTTCTTAAAATTAGATGAACCGAAAATATTAAGAGTTGAATAAGGGATAGCTTGGTGTGGTGGCTGAACTGATATAGTAGGAGTTTGATAAGAAACAAAAGGTGGGAAATCATTTGAAATATCCATTTGTCCAGTAGATAAAAGCAAGACATAGTAGATAAAAAAGGAAGTGAAGCTGAGGAAGACGACATAGTGCACACTTAAAGTAGGAAAGCTAATAGGATAGAAGTAGATGGAGTGTTGGGACCCGATTTTAGAATCGGACCCCAACC
>JAOQMQ010000006.1:11960206-11974930 GCA_027563845.1 Erythroxylum subrotundum
TTCTTGATTTGAAGAAAACAATGAGTGGCTTAATTACTCTATTATAAATGTGTACCCACCTGAGTTCCTTGCTTATCCACTTGCTTATGAGTGTCTTTCCTCTTGTTCCTCTTGCTCCTCTTCCCATTTCCAAATTTTCAGCAATTTCATTTCCAACAACCAACAATTTCAACTATCATAAATTCACAATTCACAAAATAATGAAATGCACATAAACAATTTGAATTTTCAACAATTTCCAACAATTTTCATTTCTGAATTCCAACAATTTCATTTCTAACATTTTCCAACAATTTCAATTCATCCATTACAAGACATACATAAATAATTTCCATTTCCAATAATTCCATTTCTAACAATTTTGAACAATTTCAATTAAAAGTTTCAAACATCACAAAATATACATAAACAATTTTCATTTCCAAATTTTCAACAATTTCATTTCCAACAACTAACAATTGCAACCATTACAAATTCACAAAATAATGAATTTTCAACAACCAACAATTTCAACCATCACAAATTCACAATCAACAATTTTCAAAAATTCCCATTTCCAAATTCCAACATTTTCATTTCTAACAAGTTCCAACAATTTCAATTCAACAATTACAAAAACATACATAAACAATTTTCATTTCCAATAATTTCGAACAATTTTCATTCCAATAATTTCCAGCAATTTTCATCACAAAACATACCAATAATTTTCAACAATTTTCATCACAAAACATATATAAACAACCAAATACAATGAATTTGTTTTCCAAATTTAAGAGCAAAAAGCACATTAAAAAAATTAAAAACCAATTCAATGTCGGGTCGGGTCAGTTTTAGATCTGGATCTATTTCAGATATACGATTTTATGGAAACTTCGTGATTGTGACTGGTGCGGTGGTGGGTTGGTGGTGTTGGGCTGTTGCTGGGGTGTGGTGGTGGTCGTTGGACGACCGGAGAGGGAGTGGTGCCGACGGTAAAGAAGAGAGGGAGTGAGAGTGTGAGAGATAAAAATAAAGAGAGGAAGAAGAAGAATAGCAATGCCGGGTAGGTGGCCCAAGGGCGGAGGGGAAGGAGAGAGTGAGAGTGTGAGAGAGGAAGAGGAAGAAGAAGAAGAGTAGCAGGCATCAGGTAGGTTGGGGGGTTTTAAGAATTTTTTTTACAGAAAAGCCCCAAAAATTTTTAAAATTTTCGATATCGGCTAGAATATGACTGATATTTTGAATACTGGTAGTACCGGCTGGTACCATCCGAAATAAGCAAGTACAAGAACCTAGTACTGGAACATCACCTTCTGTACCGTTTTTCAGCCAGTATGGTACATATTGCTCGGTATCGGCAGGTACGGTGCGTATTGCGATACGAGATTCATAACCATGGTAATACTATTTCAATCATTTTTTAATCATATTTATGTATTAACAATATTAAACATTATAATGATATTTAATATTTGATGAAAAATTATTTTATTAATAATTAATAAATAATATTTATCATATTTTATTAATAAATAGCAAAATATTTATTAATTTATGTAGCAATAAATTATAATTTTTATTAATTATTCAATACTAAAGATTATTTTTGTATTTTATTATAATTCATATTTTTAAAATATAAAATGTTTAATTTTTATTTTTAGTTTTAGTAAATAATGATTGATTAATTTTTTCTGTTTGTATCAACCTTTATCTTTATGTTAATTAGCTTTTCTGCATTATATTTTTCTATTAAATTTAGTGTTAATAATATTAATTCTTTTTGGTCCATTTGCTCGGCTAAGCTTATTAGTAATACTCTTGCAAATGTCAAACATGTCCCAACTTTAATTTTCTAACACTAGATATTGATATAATTTCCTTATCAATAATTGACTAGAGTCACTATAAGTACTAAATAAGGATGGCAACCAGCTAGGAAAAGAAAAGGCCCGACCTTGGCCTGAGGCCCTATTGGACCTCGAGAACCTTGCTGATTAAATATGTCCTCTCTTTAAACCAACTGAGGAGGAGATTAGGAGGATTCATAATTGGTGTACAAAATATCTTTCTATGGCCACCTGCCTACAATTGATTACCACCTGCCTGTAATTGATTGAATATGTCCTCTCTTCAATCAATATTTATGGGGCCTCACATTTGGTAATACCAGGTATGGTAATAAAAACTATCAATAGGATTCTAAGGGATTTTTTGTGGAATATGAACAGAGAAGGTAAGACTAAATGTCTGTTTGGATAGGTTTATATTAGTAGAGCTTTTGTCAGTAGAGCTTTTTTTAGAAGAGCTTTTCTAAGAAACCAGTTGACTGTTTGACTGTCAATTAAAAAATAACTTTTTTGAAAGAGCTTCATACAGTAGACTGTTTGGCAACATAAAAATAAAAAGCACTTTTATTAATTTTAACTATATTTAATTTTGTAATAAAAATTATTTATGCATATAAATAATATTTAAAGTATATTAAACAATATTCAAAGCACAATATATTAGGTTTACATTTGATTTGAAATAATTCAACTACTATTAGGTCTTTCATGAATGGAATGAGTTTACATTTACTTTACAATTGTTTGACAAATTCATTTCTATCTTGTAGGAAATTATTTAAAGAGATGTCTCATTTTCTTGTAGGAAATAAAACTAATATCAAAAATAAATATTAAAACATATAAAAAAGCTAAATAATATTATAATCCCAAAATAAATATTCAAGTTGAATAAATAGTTAAATACATAATAAATTATGCATTTTATTATAATACAAGAAGATTTGCAATATGTTCCTTTTTATCATTCGTGTCGTTATTTTGTGGCTCGTCTAAATGATTTGCTTCAATGTCTTCATTTTCATTGATTTCTTCATTTGTAGGAACTAATTCATCATCTTCATCAGAAGGAGAAAACTCTTCATCCTTTTGAGCATTTAACCTTATAAAATTATGAATTACCATTGAAGTAATTAAAATTTTAACTTGCTTTGGAAAAGAAAAACTGGGCATTTGACGTAAAATTTTCCACCTATTTTTCCAAATGCAAAATGTTCTTTTGATTGTGCATCTTAAAGAAGAATGTGTATGACTGAATATTTCTTTCTTCCCTCTTGGAAGACTAGCAAGTCGAAAATCAAGAAGATGATACCTCTTACCTTTGTATGGTCCTAAATAACTTTGCATGTAAGGATATCCTGCATCTACCGAATAATATTTTCCTACATTTCAAATTAAAAAAATAAATAAAGAAGTACTGAACTATTAAGAATAAATAAAAATAATGTATAAAGTTATCCGTCACAAACCTCTAAGTGGATGAGGGAAGTGTAATCTATCATTACGCAAAGCCTCCATAAAAATTCGAGCATTATGTGCTGTGCCTTCCCAACCAGCCCAAGCAAAAGTAAAGCACATATCAAAATCATATACAGCCGTTACAAACATCCATCCAGTGTGAGGGGATGTTCTACATGGTTTTTTAATATAATATGTAATATAATGATCTATGGTTAGTGCTACTCCAGTTTGAACCATATGCAAAATTTCTTCTTCAATCTCTTCATTATATTCATTATCATTGTCAAAATCATTATCATAAAATGACATCTGTATCAAAATATAAAAAATAAATAATAAGCTTATTGTATGACAAGATAATATAGCAATAATCATAACACAATAATAATAAAGTACAATTTAATTCATTATAACAAAATTAACCAAATAGAAATCCAATATAACACATTACAAGTAGCGAATTCCAATACATCACATTACAAGTAGTCCAATATTAGTAACTAAATACATGTCTAATTCATTACAAAAATCACAATCATTTCATTTTCTTAAGCCGTTTGATTTGAAGATCAACATCCTTAAGCGTAACAAACATCTCTCTATTTTCCTTCTTTAAGAATAATTTGGTAGCAAACATAAACAACGCACCTCCCCTTTCTATTTCATTTATAATTCGTAAGATGTCCATCACCTCCAAAATGCTACAACCAGGTTCATCTCTTTTAATAGAGGTTACTAAAGTTCTACTTTCTACTACATCACATATACAATCCAAATGTTTACATAACCTTTCTATTGCCCCTGTTCTGGTATCATGTTTCTTTCTTTTTTTGCCCTTTCCTTTTGTAGAAGTTCCTAGAGTTGGAGTTGAAGAACCAATCTCATTATTAATATTTTCAATTTCTTGATTGACAGTAAGGTCTTCAAAAAAGTTATCATCAAGATCGGTATCAACTAGGCTTTCTCTAGATGGCACATAAGCATCATTTGGTACAAAACCTGAAGAAGGTACCCAAGCTCCTTCCCCTGTAGCTGCAACATCTTTAAATAAAATATTAAGTTGCTCAATATGTTTCAAACCTTTAGTTTAGAATTTGGCAGCCTCAGGATTTTCCTACAATAATATTGTTCAAGTTATTAAACTATAAAGTAACATTAGAACATTATAAATCTAAAGCTTAAATGCTTACCTTTAATTTCTTTTCTCACAATTCGTCACTTGCATCAATAGTTTGATTAGTAGGATCCCATCCTAGTACAATTTCCTTACCTACTAAATTTGTCCAAAGTTGCCAATCCTTTTTTAATCCATCCCATTTATTCTTAAATTGTTTGTATTCATTATTCTTCTTAGTTTCATGAGCAAACTTTGAAACTATATTTTTCTATCCAATCTTGCTAAAGTGACCATTTGGTCGATTTCCAGCTAATGTCTCATCTACAAAAATTTTGATTAGAATTTCAAGAGTTCTATCATTCCACTCCGCTTTAACCCCTTTTTTTCAATTTATCCCCACATTGAATATCTTGACTTGAATTTGACATTTTCTATCAACAACAAATGATCCAGAAAACAAAATCTCCACTGCATATAACAATTAATTTAGCAAGTATAAGAATGAGATAGACAAAAGCATAATAAGCATTAAATGTTTTGTGAACTCAGTATTAAAAGCATAATAAGAATGACATAGACAAAAGCATAATAAGCATAACAGTTTGATTATTTAACGCAAAAGAGGAAAGATGAGTGTCGTTTTCTGATGTATAGCATTCTGATCTATAGCAGTGATCATTCTCCTCCAGCAAATCGTCTTGAAGATTGGGGCACACAGAGTGGTGCCTGGTGCCCACGTTGACATAATGGGCAATTTTGCTTTAGTTGAGGACATTATGAGGGTGGCAGCTGGAGCTAGTGGAGAGGATTTGGGAGGTGATAGAGTTTATTCAGATATCTTTAAGTGGTTTGACAAGATCAACCTACAACTATAATTGCTAGTGGTATGTGGTTCCTCATCATGGTGAATCAAAGTGTAAAACTAAAGTTTAGACTGCAATTTTCTTTTAATCATTGCCATTATTCATTTTCTGCATAACTTCCTGTTGTAGTTATCTTGTCTTAGAGTTTGCTTCTTTGTTCGGGCTTCGAACTGTGATACCAATGTAATTTTCTGTTTCCTTCCCATGTACCTTAAAGAAAGAAATGATCTTTCTGCAAGTTTCATGACCTGCTTGCAAGAATGCAACACTCAAGTTTTGTTCTTGTTGTGATACTGATATATAGTTTTGGAACTTGTTCATCTTTTTTCATGTAGAGACATGGCTCCTGGGAACTTCTTAATGATCTAAAGGCAACAGCCAACTATGGCACTTGTGCCTCTTCTCTCTTATGCCTTCTTCTAAATATCATACCATCAAATAAGGCATCTTAATACTTCTGCATAACCAGAAATAAGCCAGCAAAGCTCTGGATGCCGGTCTAGGAACATTGTGGACCGAGTTGCAGTAGTGATTAGTTATTTCTTAGATGTATGGTTCTTATTTATTTAAATAAAGCCCATATCTTGGACTATTTTTAGTGATTCTTTTTCCAGAAAAAAAAACCTTGTTGCAGAGATGAAGTTCTTATATGTTTAATGATGTTGGAGTTGCAGAACATGTAATTCCTGTAATCACCTTGAGCTAAATATGTTTTTTTTTTGGTTTAGAGTTGCTAATCTGTCAAATTATTTATTTAAAACACGTACTTGACGGATTAAGATGGTGAATCACTTGACAAACTAGATTTGACCAAAGTGTTTGAAAGTCCATTTTTGCCTGAGTCTTCTAATTTTGGAAAGCTTTTAACCTATTGAACAGAATGAACTGATCAGTCTCATTATTAACCATACACAGAGAAAGGATGGTGGAAGAATGAACGAAGAGGTTACTAATCTGGACAAAACATAACAGAAGCAATGGAGAACAATGGGAAGATAAAGAAGGAGAGAGTTCGGAGAGTGGTGGAGCAGCTAGGTTTGATGTACGTTGAAGAAGAAGAAAAGGGCAAGTTTGGTTCTGTTAATGTGAACAGTGGACCCCCTGTAGACGACGAAGTTCTAGTGGAGGAGGTGCTTAGCAGCTTGGAAGATGGTATGGGTTGCCATGAATTGTTGCGTCAAGCCTTCAAGATATTTGATGAGGATGGAAACAGATACATAGATGCAGTGGAGCTGAAAAGAGTGTTGTAGTGCTTGGGACTAGACAAAGGTTGGGATATTAAAGAGATTCAGAACATGTTAAGAGTTGCAAACTTGAATTTGGAATGCAAGGTTGATTTTAACGAGTTTGAATTGATGATGTGTTAAGAACATATGCAATTGTATATAATCATTCTCACCAAAAGAGATTGAGAGTTCAAATTCGATTACATAAAAGCTTATGCAGGAACTAATCAATAAAGTTCTTGAATCTTTTCTTGTGAATAACAAGATTGCTAAGACAAACATTGATAAAGAAGACAGTGAGTAGACGACACAACCCACCCACACAATAATCCCTAATATTCAAGTTTAGCCAACGCAAACCAGAAACTCACACAATAATCCCTAATATTCAAGTTCAACTGACGCAAACTAGAAACCACAAATCAAAAATTAATCGAAAGGCAAGTTTTGTTCACCTGTGATGGGTTTGCAAAACAACTGTGTAGAAGATTCCCTTGAGAAGATGGGTGTGTCCCTTGAGAAGTCGGTGGTCACTTTTTCCCTTGTGAAGATGGGTTTGCAAAACAACCCGAAGAATCAGATCTTAATACTGAGGTAACTCAAAAAAGCAAAAGACGAAAGTTGAAGAAGGGAGAGAAAATCGAACACAAAAGACGAAGGTGCCTGTTTGCGATATAAACGTAAACGTCGGAAAAATGTCACTCGAAAAAGCTAAAATGAGAATTTTTTAAAAAGTTACAAATTTGAAGTTTTATTTGGAAAATTTTTAAAAGCTGTATTTTAACTATCAAAAAAGTTATATCTATTAAAAAAATGCTTCTTTATTTTACAACCAAACACTTATTTTTTTTAAAAAAAAATTTTTGCGGTGAAAAAAAAGTGCTTATTCACCCTCCAAAAATTCGACCAACAGGCACTAAAGCAAAGATCAAATGGTTTGATATTTGTAAGCCTAAAAAATAAAGGGGACTTAGTCTCGTTTCGATTCAAGTAGTCAATTCAACAATGTCAGCGAGAAGATGTTGGAGGATAATTAAGAAGGAAAATTCCTTATGGGTGAGTTAGGTTACGAGTGAATACCTAACTAAAGACAGCATCTGGAGTGTCAAGATTCCAGAAAGGGGCTCTCAAGAAGATAAGAGATAATTAAACCTTATGTAAGACACAAGGTGGGAGAAGGGAAGGGAACAAGCTTTTAGTTTGATAAATGGCTGGACATAGGAGCTGTGTATGAGCAACCACATCTCCAGGAGCTGAAACAGCATTTCCCGAAGGAATACACAATCCAGAATGGCCTAAGCAACAAGGAACCAAGGAAGGCTCCTAATGTAAGACAGACTCAACAGATACATGCTAATTCCTAACAGGTGCGCACTGTGTGAGAAAGACAATGAATCTATTAAGCATTTATTTTTCAAGCAACATATAGGAAAGTATCGCAGGTAGGTGTGGGGCTAAGAATCCCTTATATGTATGGGAAGATATCATCAGTGGAGCATGCAATGGATAAAAACTCACAATAGCAACATGGCATGGTTATATTAAGTTTTGTTGACTTACCTGGTTAGGGACATCTAGGAAGAGAGGAATAAAAGGATTTTCTCGGACATATCCTTTCCCAACTCATTCCTTATAATTGCCATATCCGACAATATAAAGCTACATATAGAAGTGTTCTTGGAAGGTTGAGTTTTTGAAAGTGAGATGAAACAAAGACAGAGAATAACAAAAATCGAAGGGTTTAAATGAGACAAAATCAAATCTAGGGATAAGAAGAACGGATGAGAGTTACCTAGAGAGGAATCGTGCTACGAATGTTCCTAGATAGCGGGTTTTACACATTAAATACGTATACACCAAATGAGAAACAAAGATTATAGTGCGAACGGCACGACCCTAGTAAGTAGACAGAAGCTTCCCTACTACTAGATCCTTAGAATGGCAGAGAGATGCTCGCCCCTCGTTGAAAAAATCATCTTTTTTTTTTTAGTAAAAGGAAAGCTAACGACAAGATTACAGAACGAGTCTAGGGAAAACAATCCCCGACATATCCTCTAGAAGGATTAAGTGACACCCAATGGGTGTTGTATCAAAATAAATGATGCCTACATCAAAATGATCTGCATAGTTAGCAAGCCAGTCGGCGCATCTGTTGCCCTCTCCATATATATGTCGATGAACAACAGTCCAGTTTCGAGTAAACAATTCGTTAATGCCTATTACGATAGGATTTAAAGCCCTTGATCTATTGTCTGAGGAAGATAGGATACTAATCACCGCGATAGAATCCACTTTAAGTTCAATCCGGCTATAACCCAGATTTCACGCGAGCGTAAGTTCGGTAAATACACCCCAGAGTTCTGCAGATATCGATGAGCACCAGCAGAGATTTTGCGTGAAACCTTCAAGCTAGTTACCTGTACTATCCTGTAAAAGGCCACCTGCTGAGGCTGAGGACGAGGAACGTAATTTGGCAAAAGGTGGATGTTTTGACGACTGAGGGGGAACAACTTTTCCCCTTTTACAAAACGACAATGGTGAAGGCTAAGCAGAAAATGGTGTCGCCTATGTAGTGAACAATGTCATCTCCTGCTTAGACGAGTGTAGGATCAATGTTTTAAAAACCAAACCAGACATCAAACCGGTTGAAAGAAAGGTTTAAGGATTAAAGATTTAACCGATAGTGAACTGTTATAAAACTAGTATATAATAAATAAGAAGTAAAACATATAAGAATAAGTAAAAATAAAATATTTATTAAAATAAAGAATACACCAATGTCTATTATTATATAATGAACTAATAATAAATAAATATGAGTCTAATATTAAACTTAAAATAACAATAAAATAAAAATTATATTTCTGAAGGAGGTTGTGTCTCATCATCGTCAAAAGCTCCAAATTCTCGAATGCTATTTAAAGATTCGTAAACTACATTTTCATCCAAAGTATTTGCATCAATTTCTTCTACTGTATAAAAATAAATTACAAATTAGTAATGTATGAAATTATTCTAAATTGTAAACTTGTAATACAATATACTTTTAACTTAAATATGATCAAAATAAGACATGAACTGAACATCAGTAGATGTTCTTAATTCATTCGTTGTGACAAATGCATTTTCTTCATAAATCGTCTTTTTAAGTTCATTATAATCAAGATCAGGCAATGGTTCTTCTTTTTCGATCCAAAAATTAGTATGTTCAAACAATCAATATGAACTGGATCATATGTTCTCTTCTTACTAAGTGCTCTGAATACATAATAGAGAAGTTATAAAGTCAATAATAAAAATAAAATTATTGAAATAAAAACAAAAATATAACATACCTATTGTTCATTATCAGATTATAAGTAACGTAAACAAAGTCATTAAGTCTTTGATGTTCCAAACAATTTTGTTTCTTTGTATGAATACGTTCAAAAACACTTCAATTACATTCACAACCTGATGCAAAAGTTGTTTGACTGAGTAACCTAATAACGAGTTTTCTCAATATTGGAGCATTGTCATCGAATAATCTCCACCACTCATCTGTATTTTAAAGTAATAGTTATGATAAAAATATATATTATTAGTAAGTAAATAATGAATTAAAACTATAAAACTTACCTGGCTGCATTTTTTCATTATAAGTTCTCTCTTTGCTGATGGTCTAGCAAAACTCTCTAAACCTTCACGATACAATTTAATTTCATTTATCATTTGTGATTTCTCTTCAATAGAGAAAATACTTTGCATTCAATCACATCAAACAAACCATCCATAATATTAATTGTACGTGCTTCTCCACTATATAAGAAATAAGGATTGAGAAAATAAACTGCTAAGTGGATCCTTTAAGTAAGATGCTTATCCCATCGTCGATCAATAATACCTATATAATGCTTGTGCAATTTCTCCTTCCCTTTAAAAAGATTTATAATTGTTTTGTGAGCTCTATAAATACCATCATATATATACCCCAAAGATGGCTTCTTATCTGAGTCAACAATCATCAACAGCCTTATAATCGGAGCCACAATCTTCATAATGATCAAGCAACTATCCCAAAATTTATTATCTAGAATAATAACACAAACTTCTTTTCCTTTTTCACTCTTTGATAATTTATGACTTGAAAAGTGTTTACTTGTCACTAAATTTTGAAATAATTGCTTATGTTCATAAACACTTTTCAAAGTAATAAATGTAGCTGCAAGCCTGGTAGTAGAGGGATGCATGATCTTAACCTAATCTTCTTGCTTTCTTAACCAAGATAAAAGCTATGACATGATTATACGCAAAAATTGTGCTCTTAGATATGCGTGAAGCAAGACTAGATATATAGTCCATACCACCAATATCTTTTAAAATAAGATTTATACAATGAGTAGCACATGGAGACCAATAAATATGCCCCTACTTTGATTGTAATAAGTACTCAACTGACACATAATTAGCTGTATTCTCCGTAAAAAATACACAACATTCTTTAGTCCAACCCACTCGACAATTTCAGAGAATAATTTAGATAAAGCATTATCATTTTTTTATCATGTCAGAAGCATCAACAGACTTGATAAAAGTTGTTCCAAATTAAGGTTCTTTGTCTTTGATCAGTCCACTCATCTGCCATAATAATGCATCCTGTTGATTCCCAACTAGATTTATATGTATCCATAATTAATTGACATTCCTTTTTTAAATCTTGAAGCAAAGGCACATGCAACTCATAATAAGATGGTACCTTAAATCCTGGACCTATTGCTGTTGTAGCATCAATTGCTTCTTGAAAATATGGTGAATTTAAAGCATTTAAAGAAATATATGAATGATAGAACCACCTAACCTATGCTCTTTTACATCGCAAAACAACATCCTTATCAACCATTTAACTTTTTAGACTAGGTTGAGAACCAGGAGTAGTTCTTGGAGAAAGATAAGAATTTATGTCAATAGTAGTTTTTCTTTTTTCCTTTATCTAATACTTGTGGGTTTCATCATCTCCAAAAGATATATCATGAGCCTATTTATTTTTCTTTTTCTTTTTTACTTGTTGCTGCAAATATTTTCCAATTATATCACGTACATCAATTGGTACTTTTTTGCAAGAAGTAATATTACTCTTAACATCAGCAAGATGTTCTTTTATTTTGAAAATTCCTTCCTCTTTAAATATTCTATCGCAAAACATACAGTTATATTGAATATTCTCATTATATGCTTGAGAAGAAGAAAAATAATTTCATGCTGGATCCGACTTACCACGAGTAGAGGATGATTCCATATTCTTCATTATGATTTAACCTAAAAAAGTATAAAAAAATAATTGGGTATACTATTGTCAGGGCAAAAGTATACAACTTAAATAATTCTCATTATCAATTGTAATAAAGAAGACCAATAGCAACATAATGGATACACAAAAGACCAACATATGTTACTCACATATTAAACTTTGCTCCAGCAGTTGCTCCACTTCAAATAGCCTAACCGAAATATTACTAGTTTTCAATTTTGGTGTTTTAGATCAACAAATTGAATAATTGAAAGACTATATATAACCTAACTATCAAAACTAGAAATTGATATGAAATGGAATTCTAAATATTACAGAAATAGATATGATATATAGTTCTAAGTATTATAGAAAACTTAAACCAAGTATTTTTAATTGTTACAGAAAACTAATTACATCCTTATCCCCTTATCTACAGTACAAATTGGAACTACATAGCAACTTGACAACTAAATCACCATTTCACTCCAGAACCCATTCATCGAATCTTGAATTTTTTTCTTCCTCTTAAACTTTGCAACAAAATGATTCACAAGTCTGTTATCGAAGCCCTCAACACCAAGATGAATATCACCATAACATAAACAAACCATAATAGAAACAATCCAAGAGCAGAAACAAATCAACACTTGAATGGTGACTATAACAGAAACAAACCAAAAGTAGAAACACAACAGAATGGTACTCACTCATAGAAAAGCTCTTACTGATTCAAGTCTTAGAGGAAGGGTAGCTAATTACTATAAGAGAGGTCTCGACAAAGCAACCTGAAATAGTGTTTTAGATTAATAAATTCAATACTTCAACAGGCATATATAACACAACTACCAAAATCTGAAATGAGATATAGTTTTAAGTGTTACAGAAAACTAATTAATCAAGAAATATAAACGAAAATGAAAGCTCATGATTCAGTTGCCTTATCCTTATCTCCTTATCTGCATAACAAATTGGAATTCTATACAAACTTGACAAACCATTCATCAAAATGATTCATAGGCCTCTTATCAAAATCCTTACCCCCAAAATGAGTGTCACCAATTGCGGCTTTCACCTAAAATATCCCCTCAATCATTAACAGAGAATCATTAAAAGTTCCTCCACCTAAATCAATGATAAGAACATTCTGCTCTCCTTTCCTCAATGCTTTTTTGTCCAAGCCATACACAATAGTAGCAACTGTGAGCTCCGTAATTCTTATCATATTAAGCCCTGCAATAATGCCAACATCCTTCGTAGCTTGCCTTTTCAATTTGTTGAAATAAGTAGGAAAAAGGGGTTAGAAATGAGATCTGAGAAGAGAGAAGATGGTGGGGGCGAGGAGAGAGTTTGCTTTGTGAAATTTGAAGTTTGATTTGAGAAGAGAAGAGCTCCATTTCTTCATCTATGGAGGTGGTGAGAGATGGTGAAGAGAAGACAGTGAAAAGAGGAGGAGAGGGTTCGATGAAATGAAATTTGAAGCTTGAAGAGAAGAGCCCAATTTCTACATCTATGGAGGCAGTGAGAGATGGTGAAGAGAAGATCAGACCCGAGAGGGTTTGATGAAATGAAACTTGAAGTAGCCTTTAGGTATATCTGTAGTTCTGTATAGTAACCGACCGGTTAGATCGATTCGAAAAAAAGTAGCTGGTCACTGACAAACCGGCTGGTTTTTATACATAGAGGTTATTAGGTGAAACCGAACCGGACCACTGGTCGGTTCAAATTTTTTTCAGTCGGACCAGCCAACCCAGTCTGATTTTTAAAACCTTGTGTAGGAGTAATGGATGAAAGACATCATTTTTTCCTTGTATCCTTATATTGTAAAAGCTTCAGAATACTTTACATACATTTTTGGTCCTCTTAATAATGAAATTCAAAATTAAAAAAAAAACTATAAACTAAAGTTCGTTGCATTGATAACTCTCATTTTATTATTTCCTTTATTTTCTTTATCACAAAATTTTATATTATCACAACCCTTATTTTATTAAATATTTTCTTTTATAATGACTGATAAACTAGAATTTCTCATAAGATGGACTCCTCCTTTTTTATATTACATTTGTTTTATTACAAGAATTTTGGATTTAATTTGGGTCCAAATGATAGCTCCATCAAATTTTAGCAGATAGATCCAATACATATACCAAAAGGTTAGTGGAGAATGTTCTTGTGCATATCAATGGAAAATTATTTTTTTTGTAGACTTTTATGTGTTGGATATGGAAAATAATTATAAAATAACACATTTGTTATGAAGGCCTTTCCTTAAAATGACTAAAGTAAAAATTAATGTCAACAATGGTACTTTGACTATGGAATTTGGTAAGGATACTCTTCAATTTAATATATATGATACAATGAAGTATTCTGATGTTGATTTTCCTATTTTTTGTAGGTAATATTTTAGATTCATTAGTGTAATATTGGTTCGAACTTGATGAGAAGGACGACTTAGAAATAACTATGAGGGAAAATCTTTTTAATGAGGACAATACTGATTTTTTTTCTTTAACTTTGATTTGTACGAGTATATGGCAGCCTTAAATAACTTCAAGGAGGTGAAACAAATGCTAATAGTGTAGTAGTTGAAGTTAGGCATGCCCATGCCTAATGATAACATATCCTTTTAATTGTTAAGCCCCTAAGATTAGAGTTAAAACCATTGTCAAAACACTTAAAATACGTACTCTTTAAAAAAGGAGACACTTTGCCAATAATAATCTCAATCAAGTTAACCTTTACGTAAGAGTAGAAATTGGTTGAGGTTTTTTAAAAATTCAAGGTATCCACAGGATAGACTACTAAAAATATTAAAGAGATTAGTCCATCTACGTGTATGCACCACATCTTGCTTGAAGAAGGAGAAAAACTAATTAAGAAGCTCCGTAGGAGATTAAATATACCAATGATGGAAGTTGTTAAGAAAGAAATTATCAACTACTAAAAATATTAAAGA
>JAOQMQ010000006.1:11992262-12004810 GCA_027563845.1 Erythroxylum subrotundum
TCATCTTTCATTGCAAGCTCCCATTTGCTGGCATCTTCTGTTTAACATGCTTCTTTATAAGATTCAGGCTCGCCTCCGTCAGTTAACAATAGATAATCTGAGTATCTCCTGTTTGGCACATGAGGTCGGGAAGACCTTCTCAACTCAGGAACAGGAGAGGTGGTCTGTGGTGATTCAGGCTGGGCTTCTTCTTCAACAGATTCCTCTGATTGAGGATTTACTTCCATTTGCCTTACTGGAGAATTTGGGATATTGCTGATATCAACAAATACAAGGTCTCTCTGAGGGACTTTCTTTGATGCATGTCCATCTTTATACATCAAATTTTCATTAAAGACCACATCTCTACTCCGAATGATCTTCTTGTTTTCATCATCCTAAATGCGATACCCGAACTCATCCTTGCCATAGCCAATAAATATGCATTTCTTAGATTTTGGATCAAGTTTATTTCTTCCTTGATCACTGAAATGCACATATGTTGTACAACCAAATACTTTGAGGTGTGAAAGCTTCACATCTTTTCCACTCCAAACCTCCTCTGGTATCTTGTACTTCAATGGAAATGATGGACTTCGGTTGATGAGATAAGCTGTTGTGTTGACTGCTTCTGCCCAGAACTGCTTTGGTAAACCTGATTGCATCCGCATACTTCTAGCTCTTTCAGTTAAGGTTCGATTCATGCTCTCCGCTACACTATTATGTTGTGGCGTTCTTGGCACGGTTCTCTCCATTATGATTCCATGATCGTAACATAACTTTTTGAATCTAGTGTCCTCATATTCTCTACCATTGTCAATTCTAAGCTTCTTTATCTTGAGACCCGTTTCATTTTCAACCATAGCCTTCCATCTTGAAAGCATTAAATACTTCTGACTTGTGTCTCAAAAAGTAAACCCACACCTTACGGGAGTGATCATCAATGAATGTCACGAAGTAGTGCTTTCCACCAATGGATGGGGTAGTTGTTGGCCCCCAAACATCATAATGCACGAGCTCAAGTTTCTCCTTCTTTGGCATTCTACCACCTGTTTGAAAGCTAACTTTCTTCTGCTTTCCAAGAATGCAGTCTTCACATGTATCAAGTTCTATTGACTGTAGACCTAATAGTTTTCCATAGGAATGCATTAACTTCATTCCTTTTTCACTCATGTGACAAAGTCTCTGGTGCCACAAGTTGGAATCTCCACTCCCTTGTGCAACTACAATTGAACAGCATGCTCCAGCTGTTAGGTAGAGAGTACCATTCTTCTTTCCTTATGCTACCATCATTGCTCCCTTTGACACCTTCCATTCATCACTACGGAAGGTTGTGACGTAGCTTTCACTTGGGAATTGCCCCACTGAGATTAAGTTCTTTCTCAGATTAGGGATATGTCTTACATCATTCAGTTCCCAGATTGCTCCATTTAGTTTGAGCTTTACTACACCTTTACCGACAATCTCGCAGGGTTGATCATTACCAAGATACACATTGCCGAGATTTCCAGATACATACTTCTCGAGAAGACCTTTCTCCGAAGTTGCATGGAACGATGCTCCGGAGTCTAGTATCCATGTCTCTTGCTTGTTTTCTACGGCACATATCAAGGCATCATCTCCACCTGAGGTGGAAGCTATATTTGCCTCCTGGTTGTTCGACTCCTGCTTCTTCGAACCAATCTTGCATTGATTTTTGTAGTGCCCGATGTTTTCACAATTCCAACACTCGATACTTTTTGAATTTTGGGAAGTAGTGGGATTCTGTGACTTGGACCTCCTGTCCTTTGATTTATCACGGTATCTAGATTTCCCACGTCCTCTACTTCTTCCTTTTAATTCGGCGGCAAGGGTGGAGGAGGATGAGGCTTCACCTATTTCTTTTCTTCGAGTTTCTTTATTAATAATCAGGCCATTAACATCCTTGAATTTCAACTTGTTGGTTCCCATTGAGTTACTCACTGATGTGACTGTAGCACTCCAACTCTCTGGGAGGGATGACAAAAGTATTAAAGTTTGTATTCCATCGTCAAGATCAATATTCACTGTACTCAACTAGTTCAAGGCTTTGTTGAGTTCATTGATATGATGGTCTACAGAGGTGCCTTCCGCCATCTTCAAGTTGAACAAACGCCGCATTAAATGTACTTTGTTTATTATCGACGGTTTTTCATAATACTCCGTCAGTTCCTCCATAAGGCCTTTTGTGGTTTTTGCCTTTAATACGTTAAAGGCTATATTCCGGGATAAGGTCATTCGAGTTGCTTCAAGGGCCTGCCTGTCAAGAATAACTCATTCTTCATCTGACATGTTTTTTGGCTTCTTTCCAAAGAGCGGTAGAAACTGGTTCTTCTGATACAGATAATCCTCTATATGCATCATCCAGTATTCGAAATATGTGCCATCGAACTTATCGATGTTGTTGAGCATGTCATCTGGTGCCATCACTCCCACTGGCTTCTAGTTTCCTCTAACTGTTGTGGTTCGCAGTTATCAAAGCCGATTCTCAGGAAAGGTTGGGTAGGGAGATACAACAGGTCCCACTTAAGTTCCAATTTTCCTTAGACAGAACTTTAGCTAAAGCTCCCAAGAAAATTTGGAGGGGTCACAATTGCTCCCACTTACTACCCAATCTCCTTAGACAAAACCTCCTTAATAACACCACTCAGTAGCCAAAAATACCTAAGGCAAGTTTTCTGATGCAAAGGATCCACTCCTGTGGCAACTGCAGAGCATACTAACTCCAAGCTTCATCATACCCAAGGAAAGTTTTCTGATGTAAAAGATCCACTACTGTGGCGACTAGAGAGCATACTCACTTCTCCAAGACTCTGATACCAATTGTAAGGAAATTAAACTATTTCCACACAACTAGAATACCAGTGAAACAATCACAACACAAAATTTGATAACGGAGTTCGGCCAAATTGTGCCTACGTCTTCGGAGCTACTGCACACCTTTTTATTGGGAAGAAAAACAAACACTTACAAGTGTTTACACTCAACACTCAAAACTCTAGTGTTTACACACTCTCTCAAACCCTTACCCTAATACATCCCAAAAATTACTCACAAAAAACTTACTACTCTTAGTGTTTCTCTTACTCACCAAATGAGTTAAACTAAGAATTAATATTTTGTTTTGGTTTTTGGATTATTTAAATGGAAGGGGGAGGGGGTTTATTTATAGTTGTTGAGCCACCCCCTCCCTCACTTACTTTCCATATGGGAGAAAGTCCCTTACAAAACTAACATTATTGAACACCCTTTAAAGGGTATCAGAGCGCCTGCATCAACTCTCTTGTGATTTGTTCAATAGCAATTTTAATAGCCAAATGAAGAAATGACTTGAAGTTTCAGTTGGTAATGTACATGTTTGCATCACTTCCATACCAAAAGACACCACATTTCCAACCAGTACATAAATGTCCAACAAAAGTAAGAGGAACCTATTTCATTGACATTTGACATATGAGATCGTAAAGGTTGAAATGTGATACATCTTAAAACTGTGCTTTCAAAAACAACCATCAATTACGAAGTCACAACACGATGGAGAGTTTGTTGACTAATGACGTGGATGATAGTTTATATGCCAACATAAAGCTACACAAACAACTGAAATATGACACAGGATAGAACCATAGGCACTGAAAACTTCGTAAAAAATTATTCTCAGTAATCTTCACCTTCTTCTTCCTTATCATCCCCTTCTGCACCAACTTCCTCATAGTCCTTTTCAAGGGCAGCAAGATCTTCACGTGCTTCTGAGAACTCACCTTCCTTCATGCCTTCACTCACATACTAGTGGACAAATGCTCGCTTGGCATACATTAGATCAAATTTGTGATCAATTCGGGAGAAAACCTCAGCTATAGCTGTGTTGTTGCTTATCATACAAACTGCACGCTGCACCTTAGCCAGATCACCTCCAGGTACCACCTTTGGTGGCTGGTAGTTGATACCACACTTAAAACCAGTTGGGCACCTGATGATACAAACATAAAAAGTCATTTTATTTCACTTTAAGGAAACAAATGACAAAGAAGATATTAGATAATTTTATTTTCCAGTGAAATATAATAAAAAGCAAATTCCCACCAACAGGGAATCATTCCATCTGAAAGTTGCTCATTAGTGACATGCACCCCAGTAATATTAGTAACCCTCTCGCACAAGTTTCTCTTACCTGAAGCTCACTTTTAAGATAATTTACTCCACCGCAGGGCTGATCCTAACGTTTTATAGGCTTTGGGTAAATAAAAAAAGGCTCCTTTTTTTTCTTTTTTTTCTTTATGATAATTAAGAGTGGACCCTTATAAAGAATAAAATAGGTAAAATAGAGGCCTTTTTGTTACTCTTTATAAAAATCAAGACTTTCATAAAAAACAAAATAAAATAAAATGGGGCCCTTTTTATTGCCTATTTCATTTTTCATAAGGCTAGGCCCTAGGCAGGTGCCCTGTCTGCCTCTGCCCAGGGCTGGCTCTACTCCACCGAAAGTTGCATAATCTCGTTTCTAAATGGAATCTATGGGGTTGTGAATGAATGCATGTAGGCAAATACTTGAAGAAACAGAAAAATTGGTATTTAGAAACAGAGGAATTGTTATTTTCTTTTCCAACAGGGGATCATAACTACTTTTCAAGTTTAAATACAACTGTACGCAAAAAATGGTCATATCCAAGAACAGAAAACAGACAAAAAAATTTCAGAAAAGGCAACTTGCTAGTCTAGAACTTGGTACTTGAATTATCTAAATGCTATTCGCAAGATGAAGGTACAGTGCATTAATTGCGGACAAAAAAATTCAAAAAGGGAATTCACTAGTTCTAAAACTTGGTACTTGAATTATTTAAATGTATTCTCAAGATGAAAGGTACAATGCATTATTATTTGGTCACCATTGAGATTTTGATTCATATGTAACCAAAAATCTGCTTAGGTGACAAAACCCAAACAGGACAGCAGAAGATAAAGTACCATGTTTCCATTCAGGTATGAGAAGGAAGGAACCTCAATTACCCACTGCAAAATGGTGTGTGCAACATCAACAAATGACATCTCATTTCATGTTACAACCCTCATAAGTTAAATACGTGGGACTCACCAATCAACAAATTGGACTGTACGTTTTGTCTTAATGGTGGCAACAGTAGCATTGACATCCTTTGGTGCAACATCTCCACGATACATTACACAGCAAGCCATACACTTCCCCTCCCTTGGATCACATTTGGCCATCATACTTGCAGGTTCAAAGACAGCAGTTGTGATCTCAGGAACTAATAGTTGCTCATGATAAGCTTTGGAAGCAGAAATTACTAGGGCATAAGATGAAAGCATAAAATGTATGCGAGGATAGGCCACAAGGTTAGTCTGGAATTCGGTGATATCAACATTAATAGCCCCATCAAACCTCAGGGAAGTAGTTAAGGAAGAAATAATTTGGGATATCAAGCGGTTCAGATTGGTGTAGGTTGGCCTTTCAATGTCTAAGGACTTCCTGCAGATGTCATAGATGGCTTCATTGTCCAAGAGCACAGCCACATCAGTGTGCTCAAGAAGAGAATGGGGGGAGAGTACACTATTGTAAGGTTCAACATCAGCAGTAGAAACCTGCATCAATGTATAAAATATAATCTAGTAGGGCACAAAGGAATTACCCACAAACTTTTACTATGTTAGGCATCACAATCAAAGGCACCATTAAGGCACTTAGTGATAAATGCCATCAAATAAGCACCATTAAAATGAAGTCCTTCACCAAGATTTTAGCAACTGAATCCAAGTTTTGTGATGTTATGTATTTATCCTTCATTCATAGCTCATAAAATAAGGTACAACCAAACCTAAAACTCATTTCTAATTCAACACTTTAAGATTCCAGTCATCCTTAAGAAAGTTTAAAGGACAACATCTGTTCCCATGTGTTTCTTCTTATCCATGTGAACCATGCAAGTCATTTTGATCTATATCTGTGCTTACACATGTCATCCAGAAGAATAAGAATTGGTTGTGTTTTATTCACAGAAGAAAAATCCCAATGCATTCCTGTCTACTTTTCTTTTTAGATCTTCAAATGCAAACCTGCGGAGAAGGATAGATGGTGAAGCCAAGTTTTGACTTCTTTCCATAATCAACTGATAAGCGTTCTAAAAGTAGTAAGCCTAAACTAGAACCCGTGCCACCACCAACATCATTAAACACCAAAAACCCTTGCAAACCAGTGCAATTGTCAGCCAATTTCCTCACTTGGTCAAGGCATAGGTCAACCATCTCCCCCCCCCCCCCCCACTTCCATACGCAACAGTATTGGAAACTTTTAGCGACAAAGGCAAAGATTATATGAATAAGACAACCATTTTTAAAGTGCAGTATCTTATAAACATTACCTTTGTAATGCCATCTAGCAAAGTTATTAGCAGCATCCTCCTTTCCAGAAATAAGTTGCTCAGGGTGAAAAAGTTGTCTGTAAGCACCAGTTCTAACTTCATCAATCATAGTGGGTTCTAAATCAACAAAGACAGCCCTAGGAACATGTTTGCCTGAATCAATCTCGCTGAAGAAGGTGTTGAAAGAATCATGCTCAGCACCTACTGAGGTGTCACTGTGCAAGAAGAAAGGAGCAGAAAAGGAATATCATAATCCAGCAGTAAATCAAATAAATTGCCAAGTCAAGCAGATTATTCTTTCCTATTTCTAAACGTATTGCTTCTGCTTCTAATAGCATTAAGAGCAAGCACTACCACAAAGAGAAAGCTCAAAAGTTGATGCGACACATATGCAGTGTACACAGAACAAAAGGAAGAGACTCTCCCCACTGGTTGATCGTGAAACAGAAGGCCAACATTGTTCGCATTAAGAAAGAGAGTAGATGAACAAGCTATCTTCAGAACTAATTCAAGTAAAAAGAAGCATATAATTTCACACAAATTAGTTAGTCCAAATCCTTTGTGATGAACCATTGCATAGGAATTTTTAAGTAAATCAAATGACAAAAGGCAAAAATTCGATTCCATTCAGAACATATTAATGGAAAGAAGTATTAAAATGATCCAAAATCATAGTAATATGCTAAATACAAACAACCAAATGCCTGAATTCTCAGACATGAGAATAATTTTTGTCGTCGCTACAAAATATCAAAACCAAACATGTGGAACTGTAATGTCCCAAGCCACTATTGAACTATGAGGAAATCCTTACAAGACCAACACTTGTTTTAGTTGAATCCACATAATTACATAAGAAAGTTCAGAAATTCTTCACATCACAAGATAAATAAAATAACGAATAAAAGAAATTAAAAGTTATCATCGAGGAAAAAGAACTTCGTTTTGTTCAAAAGCCAATATCATGGCTAAAATGTGTGGAAAAATAAGCAAAAGTCGCATGCATAGGTATAAGATCCATGTAATTATATGAAATCGTAATGTAAATTGCTTACACTAAAGCCTGTGACGACTAAACTCACACCACAACAACAGCAATAAAGTCTAAAGGAAACACCTACAATAAGAACCATCATAAAATCTTTAAAAAGATCAATAATGCTGACAAATGGAAAGTGATATAACCCCACCTAGAAAGTTCAGTATCAACAAAAATCATAACACCATTACACATACGAAGCTAACTACAGTGACTCATTCTCAAAGGCAAAGCTTTTAATGTATGTGTGCACTTAGAGCTACATATATCTTATGCATACAAACAAACTCACCTTGGCATTGTTCCATCAGGTTGAATTCCATGTTCAAGGCAATAAAGCTCCCAACAAACATTCCCAACTTGAATACCTGCCTGTCCTATGTGTAGTTGTGTACGCTTATCACTTCCCTCATTTTCTTTCTCCTAAGACACAAAGAAAATGATCAAGAGAAGACATCCAGAGAGCCCCAAAGAACTTCAGATTTCCAAATCAAGACTCCTACTAGTTTTCCTTTCTTTTCCCTTTATTTCTTTCATTGTCTCAGATGTTTATCAGGATTTCTAAGATGTTTAACATGTCTATGGGTTTCTAAAGCTCTTGAATTGTTTTGTTGAACTTTATCCTTGTTGAATTCAATACATATGAATACTTCGTGATAATTTTTATGTTATACTTGATAATTAATCGAAAAAGTGAATCAAGTCAAATGTGTTAAGGTGTGCAACGAAAGTTGGTAGCTTAATAAACCTGCAACTATTAGATTAAATAACAATTGAAGAGAGATTTTAATTTTGAATTAATTATCCTTTGGATTGCTTCAAATCTAATTGAATAACTTAGGAGTACTTTTTTCAATCGAGATGTTACAATTCTATGATTATCGAATTCAATTAGGGTTACTTGATTAGATTTCGAGAGGCGGTAATTGAAACTTTAAGATATCTAAGATCAAGCGTAAATTGAATCAACAAGACAAAAGGAAACAAAACAAGAATAAAATAATTCCTAAATCTTCAAACTTTGATTAACCTTATTTTATTAGCAGCTCAATTATTTACTTGTTTAGTTTCATTGGTTCTTTCAATTTCAATTATTTATTTTAATTTAATTCAATCTTTAGTACCTTACACAAAGTTTTATTCAAGTTATTAGGTGTCTAATTAGTTCTCGTGGGAATGATACTTTTTTTACTACAAGTTACAATCCATATACTTGTGGTATTGAAAGTTTTCTATATAAAACTTATCAACAATATCTAATTGGAAGAGAGGCACGTGGAAATCCAACTAAAGTAACAAGCTCACTAGAGATTGGCTCGTAATCCTTTAAAAGAAAAATGGAAATTTTAATGTTGTTCATACTCATCCCAAAAAGAGAAGCGAATTGATTCAAGGAGCTCATGAGGCAGTTCCTGAGTCTCTATCTCTATGATAGAATAGGAGGATATCATCTACAAAGGAAAGGTGGTAAATTCCCAGCTACTTGCATCTTTTATGGAACTTAAAGCTACTGCACCTTGATGTGTCCCTGTTGAGGATTCTTATTAGAACTTCCATAACTATTGTAAACATGCGTGCATAAGTTTTTTCCTTACTGATTGGATATGGAATTTTAGAAGAGGGGGTCTAACTTATGAAGCTCATATGTTTCTGTTTTAGTGTCTATTCTTTCATAATATCTTATGGAGTATCCCAATATTTCATCTTGACATATGAGGGCTCCTGTTTCATATTGGATGGAGTGAAAACTATTCATATTTCTTCTTGATAGAAGGCTTTTACGGAAGTATTGAGAGTTTGAATCCCCTTCTTTTAATCAAATGACCTTAGACTTTTGTCTGAGAAGTGAATCTTAAGTATAAAATGCATTCAAAAATCTTTCAAGAGCATCCTTCCTTTTGGTTTTTCAGTATACAACAACCAAGCATGTTGTAGAGTTTATTCTGAGTGCAATTGAGTTCTGTTTTTGTTGCTTATGTTTCCAATTTTAATCTAGGGTAAGCTTCATATGTAGTTTCTTGAGTTTTGATTTTATAACTAGTATCCTCTTGTAAAATTGAAAGGATTTGTAACCCACAACTTGTTTCCAAAGACCCTTTTGTACTACTTCATTAAATTCTAATGAGTGCTTGATTTATTATATACTTACTCCTTAATACTTAGTTATTAATGTTATAAAATGCTTAAGATACTCATTTAGGTTCATATTTGATTTTAGGTACAAGTTGAAAGCATAAGAACTAAAATGGCTAAAAGCACATTCTTGGAGCCACTCTCTTGATTTTCAAACTTATTTATCTTTGTAGAACAAGAAGGAGATGAATTAGGGTGAAGATGGGACAAGAAAATGCAAGAAATGAAGTTCTTACAACTTGAGTAGCTGTGTATATACTTACACAACCATGTAGAATCACGAATTAGAAAAATTGACGTACACGGTCAGATATACAGTCATGTATCTCCCAGAACCCTAATATTTCTATAAATAGACATTCAAGCAATCAAAGATGGGATGTAGGGTTTGAGAAAAGGGGTCTAAGTATTGACCTTTTTGGGATTTATGGGGAGCTAAGTTTTTTCCTTCTGATTCTAAAGGGAAATCAAGGCCGAAGAACGCATTTGGGCTTCTCTTCATCTTATGTTGTTGTTCTCTCTCTTTAAAAATTGTTTATGATATTCTTTACTTTAATGTTTTTAGTATGAATGATTTAAACTCTTTCAATAGATTGTTTTTATATGAACCTATTGCCAGAATCTAGATTACAATACATAATCATTGTAACTCTGACTCTTTTGTGGTAACAAATGGTAGTAAATCATTAGGGATAATATAGCATAGGTTAAATAACTCAAGCTTGTGTGGTTGTTGCTTAGATTAATCTGTTTTCCTAGTTCATATTGTGGTTGTCCTGCTAAATCTAGAGAGCTTATTTTGGGTTGTTTGATAGCTAAGTTTAATTAAAGAGCTTATTTTGATTAAATACGACCTAAGGAAAAACCAGGGTTAACATAACTTATTATTGATCTATGATTAATAGTTTCTACGAGAGGTATAAGAACAATATGAAGATTAAAAGTGTCATTCATGTTTAGGCCAATATTGAACTGAGAACTGAATTCTAAGTCCATTTTTCCATTGTTTGATTTAAATTCCTTTTATTAGTTCAACCATAATTTATTTTGTTTATCGATTTCAACAAACCCCCTCCCTTTTGGCCTAAAAAAGAAATCGTAAAAACCAATTCATTTCATTACAAAAACTACATACACACTCTCTATAGATATGATCCCTACTCACCACAACTTCAATTTTAGTGTGTATAGTTAAGTTTTATTTCTTAGCGTGTTCGACGCGTATCAAATTCTTTCTTTTCTAAGAGGTAATTGAAGAATTTAAAAGGAGAGGTTCTCCTTTTAGTTGGCCGCAAACAATTATAGGCCTATGATCAGAGCATAAACTTTCATAATAATGTGCTTTGCAGTTTGGAAAGCTTTGGATCCATTCTTGGTTAGCAACACACCTGTCAAGTTTCTTTTTTATATTCCAACTAACTTCACGTTTATTTGTCCATGTATACAGGAAACCACAGTAGCTTAAATCAATCACTTCTATTGAGGCCAGACATAGCCTAACTCCCTTGTAGGTTTAGTGGTGCACCTAGCCCCTTTTGACTCAAAGTGGTATACAGTGTAGTTGTAATCTCCTAGGAGTAACCATGGGCCTGATATCATTGCACTAAGGTTGGTAAGCTCCTGATAAAGAGCCTCTCTAAAAATGATGGTTTGAAGCATATATGAAGCTAATCCACATTCTTCCTAGCTCTCCATTTTCATTTTGTGGATGTATTCCTTGAAAGAAAGATTGCACATGTAAGATTTTGGTTTGTTCAGAGTTGTATGCAACAACTATTCTCCCTTTATGATGAAGGCTATGGTTTGTTATTATAGTACACTTTTTCAGAGCCAGGAGTTTATAAATGCTTCAAAACTCAACTTAGTTTCAAGAAGGATAAGGATAAATGGTTTAATTCCATTAATGAAATTAATTATTAGAAGATGTTTATTGGGATCAATCATATTCATACCTCTTGTGTTCCAAGCACAATGGTAAAGATTAGGTGGCGGCGGCGGCGACGATAATAGTGAAAATAATTCATGATTTTCTTTTTTCAAATTTATTAAATTATAAAAATAATTACATTAAAAAAACTTTTGAACATACGATTAAATGATTAATTCAAAATAGTATCCCACATTAACGATAATAACAGAAAATTTAACATCGGGCTATATTTACAATAAATTAAAATTTAAATATTTTACTGTCATTTTTTTAGTTTAGATTAGTATTGTAAAATTTAATAAAGATTAATATTTTTATAATCAATCCTAATTTTTATTAAATCTAAATAAAATAATTACACTAATATAATATAATCAACACTAATCACGACCCTATTTTATCCTCATACAACTCTTAGCACTAAAATAATTCTCAATTTTCCAAAAACTCTCCTCCGTCTTCGTTTTTAGTCGCCAGCATGATGAGAAGTCAAGGGATGGTCAGAAGAGCGAAGAAGTTACTGATGAAGATTGTGTTCATGCCACGCTTGAACGAATTTTGATGGCAATCGGCAAGAAGAATCCGGAACTTTGCGAAAATAAGGGAAATATAATAAAGGAAAGAGTTGATGACGAGGTAAAATTTCAGAGAAGATAAAGATGAAAAAGTTGGGGATAATGATGATGATGTTGGTAGCGAAAAAGGAAAGAGAAATAAGTTTGATGTTGACCAAGAAAGTCCCAACTGGCCACTTAACGCTGATGTTAGGCGGTGGCACAGGGTGTTTTGAGAAGCATCCAATCAAGAATGTTGTTGGTAAAGATGGTGAGGGAATTAACTGGGAAAGGGAGCTTGATGATACCTGGATAAAGGAGAGATTAAATATCTAGTGGGAAAGCTTTGTTTTTCATCCTAACCCCCTCATTGTTCTCAACTTTTGCTTTGTTTTTCATCCTAACCCCCTCATTGTTCTCAATTAAATATCTAGTGGGAAAGCTTTGTTTTTCATCCTAACCCCCTCATTGTTCTCAACTTTTGCTTTGTTTTTCATCCTAACCCCCTCATTGTTCTC
>JAOQMQ010000006.1:12017010-12038711 GCA_027563845.1 Erythroxylum subrotundum
CAGTGTGATGTTTGGTTTATTTGTTCTGTCTTGGGTGGCATCCATGTATCCTCCCAGGGGGTATTTGGGTGTTACATATATAGACTATGCTATTAGGAAGAACGAACCACCGAGTATGACTGAGACCAACACTCCAGAAGCTGTTACTCTTTATGAAAAGTGGGAGAGATCTAATCATCTCTCCGTGATGTTCATAAAGACCAAGATATCTGCTAGCATTCGTAGTTCTGTCGAACAACATAGTAATGTTAGAGATCTATTGATGGCCATTAATGAGCAATTCGTTATATCTGATAAGGCCCTTACCAGCACTTTGATTATGCAGTTGTCATCCTTGAGGCTCACTGGGATAAAAGGCGTACGTGATCATATCATGCGTGTGAGGGACATAGCAACTCAGTTAAAAGCGTTGAAGGTTACTATATCGGAATCTTTCCTGGTGCATTACATTATGTGCACTCTACCTCAACAATACGATCATTTCAAGATCTCTTATAACACACATAAGGACAAGTGGTCGATCAATAAACTGTTGACCATGCATATGGTACATAGATGGCGGCGCCTACAGGTGACATCTACTGCCTAATTGGGCTCCTGACCAGCCGACCACATCAACAGGAGACAAAGAGCCATACATGGCTGAGCAAACACCACAACCGAGCTCACTGCCATTATAAATGGAGGGGTCGCACATAAGAAGACTATTGCAGAAATACCTGGAGTGCGGCCACCATACCCAGATCAGCTAAAGATACCTCAGCTAGAGAAACACATGGGGTAGATCCTATATACTCTACATACTATTCGAGTACAACAGGCAGAGATTGTGGAGAGGATAGGGCAACTTGAAGCCTATAATAGATGGATGGGGTACTTATTGATGCATATGACTGACCATCAAAGGATGACTTTTTAACCTCCACCATTTAGAGAGGCTACATTGTCTTCAACCCCTCCCCATTTTGAGGTTGTACAACCATCGACGGACATGCTAGAGTTACAGCAGGATTGAGGAATGATTAAATTTGGTTTTATCTTTTCTTTTTCTCATTATTTATGTATTTTTCTTATTTTTCTTCCCTTTTTTATTTTATTTTTTCTAAATGTTAATGCAATCTTATTTTCATTTATGTCATTTTTATTTCCATGTTTCTTAGTTATTTTTTTTATTTTTATTTTCTTTTATCTTTTCATCCCATTTTGTTTATATTTTGCAAGGATGATTGTATCTAATATTGTATGGAACTTTCATCAAATTCAGAACTCTGCAAATCTTATTACTTAGGGTAGCACAAAAATTTGACCCTTTCTTACTTTTTATTTTGATGTGCTTATATTTTGTATATTGGGGACAATGTGCAATTTTAAATATGGAGAAGGGATTTCTTAAGCCTATTATAATATTTTTTGCTAAATCTTATTAACTAATCTCCTGAATTAGTTAAAATCTATCCAAAATACTTTAGATCATTATTGACTATTGAATTGAGTCAGTATGCAAAGGGGTGAAAGTTAAAATAAACTTTCTTTTAATAGTTAATTTAAGTGAAAATTACATATTATTTACATACATAAGACTTTTGAGTGAGCTTTTGTACCTAAGAGCGAATACCTCATTATTTTAAGTTCTTTATTCTTTCATATGTGTTATCATACATGGTTGGATAATTCTAGAATTTGTTTTTATTATTCATATTGAGACCACATTTGTTAAATTAGAAGCATTGAAATGATAAAGGTATTTAGGTTGAACCTTTGTTTAGCCTATTTTCTTTATAATTACTCCCACCATATTTTATCCCTTAGGAGTAACTAATTTTGAGACTTAGCCTTTTTTGTTGATTATAACTACATTATTAAATTTTACCTTATTTTTCTTATAAGACCTTTTATTATTTTGGAACCTGAAGGCTATTTACATTTACTTGATTGCTTGAAACTTAAAATTTGAAAAGGTCTAATATTTCTTTAATTATTGGTACATGATTAATGAAAAAAAATAATAATATATGTTGCGAGCATGACTTTTAAAAAATAAATGTTAAAGTTATGGTACCAATGGACTTATGATGGGAAGGACCTATATTGTGAAAAATTAAGTTTCTTGTAATTTTGTTTTTGTAAATTTCCTTTAATTTTATCACCCTTTTCATTATCCTTATCATACCTTACCAAAGCCCCATTAAAACCTTGTACTAGGACCTTTTGATTTTTGTTTCTAGTTTACTTATAAATGGTGGAGGTATTATTTTATTCCAAGCTTATGGTTAATAATACTTCTATGCATTGATTTGACAGTTCTTACATTTTTTACCTTAAACACTTGAGTACATTGAGTGAAACCTTAGTGAGGGCGTAAAAATTTGTGCTTTTGATTTCAAAAAGATTATCGATATGATTATTATTGATATTGACTTATGAAGGTTAGATCTGGGATAGCCTGAATCTAATTGTATATTAATTTGATTGATATGATATGATTTAGAGTGTGGATGGACAAGTTAAGATTAATAAGGGATGGATGTTTGTAAGATTGATGATTTAGATTATGATTTGCTTGAGGACAAGCAAAAACTTAACTATGGGGATGTTCGATAAATGATTATTTGACCATAATTATATATCCATATTTAATGTGTTTTGTTTGTTATTTAATAGTTTTTAGTATTTTTGGTGCTTAATTTGTTTCAATTGTGTTTGTAGGTGATAATTGCCCTCTTAGACTAAAAGAAGAAGAATTAAGATGAAATCATAGTATAAAATGAAGATTTGAAGCAACTTAGAGATATATGACCGTGTATAATGATTGTGTAGGTTTCCGTAATTGTGTAGGTTTCCGTAATTGTGTAGGTTTCCGTAAACTTGTGAAAATTCAAAAAAATTGTTTTTGGTAGTGTATGTTTCTTGTGTAAGTCTCTATGCCATGTAAAATCTTGAATTCAAGTATTTTTGGAGATACATAGTCATATACATGATCTTATAAGTGACCATGTATATCCTAAAAATCCTAATTTTTATTATAAAAGGACATTATCGGAGGGAAAACAAAAGTAGGCGAGTTTTAGAGCATTGTTTAGTCATAAGAAATGTAGAGAAAAGGTTGTTGTAAGCAGAGGACAAGGAAAACAATAAGATTACGTCACAAGATCTAATAGATAGCATCATTCCATCTAAATTGTAAGAAGATTCATAAGAGAAAAAAAGGGAGATTTATAATATGATTTCTTTGATTTCTATTTTTTCCTGAATATTTGTTATTGGTTTTGTTTTCTATGAGTAGGAACCAAATTGTTTAGTGTCTAGGTATGATGAAACCTAAGTTGTGATGACAATGTGATTTAATCTTTTATTCAATGCAATTTTATTAATTGATTTATTATGATTCAATTATGCGTTATATTTTTTTAACTAATATATTTGGAATATTAGTCCATAACATGATTTCATTTGAATGAGATTAAGAAATCCTTTTATGTGAATAGATCTACCATAATTAGAAGGAGTTACATGCATACCTAGAGTTAGGTCGACATAAATCCTTTAGATTAGGGACAAACATAATAGTGAAATTCACAAATCAATAATACAATCCTAGGGGTTTTAATTCAAAAGAGGTTTCAATTAATCAACTGAGGGCTTAGTTGTTATAGTTGTTAATAGTCTTAAGAAAGATATTAACATAAGATAGGAATTTCTCCTATTTAATAATCAATAATTCAATTGCATGATAAATGGTTAATACTTAAGAATTTTTAGGAGGGTTCATCACCTAGGTACTATTTGCTTGATATCAACTTTTCATAGTTTATTCTTTTGTTTGAGTTAATTTTTGTTTCAATATTAGTTTAGTTTAGTTTAATTTTAATTAAATCCACAATCTAATCCAATCATGTATGGTCTTGCTGAACTCTCTATCATAATCATACATCACTAACTTGCTATTGACTCAGATGCATGATCCCGCCAGATATCATTCTCTAACTCCTTCATCTTTTCTTTGATTTTTCTTATCACCACCAATCATCAAACACATCAATTAACCCTTGAAACACACAATTAAGTTCAAATCTTTACCCTAAACTATAATGCCCCAACATATACCATAGAAGTATTATGGAATTTCTAGGTGTATTAAGAAGTGAACATAACGAATTAAGATCATCTAAGCATAGTAAGAGACATAATGGTACTTAATGGAAAAGACACGGGTAAATAGGTAATTTATTCATTTTGGCACGGACATACAGACTTAGACTTGAAATATGAATAAGAATGAAATTAATTGATGAGATTGAATTAAAGGAAGAAGAAGGACCAATGTGCAATTTTCCTAAAGTCAACACATGAACCAATTAGATTAAGGCATGTGTGACCAATAAGAGTAAAGTATATGTGTTCAATAGGAATTAAGCATTTGTGTAAGTCTTGAAAGTGCATGAAATGGGCATATGGAGAGGAGAGAGGGACGACATTTTAGGGTTTGAATTCCAAATTTTTCCTTTCTCATTTTCTCTCCACTTCATCTTCTTCATCCCATCATTTTGCATGTAAGGAGTTGAGCTAATCTTAGGTGGAAATCAAGGTAAAAGTTAGTGATTTTCTCTTCATATTTATCTTTTCTTACTTTGCTTATGAATATTTGGAATTATAAGGTTGGAATTGGGATTGAGAAGTGTATTTGTGGTGTTTCTAGTTGGTGAGAAAGCCAAAGATGAAGGGAAGGAAAGGATTTAGAAGAACTACTTGGCCAATTTTAAGGTTTGAGACTACACTTAGTTGAATTTATCCTTGTTTGTATGTTTGAATGGATACAAAGATTCATTTGGATATGGAATGGTTTCTAGGATGGTGTGTTATTTTGGTGTTACCTGGCATGAAATTGTTTGAATATGACAAGAGAATATCATACAGTGGAGTTCTATCTAAGGTTTATTTGAACCAATTGTTTGGGTCATAACTCAGCCTACAGATGTCTAAATTGGGTGATTTTAGTTACATATGAAACTAAGACCTAGAAATAGAAATCTCTAGAAGATACTCTGACTTAATTGGCTTTATGACATTAGAAATTGAGATTCGAAATTGTTAACCTGATGCTGCCCCCATTTTGGAGTAGCTTGTAGTGTATATCTCATGATTTAGAAGTCAAAATAGCTTTCTTTTTAGTGATTTAAAAATTAAAGACATAGGGGAACAAATTTCCAGAAGACTCAAAACCTAGTTCGAACGTTTTCTATATGCATATTATGGAACAAGTAGAGGAATGAATGACAAGTGTCTGTCACGATGGTGACAGGGGTGTCACAATCGTGACACAATATCTTGATCTTCTGTGATGATCGTGATATGGGTATTATGATTGTTACCCTAGAGAAGGGCTTCTGTCACTACCGTGACCTTGTTTTCATTTCCATTTTTTACCACATCTTATTCGAACCTTTTTTAATGTGTATGAAACTTTTCAAAAACTTAGAAATAAATGAAATAGGACTTACCATATGTGAATTGGGTGATTAAACATTGGAATTTAAGAGTGATCATAATGCTTGCTAAAGACAATTTACATTTACATAGATGATTTGTATGTATATTTATTACTCATATGTGTGTAGTATGGCACTTCAATACAAATTTTATGACTTTAAGAGAATATTATATGATGAATTATAAATTGGGAAAGTGGTTAAAGGAAATGTTACAGTGCCTATGCTATTGTCTTGGTGGTGGATAGATAGGCAAGCCTATAGGGTTATAATGTATCTGCTACAATTTGACATTAATGGTGTCTTCATTTCGAGACTATGGTGTCTCCACAGTTCGATGCCTTTGGGTATCCATAGTTTGATACTTTCGGGTATCTACAGTTTTGATATCTTCGAATATGCGCAGCTCTCATTATCCAAACCAACGGGAATGTGTAGGCCTAATACAGAAAGTAAAGTAAATGGATATAAATAAGAAATATAACATGATAACATAAATAATTTGTTTTGATTAGCATTTGCATTTTTATTGATAATTTGTATCAATGAGTGTTAAATATCACAGTTTGGCTTATGAATGTGAATTTATGGTATATGCATAACATATTGAAACATGTTTGCATTATGTACCTTGATTAAGTGAGCCATCACTATTTATATGAGTTGTGATGTTTATGAATGTGTGTGCTTGGCGGATGATTGATATGAGTGGTCATCCAAATTAAGTGTTTCCCCACTAAGTTTTCAAGCTTTGCACGAGTGTTAATCAATGTAGGTGCAAGTATTAGGAGTGAGGTACAGGGAACATCTGCATGGACCAAGGCCAACCGCTAGGAGTAAAAGTACCTTTGGAATGTTTTTTTTTGTTAAAGATGATTTTACATGTAATGAAGGACATTGTAATGTTTTCTTTTGTATTGTCATGTAAATGTAAAGATGTAATACTACTTTTAAATGATAATGTTAAGTGATGTGAAATTTTGTCATGTGTATATGTATAGCATTGAATAGAAATGTATGTCATGAGTGTATATACAGGAAATTGGTTGACATATGTATGGGTGGTTGTAGGTTCCGTATAGGGGTGTCACATTTTGTGGTATTGGAGCATGGTTTAAGCGGTTCTCACCAATAATAGTTTAATAATGTGTGATATAGTTTGGTATTTATGTTGGCCTTATGCAGATGTCCCTATTTTATTATAGATAGTAGGGATGGAAAGACCTTGTGAAGTTGAGGAGTTAGCTAATAGTGTGGTAGGGAGAGATCAATCCGTTTCTGGTCCTCCTGAGCCTCTAAATGGTGAAATACTGGTACCGTCAATACTTGGGAAGATGTTTCTAAAGTTTTCCTATGATATACTAAGATTGATGGATAGAATGACCGCACCAAAAGCTCCCATATAAGCTTTGAGAAAGTATGGGGTGGAAGAATTTATGAGCATGACTGTAGAAGCATATGATAAAGCAGAATACTGGTTAGACTAGACACCAAGGGTTCTGGATGAGATCAAGTGTCTACCAGAAGAAATGGTTACCTGTGTTGACTCTCTCCTATAAGAGGCAGTAGATGAATGGTGGAAATTAGTTCTACTGCATCCTCAGCTGCCTAACCCTCTGACTTGGGAGTTCTTTACCTAAAAGTTCAGAAAGAAGTATGTCACAAAAGCTTATAAAGCAGCTCAATGGAAGCAATTCCTGAATCTAAGACAAAGAAACCTATCTGTGGCTGAGTATGAAAAGGAATTCACAACTTAACAGGTACGCTCCAGAGCTTGTTCTGACAGAGGTCTTTTGATGCTGACAATTTAAGGGTGGGTTGAATGATTCCATCAAAGAGTATTTGGTGGCAGTAACTTCTTTACAACAATTGAGCTACTATCAGCTAGTTGAAGCAGCTATCAGAGTAAAGAAGTAAGAGACAGCCAAGAAAGAAAGGGCACAAAGGAGGAGTTTCTCTAGAGGTTGATCATATTTAGGTAAGAAAACTCAAGACTCGCAGGGTGCATTCCCAGCATAGTCAGTATATAGCGCAACCACCAAAGGAAGACTTTAGGGGTAGTTTGTAATATCTAATACTAGTAAAGGCTTTTTAGCTAGACAGGGAGATGGACCATCAAAGTGCCCTCACTGTACCAGGAGATATTGGGGCACATGCAGGTGGTTGACCTAGGCTTGTTTTAAATATAAGGGTACGGATCACCTGATGGCTAATTGTCCACAAAACTTAGGACAAAATATTGCATATCAGGGGAGCAGAGGGGCATCTAATGCACCTATTGCATCTAGAAGATGAGGTAGAGGTCAAGGTGGACCAGGCCAGCTTAGAGCTACTCTGAGCATAATATCTGAGTCTGTTGATCGTCCTGTGGTATTAGCCGATCAAGTATGGGCATATGTTATAAAGGCGCGTGAGGAACAGGACGCCCCGGAAGTTATAGCTGGTACCTTCTCTCTTTTTGATCTTGATATGCATGCATTGATAGATTTGGGTTCCACTCATTTATACATTTGCATTGGGAGAGTGTGTTATAGGATGTTATCAGTAGATTGACTAGGTTATGATATATATGTGACTAGTCCACTGGGCCTTAGCGTATATGTAAATAGAGTGTATAGAGACTGCCCTATTATGATCTATAGGAAGCAGTTGGTTGCTGATCTGATTTGACTTGATCTTAGGCATGGATTTGTTATCCAAACCCCAAGTTGTAGTTGATTATAGGTTGAAAACAGTTGTGTTCAGAGATTCCAGTGGTTCAGACATAGTGGTGCATGGTATTCGGTCTAGTCTTTTGACTAATATGATATCATCCGTACAAGCAAGACAACATCTTAGAAAAGGTTATGAGGCATATTTGGCTTTAGTACTTGATTCAAAAAGGGAGAAGGTGAACTCACAAGAAATACTAGTGGTGAATGATTTTCCTGACGTGTTTCCAAAAGAGTTACCGAGTTTGCCATCCTAAAGGGAGGTAGAATTATCTATTGAAATTGTATCTGGTACTGCTCCTATTTCAAGGGCACCTTATATGGCTCTTACAGAGTTAAAAGAGTTAAAGACTTAGTTACAGGAGCTTTTGAACAAGGCTTTTATCTAACCCTGCGTCACCTTGGAGAGCACCAGTCCTTTTTTTCCAAAAAGAAGGATGACACCTTACGAATATGTATAAACTATAGATAGTTGAACAAGGTGACTATAATGAATAAGTATCCATTACCCATAATAGAAGATTTGTTTGATCAGTTGAAAGGTGCAGGAGTATTCTTCAAGATTGATTTGCGGTCGGGTTATTACCAGCTTCGGGTAAAAGATGTAGATGTTCCAAAGACTGCATTTAGGACCCGATATGGCCACTATAAGCTCCTGGTGATGCCTTTCGGGTTAACTAATGCACTGACTGCTTTTATAGATTTGATGAATAGGGTGTTTTGACCCTACTTAGACCAATTTGTTGTGGTGTTCATAGATGATATATTGGTTTATTCGAGGAATGAAGAGGAACATGCTCAACAATTGAGAATTGTGCTATAGGCTTTGAGAGAGAAGCAATTATTTGTCAAATTGAGCAAATGTGATTTTTGCCTAAGGGAAGTTTCTTTCCTTAAGCACATCATCTCTTCAAAAGGTATCAGGGTAGATCCTAGTAAAATTGAGGCAATTGTTAATTGGAAGCGGCCTCATAATGTGCAGAAGTGAGAAGTTTTCTTAGCTTAGCTAGTTATTATCAGCGCTTTGTCAAAGAGTTCTCAATAATTGCTTCTCCAATCCTAAAGTTACTTTGAAAGGTACAAAGTTTGAATGGAGTGATAGATGCCAAGCTAGTTTTGAGCAGTTAAAGAAGATGCTCACTGAAGCTCCAGTGTTGACGCAACCAACTACAGGCAAAGAGTATGCCATGAACAGTGAGGTTTCTAGGAATGGTCTGGGTTATTACTGATGCAAGGTGGGAAAGTGGTGGCTTATGCCTCAAGACAGTTAAAGTCACATGAACAGAATTACCCTACACATGATTTAGAATTGGCAGCAATGGTATTTGCCTTGAAAATCTGGCGACACTACTTATATGGGAAAGATGTAGGGTATACACGGATCATAAGAGTCTAAAGTACTTGCTCATATGGAAGAAGCTAAATTTGAGGGGCTAGAATTGTTTAAAGACTATGATTGCGTAGTTGACTACCACAAGGGGAAAGCTAATGTGATAACAAATGCTTTGAGTGGGAAGTCTATTTCAGCTCTGTCATTACAGCATAGTAGATGGAGATTTGCACTAGATGGAGCTTTAATAGCTCAGTTAAAAGCGAGTCCTAACTTGAGACAGATGATAGTACATACACAAAATGATGATGTCAAGTTGCAAAAAATTGTGCAAGCGGTGCAAGAAAGGAAACAAACTGATTTTGTAGTCAAAGATGATGGAAGTTTGTACTTTAAGAGTAGATTATGTGTGCCGGTAGTAAAGGACTTGAAGAAGAAGTTATTACACGAAGCCCATAATACTGTGTTCGCCATCCTCGGGGTAACAAGATGTACCAAGATTTAAAACAACATTACTGGTGACCAGGAAAAAAGCCTGGTGTAATGGATTATGTGTCCAAGTGCTTGACTTGTCAATAGGTGAAAGATAAACATCAAGTTTTGTCTAGCCTATTGAATCCCATTCCAATTCCACAGTGGAAATGGGATAATATCACTATGGGCTTTGTAATAGGTCTACCCCTCACACCGAGAAAGTATGATGCGGTATGAGTTATAGTGGATAGGCTCACCAAATCTGCTTACTTTATACCGGTCTAACCTGATTATTCTATGGATCGGTTAGCTGAGTTGTATGTGAATGAGATTGTTTGGCTACATGGAGTGCCATTGTCAATTATTTCTAACCGAGATCCACGATTTACATTAAGATTTTGGAATAGTCTATAAGCCACTTCGGGTACTTGACTGAGCTTCAGCACTTCCTTTCACCCACAAACGGATGATCAATTTGACATAGTTATACAGGTGTTGGAACTATTAATTGTAGGTTAACGATAGGCTCTATTAACCCTGGTCATCGGTTCTACTTCAGCCTACACTCAATTAAACATTCTTCATTGAATTGTTGTTCTCTTATCCCTCCCAGCAACTATTAATCGTAGGTTAACGATAAGCTCTATTAACCCCGGTTTTCCCTCAGGTCGTATTTAATTAGGAGATGCTCATTAATTAAACCTAACTATCAAACAACCTAGGATACGATCTCTAGTTTAATTGGACAGCTAAATTACAAATTAGGAAAATAGATTAATCAAGGTAACAACCACACAAGCTCGGGTCATTTAACCTATGTTATGTTATCGTTAATGATTCGACACTAATCAAAAACACAACAATTACAAATTGTATCCTTAATGATCCGAAACCGTTAGTTGCTACAAATGAATCTCAACATAACAATTACAGATTATATTGAAGATTCTAGCACTATCCAAACATAACAATTAAGGATTATGTTCAAGATTATAACAATGGGAGAATAAAGATCATTCATACATGAAAACCCAAATCCATAAGCATAAGATAACATAATCAATCCCTAAAGAGAGAAAGAACAACAAAAATAATGAAAGAAATGCTTAATCGGGTTCTTCAGTGTCAATATCACCTCCGAACCAATGTTGGGAAGCTAACCCTCTATGGGTCTCCAAAAGATGAGAGTCCTGCCCATTCTGCTTCAAAAATTAAGAGCTCACACCTGTAAAACATTTTCCCCCAACAAAAACATGTTTTCTGCAGTCGCACTCTTCCGCATTTATATTAAAAACTTAGGGTTAAAAAGGGGTGAGGTGGCAGTGTATCACGGGTGTGACATAGGCTGTCACACTCGTGCATAACCACTCACGGTGGTGATTTATGTGTCACAAGTGTGAGTGGTGAGGTGGCAGTGTATCATGGGTGTGACATGGGCTGTCACACTTAAGCATAACCACTCACGGTGGTGATTTATGTGTCACGGGTGTGAGTAGTGTGTCATACCCATGACACACCTTTGTATAGGCGTGAGACATTCATGTCACAGCCGTGAGACAATGCTCACGACTGTGACATTTTAATTGATTGGCCGTGAGCCATGCTGACAACATTTTCTTCAAGTTCTTTCCATTTTCTTGTCTTCTTCTTGTTTCATGAAGATAAGTGAGTGTGAATCTTCAAAAAACAGCTCAAATATAGTGCTTTCGATTCACTTTAGCTTCTTCGCTTCTGAATTATACCTAAAATCAAATATAAACTAAAGTGAGTATCTTAAGCAATTTTCATATCATTAATCACTAAGTATTATTAAATAAATACATAATCAATTAAGCACATATCATCACCTAATTCCTCAAAGTACATTTTGAGGCTTTTAAACTTCGTTCAGACTCATTCTGAGCTTTTCGGAGTTTTTGAAAATTTTCTGAAAAATTTCCGGTCGAGTCTAGAATCATCTCTAGTCTATCCGTGATCTCTGTTATAATCTCAATAATACATTTGAATGCTTAAATTACTCTAGTATACCATAAGTAGAGCATACTTTATAAAAATGCATGTATAACACATTACATAATACAATAATCGAACTAGGATATTACATTTTTTATTCCTGTTGTTCTCTAAATTTATATTAAGAAGAATAAGTTTAGAGAGCACCTCAACACAGATTATAAGCAGATAGGAAGAAGAAGGATCTCCTAGACTAAACCCTTTAGCTCCCTATTTATAATGATGTTGTAAATATAATGTTAATGCATTGAATAAAATCTATGTAATAAAAGCATCTAGAAATTCAAAAGCCTAAAGTGAGTTTAGTATAAAGCATCATCCATTAAGTTAAAGGCCTTATGTAGATCTATGTTCATTTCGTAGTTCTTCCCTAATCCTTTCATGTGATAATTTTTGAAACATTCTTGAGCAAATAGTATGTTATCACCAATATCTCTACCTTTAATGAAAGAAACTTAGAGGGATTAATAAATGATGGCAATATCATGTTTATTCTCAAAGCCAAAAGCTTAGAAATAAACTTATAAAATGTGTTACAACAAGGAATAAACATGTTCTTTAAGTGAAGCAGGGATATTAACCTTAGGAACTAAACAATATAAGTTTTGTTCCTAACTTTAAACATTTTTGCATTACTGAAGAATTCCATTATCGCCTTGTAGACTTGCAGTTTAAATGTTTCCTATGGTTTTTGATATAAACAACCATTAAAGCCATCTAGTCCAGGAGTCGTATGGGGATTCAAACTGAAAATCATCATCTCAATATCCTTCGTAGTTAAAGGCCTAAGGAGCAACTCTCATTATTGTGTAGTAATGAGTTTAGGGATGAATGAACTGAACAATGAGATTGAGGAGAGGCTATAACTTAGGGATCCCAAAGAATTATGGAAGTATTCCAAAGCATGAGCCAATAGGGCAACTTGATCAATGAGCCTCCTTTAAGCTTATGCCTAGCTTCCACAACTGAAGGAGGATGGGCAAGCTATTGAGCCCTGCTTCTAGGAATTTTTGAGCTTTTGAAATTAAGGAGAATGTGAAAAGGAAAAGATTGTCCTTATTAAGAAGGACTTCCTCTAAACCTCTATTTTTCAGTGCTTGAGAGCCTAGGGTTTTATCATCATCATCAATACCTAGTTGAAGCCCCGCTGAGGCACAGGGCCTAGAGTTTAATGATTGGAAATAAAATTCACTTACCTAACAAAAATCCTACAAGTGTAAAATTCTAACTTCTGGATCCTTCCTTCAGGGTCTCCAAAGAAGGTGAAACAATGTGCACGTCATATTTCTTAACTAGAGACAAAAATGAAGGGAGATTTAGAGGAGTCCCGTAGGATGTGTTTCTAATTAAGTATTGGGTTCAAGCTTAAATGGGTAAGGTAGTAAGGAGCTTAGTTGACCTGGGAGTCAGGGAGCCTAATGTTCTCTAAGGTGTTAGGAGAGGAGAGCTAAAAATAGGAATTGGTGGAAAATAAGTAAGACCCTTAAGGAGGAGAGACAAATATTTTTCAATTGGTGAAGTAGAAAAAAGCTAGAGTTAGAAATATACTTAGGAAGAGGAAAGATGGAGGAACTTGAAGGAAGAGGAGGAAAATGTCCATTGCCGCTAGAAGCCTGACTAAGATCAATAAAGACTAAGTCTATTTAGTGGAATAAGGAAAGACTATAGACTTTGAAGAAAAGAAATTTTAAAAATTTTAAAATACTATTCCAAAAATAATAAAAAGAAGGAGGTGGGAGGAAGAAAAAGGCCTAGATATATTTAAGCCAAATTTAAGTAGGAAGCACTTGAGAACTAGGATGAAATTGGGTATAAAAAAAAACCAAATAAAAGAAGGAAATGGAGGATGGGGAGAGGAGGTGGAGAGCCTAAAAACTTAAAGTTTGAAACTAAGGAGATACTAAAGGAACAAAAGGAGACAATAATGAAGAAAAGGATAAAAGGAAAGCAACAATAAAAATAAAAGCCAACTCTAAGAAAAAAAAAAGAGAAACCTAGAAAAAGAAGAATAAGATGTAAATAGACAAAATAAAAGGAAATGGAAGCCAAATTAAGGAGCAAAACTAAGAGAAAGAAAGTATGAAGCAATAAGAAGGAGAAGCCATTAAGGAGAGAGATGAGAGAATCTCACTCTATCCAAAAAATTTTACTTCTAGTTTACATTTATTATCAGCTGAGTCTGATATGAATGTGATAATTAATTATTAGAATATGACTATTAAAGTTGGAAGTAAGTCTTGGAACCACAAATATACCACACTAGTTAGGATAGAAGAGAGAACTTTACTTTCTATGACATCAAATAAGTTTCCATAAATTGGTGTCCATGATCAATAGAGTCACGCATGTCATCATAAATGTCTAAAGTTCACATTTTAAACTTGATCAGTTTAAGACTCCATTAGGGCATCAAAGTATTAGTGGGCTATCAATTATCAAACTCTCCCCTTATATATCATATTCTAGTTATGTTGATTATAGGAGGATATATGGTGCTTCTTTTGAAAATGATTATGGGTTGAGTTTTTTTTGCCTTTCATGAGTTTACTAGCTTTCTTGAAATAATTGTTTAACTTATTGTCGTAATATTTGAATTTCAACTTGTTCTTTGGCTACTTATTGGTTTAAGGAACTTCAGAGGTGTTGGGTGTTACACTAAAGTTAATGGATAGGTTGTTTCTATGAGTATCTATTTTTTCTTTAGGTAAAGATAAATTAGTTAGTTTCATATTTTCTAAAGTGGGAATATAAGAATGATTTCAAAATGATTTTATGCAAGTGAAGCTAAATGGTACATAGTGAATTTTGAGTAGACACGTCAAGATGATTTTAAGTCTACAAGCTAATAAAAAGAATTAATCAAAATGTTGGAGGTGTAACTTTGAATTTAGGTTATGAATGGCAATAAGTTAAGCTGACCCAGAATCGCTGGCTTGACCCTCTCTGACTTTATATTTTTATAAAAAATTAAAAAAATGACGTTATTTTGTACCTTCTTATCGAGCCGGTCAAGCCGGTCGAGACACCCCAACCTGAGCCCAAGCCTGACCCTGACCTATGGCCCAATTTGACCAAGCAATCTCGGCCTGTGACTCGATTAACCTTAGCCAAATTTAGGTCAAGTCAGACCAGGTCACATTTATCATCCCTAATTTGGGTTAGATTTGAGCTCAATATACAAATCTTAGACCTAATCAAGTTTCGAGCAAGATTCAAAACCAAACGTAAATTTTCTGGCCGGGTGCCAATCCTACCTAGGAGGACACAACCCTATACCAACTTCCGTATACCATACAATACGGGACATAAGATGTCAACCTCCCTCGCTCTAATCCTGATAGTACCAACCCCACTCTCCTTTTTATTTTTATTTTGAGTAGTGCAGTGTTTATTGTCATCAATAAGCCGATGATGATCAGTATGTATTAGAGACCCCAATTTCTCAGTTGTTGTTTGCTGTTAGTGTGCCCTTGTTAATGTTATCCTCCCCCTCCTCTTTTGATCCCTAATCTTTTTGACCCGTCTTTTTCCTTTTTTGCGTTTCCTGTTTTGTCCCTCGGGTTGGGTTGCGTTCTCCATTCCTGCTCTCCAATCTCATGGCTCTGCTACCTTTCTTCATCCTCTATATTGGGGCTTTGTCTTCGCTTGGCCTTGTGTCCACATCGGCTTCTAAGTGCCCTAAACAATCTACCTTCTTTCCTTATCATCTCCAATCTCAATGTCTTGTCTCGATCTCCCCAAGCCCTGTTCTTGAGGTACACTTTCTTTTTTCCTTTTATTTTCTTTCTTCAGTTTTTGAAATTTCAAATCTTTTTAGCATAATCGCCCCTTGCATAGGTTGCTATGCTGTTGCCGATTTTATACTTGTTCTTTCTTTTTTTCTGTTTCATCGTTGACTTGATAACTCAAGTTGTTTGATTTAGTTTTTTATGGGTTTGGACGAGTATTCAGTAATTTGATTGCGGATTTTGAAGGGACCCAGTTGGATGTCTCATTTAACAAGGTTATTTAGGTTTTCAGTTTTTATTTGGAATAGGTCGATGACTTGTAGGTTTATGAAAATCCAAGGTTTCAATCTCGTGTGGAACTTGGTAAATTTGAGCATGAGTTAGTGGTTGACTTTCTGGTTCCTTTAGAATTGGGCGATGAAATGACGACATGGGAAGGTTGCGGATTTAGTAGAATGCATCTCATTGGTGATTAGAATACCTCTGTCAATATTTTTGAACTTTTGCTATTACTTTATTTGCATGACGAACAATATTTTTCTTTTGATGTATTATTTTTAGTTTGCTGACTACTTAATTTGCAAATGTAAATAATGGCTGCCCTTTCCGATTGGGGGTGAGATTTGATGTTATATGGATTGGAGAATCACAGGATTTACTTGTACATTGTAACTGTTTTACAATGACCACTGATGCGATAAAGTGTTTTTGGTACACAAGCACGGATCTGAGCATCATTATTCTCATGATATCGCTGTCTGTTATGTTATCTCATATATCAAACCTTTCTTCATGGTAGTTTTTGACTCTGTCTATGGACCCTACGATGGGAGACTACCTTCCATTTGAGGTTTCTTGATGTAATAAGATAATATTTTTTCTGGAAAACTTAAATTGTTATAAACTCTGATGCATATTTGCCAAATGGACAAGCTTGCAGATATTTTTGCCAAACTCAGCTTGATTTTATGGTTATGGGTTAGTGATTTTACTAAAAATGAAGATTTCTGTTTGTAAATTGCTCGTTTATATTAACTCAAAAGTCAATCAATAGCTTTACCTATCCTGCTGTGGAGTAATTTCTTCCACCCTCCTTTCATAACTGAAGACAAATTTGGACTTGAGCATCTGACGCTTTAGTTACGTAGAACATTGAAATCTAATGTTCTGACAAGAGTTGTGAGTGTTATGAGGAGTCAAGTAATCTTCTCTCTATCTATGGTGATTTTTGTGAGGACCCCGTGAATACTGTTTATACTTTTACATGGAAAATTCTGTAGCGAGAATGAAAATTTAACCACTTCCATATATTCCTAATGTTATTCCTACTCTTATCTTGCAATCCTTTGAGCTTCCCCATAATCAATTCTTAGATCTCTATTATTGATTTGTTCAGTTATGTTGAATATTCTTGATGTCTTCTTATTCTATTTTGTTTGATCCTATGAGGTTAACTAGATGCCTTTTCCTTTTCTCCTTTGGGATCACATGGCCTTTATTTAATTGTTTTTAAGGAATTCAAGATTTTTGTTCTTCCTTCTTTTTGGTACAAGGTTGTCATTCTTCCTTTTTTGGGTACCAGTTCATCATTCTTCCTACTGCTGAGTTTTATGTCCAATTGTTGTCAATAGGTGGATGGTAACATCCTGGACAGAACTTTGACATCATCTAAGGGGAATGCTTATACTTGTATACTTTTCTATGCCTCTTGGTGCCCTTTTTCACGCGATATTCATCCCAAGTTCAAGCTACTTAGTGCAATGTTCCCTCAGATAGAGCATTTGGCTGTCGAACACTCTTCTGCTCTTCCAAGGTATGATGATACTTGACCTGCTACTAGTTTCTTATCATCACAGGGAAGATATTCTAATAGGTTTTTCCTTTCATTGACTGGTTAAATTCAATGTTCTGTTATATCTTGTGGAGGAATTTGTTTTCAGGTATCAATTGTTATTATGTTATCAATGGCTTGACAAGTTGAGTGCTTGAACAATTGCTTGATTGTGTGCTTAAATATATACTCATGTCTTTATAGGCAATTTCCACTAGGTTTTAGTGAATTGTTACTTGAGTGAAGGACTGCTGTGTGTGCTTTTACATCTTGCTATATCGTCTTCTTCCTTCGGGTCAATTGTTTTTTTAATCTTTTGTGGTTTGTTTATATGTGCCTGTAATCGTTGATACTTTTTTTTCCGTTTTAAGGTAATCCTTGTACATACAAGACTGCAACCACTTCTTAAGCAGTATTATTAATCTGGATAATGTGATTCATCCCAAGCATGTCTTAAAAGATTCTTTCCTAAAATTGAATTTTTTTGTGGGGATAAAAGGAGGATATATATTTGTAGCAACCACTTCGATTCTCAATTAGATGTAGAGCACAGTCAGGTGATTGGTTAGTAAGGGCTTTAGTCCCTTAGGTGAGTATTTGGTGAAGTACAAAAAGGCAAGAATTGCAAGGGTATCACACAGCTGTTTAACAATTAGCTTTTTTTTTACTTTTTTGAGAAGAACAATTAGCTGTTGGTCTTCTCTATCTGTATACGGACTACATCGCACAAGCAATCTGTCTCAAAAATTCTTGCAAGCCACAACAGCAGAGAAAAGGGTATGGTTTGGCGTTGTGTGACCCAAGATAAGCTGCGTTGCAATAAGAGAATCCATTTTCAGAACTACAGTACAAAAGTCAAATGGACTAAGAAAGTAACAGGCCTCCAAAATGGTTTGACTCTTCTGTCAAGACGTAAACATTTTCCATGTTCAATGAAAACCTATGAAAAATATCTCCTTTGGAGTTCCTCATAGCCCACCTGCTCTTCCTCCAGCTTGGACACTGTCTTGGGTATTGACTTTTATCTCTTCTGCTTATGGGGTAACCCATTCTCTTAGGCTAGTACAACCTCTAGACTGTTATACTGGTTAACTAAAACTTGCCGTATCTCTGTTGAAAGAGAGATGCCCTTAGTTGGCCAACAGAAATCACCCTTTTTGGGTTGGAATACCTGGATCTCTTGGAAATTTAGGCTTTTTTTTGTCCTTGGAATTTGTCATCTTTAACAAGTATTCCTTTAACTGTAGCATTTTCTTCTGCTCATGTGCATGTATTGCCTTGTTTCACAGCGTATTTTCAAGATATGGAATCCATAGCTTGCCTACAATATTGTTGGTGAATCAGACATCAAAGATCAGTTATCAGGGCTCAAAGAATCTTCAATCTCTTGTACAGTTTTATGAGGAAACAACTGGTAATTCTTCCATCTAGACCAAAGCATTAAGAGTGAGCCTCAATTGTGGTCCATTTATTCTCGTGTGATTCTATATTTATCTTCTGAAAACAATAATTTTTATGACGTGATAGCTTTCAACAAACTAATACACAGAGTTTCATGTTTTATTGGTCTGTTAAACCGTCATGAAGTTATAAAAATGGTTTAGTGCGTGATTGAGTGCCACCATTGTTTTTTTCAGCATATAGATGTTCTGGTAGTTAAATGGTTACAATTTTGCTTCATCTATTTTGACATCTGATTCTCTCTGTGATTCAGGACTTGACCCAGCTCATTATCTTGTTGAAGATGAGACAAGGACTTATGATGGTCATGAAAAATCCATTGTGCAGTCCTGGAGTGGTTCATCCTTGGACGAGATTATGAAAAGGGATCCCTACTTTGTACTTGCTGCATTGTTCCTCAGCATCCGGATGCTGCTGCTTGTTTCTCCTATAGTGTTCATACATGTCAAGGCTTTCTGGGGTTCATATGTTCCTCAATTTAACCTGGAAATGTTTGGGGAGACAAGCCAGTTATTTGGGCGTATGCTTCACATGATTGATGTGAGGAGAATCTGGACCAGGCTGAGATTATGCAAGATCAGGAACTTCCATGAAGGAGCAAAAAACTGCCGCGTATGGGCTTCATCTCTGGCTTCTGTTTCTTTAGGTGAATCTTCATCATCCGGTAGATTATAATCTGAGGCAGACCCTAAACTTCCCAAACATTTTCAAAGTGGATGGAAAAGAGCATACTGAGGAGTATACTGTACCAGAACTATTTCCCTACTGGTAGACCTCTGTCTCACTTTTTTTTTTCTCCCTCTCTTATCATCACTCTTCTGAAGTATTATTGTTAGCTATAGTTATGATAGCTAAAGCTGTTGTACTCCATTTGGGTTTTGGGAGGAAGCAGACAAGCATGTAAATTTGAGAACAGCTTTTGCTTGTCCGTTTTCTTTTTCTCTGTATATTACTTCTCCTTTGGAGGAAACAACTTTAGGCGAGTGCATGTAAGCATGTCTTCATACTCTCTCTCTCTCTCTCCCGCCCACCCTCCCTTTCTCTTAAACGTCAACATGATGGGTTGCTGTGTGCACCCAAAGTGCTGTTTTTGCTGGTTATGTTATTTCACGCTTTTGACCACTTGTTTGTTTCTTTCATCTACTTTTAAGCCTTAAAAGATCCCTTCTTTATATATATATATATAACTTTAGGATCCTTTGCATACTTATATAATGGCTAGTATTCTTTTATCCACTTTGCATACTTCTACAGCTTTCAAAGTAAGCTTGCATTCATTATGATTGAGTTTGAGCCTTGAAGCTTTAGAGTGAGTGAAGTGTAGAAATCTTTTGAGTTGTATTCAATTGGGGGTTTCCCCAGGCACGTGTTTTAGTTAATCAAAAAGAGGTGTAGCTCTTTACTAGGGCTAAAGAAAGAAATGTATTAATGTTCCTCTTCACTTCATTTAAATAAGGTGGTGAAACTTCCACATGACTTAACCGAATCCCTTCAATTCTCAAAACTTTTTCTATGAAAGCATTCCTTTCCTCAACATGAACAACCTTGAACGCATAACTAAATAGTAGGCCTCCTAGGATTCAGTCGCCTACCAAAAGCCTTGTTGATTTTCTATTCCCTACAGCCTACACTCTTATTTCATATCTCTAGTTAGTGTATCCCTTGACTTCAATTTATATTTCCAAAGATTTGAACAAGATTTTTTAAGATAGATTTTTAGGTCCCTCCCCAACATACCTGCTCTCTTATCTTCCCAACACCTTTTGAATACATACATATGCATCTGGAAATCCCTTGGCCTCTAATCGCATAGAATAAATGGGTCCTAACTTGTCGATAATTTTCGTGGGCGTTATCGACTACTTGACTTGTCAACTTCCATCCACACTGAAATGCTATTGCTTACTATATACAAAATGTTGGTTTGGTGAAAGTGCATGTAATCTTGGAGGATATGCTATTGCTTACTATATACAAAATGTTGGTTTGGTGAAAGTGCATGTAATCTTGGAGGATAAACAAATAACTCTCCTACCCAAGGAAATGAAACATGACTCCTATGTACAAGTTCTTACTCTTTTCTCTGCACCTTACCGCTAGTTAAAAACTACAATTGTCTTCATTTTTAAAAGATTTCATTGATAAAATTTATGTACAGATCAGTCATACACAAAATCTAAGGAAATACAACACACGTTCTTATTAAAGAAATATATGTTCCTAGTTAACAGAAGGAGTAGGGTGAATCAACTAAATTCCCATTTCTCTCTCAAGCGTGATAATAGCAACTCTTATAGCTATCTTTCCCATCTTGCTCTGGTGTATGATTTCCTAGTAACTCGTCTCCAAGCATCGATCCTACTATTTCTCTCTTTCCACACATTGTATACCATTATGGCCCAGCTTATCTTAAGGGCCTTATGATCAGCCTGGTTCGTCATTTTTATACTTCCCATCCAATTAACCATGTATTTCCAGACAGCTTATGTAGGGGTGTTCAAAAAAACCCGCGAACCTGTGAACCAGACCTGAACCGCATGAACCGAACCTATAAATAAGGTTAACCAAACCTGAGTTCAGGTTCGGTTCGAACCGAACCTGAAAAATTAGGTTCATGGTTCAGGTTCAGGTTTCTAACTTGCGGTTCTAGGTTAACCGAACCTAAAC
>JAOQMQ010000006.1:12074346-12085686 GCA_027563845.1 Erythroxylum subrotundum
ATAGGAATTATAACAAATCCTTATCCTAATGGATATATGACAACATAACATATCCTTATGGATTCAATCCTTTATTAATAACTTATCATTTGCTCCCTTGGCTAGCAACTTGTTGTGGTAAGGGCAAGTTTTCAAGTATACCAGATCACCAATTTGAAAGTGAACATCCCTTGGATGTTAGTCTGCCTGTTTTTTCATCTATTCTCCTGCTACACTCAGATGCTCCTTGATTTCTTTAAGCATCAAGTCTCGTTCTTTTAACTGTCATTGGCGTTATATGTACACCCATTTGTGCACTGTAGTAAGGGCAGTGGTTCCCTTCCATATACAATTTTAAAAAGTATGAGCTTGGTGGCTGTGAAAGGCAGTGTTATACCAATATTTGCACTATGGTGATCGCTATTACGTGCCCATACTTGGGATCAAGTCCAAGGACAATTCTTAGGAAAGTTAATATCTTTTCCCTTATTTCCGTTGGTTCCCTTCCTCACAGAACCTATTTTTGATGATAGAAATTGGCAACACTTGTCTTGGCGAGATTGGACTAAATTATTCTACTTCTAAGCTAATTTTATGATAACTTGTGCTTACTTTATTGCCTAACATGATAGCCTTATATAGGCAAAGAAACATAAAAGTTCCACCTAAACTAGGACTCCTAGAAAGACTCCTATTCAAGCTGGTTTAGGACTTTTATAAACAATCTTATTCAAGTTGTTTCTATTAACATAACTATAATAGAAACTAGTGCAGAAATAATAAACTCCTACTAAAATAAAATACTCCTTTAATAGACTCCTAATAAAACATCCTCTAATAGACTCCTAATAAAACACTCCTCTTGGCAAGTAGTTGTTATTTGCCTTGTAGGTTCTTCCCACAATGCATCCATATCAACCACCTACTCTAGGTATGGGGTTGTCTCTGTACAAAACAACGCAGATAAGTTTCGAGGCTATGGTTGACCACTTTGGTTTGGCTGTCTATTTGAGGATGTTAAGTAGTGTTGCATTGTGGTTGGGTTTGTTGTAAGCGAAATAGTTCCTTCGAAAAGTTACTTATAAAAACCTTGTCTCTGTTGAGCACATTAGATCTTGGAAACCCATGAAGCTTGATAATATGCTGGACAAATATTTCAGCCACGATGGATGCAATTTAGGGATGTTTAAGAGCTACAAAATGGGCATATTTACCGAGTCTGTCCAGTATCCACCATAATTGCACTCAACTTTACTAATTTGGGTTGTCCTTCCACAAAATTCATGGAGATATCATCCCACACTTGTTCCAGAATAGGAAGAGTTTGCACAAATCCTGCTGGAGAAACTGACAAGGTTTTGTTTTATTGACAAACTGCACAGCTGTCCACATGTTTCTTAGCCTTCATCCCTTCCTAATAGAGCTTTGGAATCATCCGCTTGTAGGTCTTCAAGTAGCTAGAATGTCGTGCCACCAAATTGTCATGAAATTTAGCCAAAATTTTCAGAATTAATTTTGAGGTTTTAGAGAATATCAATATGTTCTTGTGGCAAAGCTGGCCCCTAACCAAACTCTAATTTAGATATGCTTGCAAGGCTTGTTTGATTATGACCAAGTCAAGGTCACAGTCGACCTCTTCTTGAAGAACTGGTACGTCGATGCATTGTGCCACTATAATATTCAAGAATTCGGGTATGCGAGAGAGAGCATATGTCGTCTTTTTTTCCCTTTGGTTTATATTCAATCTCAAAATCGTATCCCAATAACTTAGTCAACCATTGTTGATGCTTCTCAATGATGAGCCTTTGCTCAAGTAGGTGTTTCAAGTTGTGCTAGGCAATTCTGACAAATTTTTTTCTGCCTAATAGGTAATGCTGCCACTTTTAGATTGCGAATACCATAGACATGTGTTCCGTTTTGTAAACTGACTTCAGGCGAGCACGCCCTTTGAAAGCTTGACTGAAAAAAGCTAGGAGTCGATTCTGCTGCATCAATACTGCCCTTAGTCCTGAGCATGACGCGTGTTTGTAGCTAGAATCGGTAGCTGCACCATGACCTTCTTAACTTGTTATACAACTGCGGTTACTTCTTTGCTCCACTTGAATGCGTCTTTCTTTAAATGGGGAGGCTATCTTACCATAGTCTTTGACAAATTGCCGATAGTAACCCGTTATTCCAAGGAAGCCTCATAATTCTTTCAAAATTTTCAACATCAGCCACTATCCCATTACCTTCACCTTTTTAGGATCAGCAGTCACTCCCTCCTTAATTATGACATGACCCAAATATTCAATCCTATTTTTGTAGAAATAGCATTTTTTAAAATTAGGGAATAAGCGATGAGTTCTAAGGATAGTTAGTACTTCCCTCAATTGTTGCAAATGGACTTCCACGGAGCTACTGTAAATTAATGTCAAAAAAGAAAAAAAAAACCTAGGACCCCTTTTCATAACATTGGTTTGAAAATGGTGTTCATGATGGATTGAAATGTTACTGGTGCATTCAGTGGCGGATCTACAATGGGGCCAAGTGGGGGCACTTGCCCCCACTGCCTCCAATAGATTTCTTAAAAAAATTTTTTTTTTAAGTTTTGCCCCATAAAAAAAAAAAAAATTTTACTCCTATTAAAATTTTGCCCCCATTAAAAATAATTTTTTTCCTTATTAAAATTTTGCCACCACTCAAAAAAATTTCTGGATCCACCCCTGGGTGCATTGGTTAAGTTGAAGGGCATGACCAAAAATTCGTAATGACTTTCATGAGTGCAAAATGCAGTTTTTGGGATATCCTTGGTCTTTACCTGAATCTAATGGTATTGTAACTTTAAATCCAGCTTGGAAAACAGTTGAGCCCCTCTCAACTCATCAAATAACTCGTCCAACATAGCGATGGGAAATCAGTCAGGAATTTTCGCCTTATTCAAAACTCAGTAGTCTACACAAAATCTCCAGTTGCCATAGAAGTACCAGGCTTGAAAAAGGACTTATGCTAGGCTGGATAATCCCTGCAGTTAACATCATTACCAACCTTTCTATCTCATCTTTTTGATAAAATGGTTACCAATAAGGTCATACATTGATGAGAGCTGTTCTGGGTTTTAAATTGATTTCATGGCTTTTTTCTCGCCACGGGGGTAGCTCAGTTGATCAATGAGAAATTTCTTGGAATTCTTCTGTCAACCCACGCACCCCCTTCGGAAGTTGATCCCTTTGATCCTCCTCTAAAAGACTTAGCCTACACATCTCAACCATCATTCCTTGGCCTTCTTAGATAATAGTCTTGTCCATAGGTTTTAGGGATATGACAGTTTTGCTTAGACTAATGTCCCTACGCAGCACTATCGTCTTTCCCCCCAGTGGGTATCCTCATTGTCAAAGAGTGCTGATGAAGTCAGTGTGTCGCATTGGAAAAGCCATTTGAACCCTAAGATCACATAAGACCCACCAAGATTGAACGAAAGGAAATCTCATACTATTGTGACCTCCTATAGCTGAAGTACGACCCCTTTGCAAATCCCTTTACCTAGTACAGGTGCACCAATTCTCATTGTTACCCCATAGCTCGTTGTCTCTAGTTTTACCACCCACGTTTAACTGATGAAGTTATGGGTAGCCCCACAATTAACAAGGACTGTTACCTCTTGGTCCCCTATCATTCCTTGTAGTTTCATCGAGTGTGGAGAGCTTAATCCAATGATTGAATTTAGTGTCAAATGGATTTTCCCTCACTTATAGCAATGCTTTAGTGTCTGATTGCCTTTTATCTGTCCCTAACTCGCCTTCTGCTTCATCATCAAAGACAACCAAGATTTTCAATTCCCGATTTTTACACTTATGCCCAACATGATATTTTTCATCACACTTGAATCATAACCTCTTCTCCCTCTTGGCCTGAATTTCAGCTACAGACATTCGTTTGAAAGTTGAATTAAGGTTACTAGGTCAAATGGTCGTGAATTTTTTGGGGTGGGTTTGCTGTGTTGGTAGTTTGGTGGGTGGTTGGATTAATATTAGGGTGGGTTCGTGTAGGCTGGGTCTAGGTGGTATATAGGTTTGGATTATTGGCAACAGTGGGGCTCCAATTAGTTTGACCCTTTTTTAACTTCTTGGCTGCATCATTGTGTTAGATTGGGGTCAAAACCATGTTACCTTCTTCTATCCTCTCAGTTGACTCCATTAATCCTAGTAACCGTAAGCAACTCATCTTCTTTAGTTCCCCTTCGCCGCCTTCATCAAGCCTATTAAGAAATACTGCCACCAATGTGTCATCCAAGTGTTTTAGTGTAATGGTGAACGCTTCAAACTCCTTCCGATATTGCTCCACTGTGGATATCTGCCATAGTGACAGGAGATGATGCTGATAAGTCTCTTTGCATTTTGGCAAGTATCTTCTCAGAAGTTGGGTCTTTAACTCATCCCATGTTAATATGGGCCATCGATTCTTCTCCCATTGTAACCACGCTAAGGCGACACCCCAAAGGCACACCATTGCTACTTCCAACTTTTCTGCGTCACCCAGTTTGTTCACAACCAAGTACCTCTCCTCAGGTTATCCTCCCCTTCGTATGTGGGTATCTCCAGTTTACGATCATACTTCTTGTGGCAGACTAGAACCCAGTGCTAGATCCTTCTGCTTCACGAGTTGCCTCTATCATTGGACTCATGGCTGGGTTGGGGGTCCTGTATCTACTTGATTCTGCTATTCTTTTCCCCATAGAGATGACGCTCTTGTGAATGGCATTTAGGACTTCATCCAACTTTTGGTTTAAAGAAGAAACTGAGAAGTCGAGGAGAGACAAATGACTTTTAATTGCCGGCAGCTTCTCTTCCATATTTCTTCTCTTGCTTCCATCCTTGTCACTGGCATTCCCTAGGTTCTGAAACTGACTCTGATTTGTTAAGTCTCTAGTAAAACAGGAGAGAAATGGATAATAGTGTAGGTCCTTATTCAGATGAAAATTAGTAGGGAGGCAATTACAAGCAGTATTCAAAAGGTGCCATTTTCTCCTTAGACATTTTCTGTCCTAGTACATCATGCCTGCCTCCTTTCTCTTCCCCTCTGTCAGCTACATATTCTCTAACCTAACACCTTACCTTTACAACCATGCCACCTCAACTTTGTAGCATCTTGCTAGCAATCAAACAAACAAGTAATAAAGCAGAAATACCAAATAGCAGCCATTCAGTATTAACCTTAGGAATTGTTGGGCTTTTCTTCTAATCGTTTGGCCCCTTTTCTTTCATCTTGAGTAGAAAAGCTTAACTGGAGGCCTACTAGTGGCATGACTTCTTTAATATGTACATGTGTTCTTGTGTTTTTAGGAGGCTATGTCCAGCAATTTTGGTGTATGATGGAGTACACTTTGGAGTTTAAACACCAGAATGCCTCATGGATTGATCTAGTGGACTGGTGGTCATTGAGAGAACCCAAGTAGTGCCACCAAAAAAACAAAAGGCATAGACCTGCCATTGCTATCTTTATGAAATATTGTTTGCTTCATGACAGTTGTTGGCCTTTGTCTCTTCTTCCAAGACCATGAGCTATTTGCTTTGGGTTGCACTTGTGAGAAGCTTTACCATTTTAGGATACAAGTATGAATCGATGTAACCCATAGAAAAACATCATTGAAGAGCATTTAAATATGTTTTGAAAGAAGCACAATGATTGAAGCTTTCAGGGTTTAGTCCCTAGTCGTACTACATGAAAAGATCTACATATTTCATCCAAGCTTTGCTTTTGGTGTGTATAGTGGATGAATCGAACCATAAAAAATTCTTCAGTCCTTTGTTCAATAAGCTAAATACTGTGGATTGCAACTGGGGATGTAATGACCAATGGATTTTAATGCTACTCAGGACAGCTTTGACCACCTGTAGGCTTTTAGCATGTGAACGGTATCGATGGTCCTGCTAGAGATTATGTTTCCAATCTTTTGGAATTTAGGGATGTCAATTTTGGCCCGGTTAGCCCGGCCCGATATTGGCCCGGGTTGACCAAGCTAAGGGCCAAAATTGGTCGTTTTTGATGTTTTTTCTTAAATATATAAGGTGGGCCAGATTGGCCCAGTTGACCTTGGCTCATTGGGCCATGGGCCGGTCAGCCCGTGGTCGGGCTGGGTCGGGCCAGGAGCGGCCCAGCCCATTAACATCCCTATTTTGGATAGGGGCAAGAAATCTGAAACAATGAGTTTCATGGAGATGATAAGAAGGCCTAGGTATTTGATAGGAAGTGAGTGTGAAGAGTAATTGTGAAGAGTAACCACAGATCGTTTCTGTGTTGTGAGCTACATTATGAGAATTTGCAGAAACAAAAATGCTAGTTCTGTTGCTGTTAACCTGAAGATCAAAGACGCCTTTAAAAAAGTGATTGAAAGTGTTTCAATGCATCGAGAATACATTTAGATAAGAGTTCTCAGCATGGCACAACTTTTTTTATACAAACTTTTTATCTTTTTCTTTTGTACAAGTTTTTCTTCTGGTAGATTTTGATACTGGCTTTGCATATTGAAGATTTAATTCTAAACTCCAAGACCAACTTGTTCTTGATTTGCGTTTTGTCTTTGAAGTTCATTATATTATCATATCTGAAATTTGACAGTTCTCCCTATGACTTGTGTTGCAGTACCACCCAGATGTCAGCAAACATTCACAAGCTGTTGAACTGTTCAAGAGAATTCGTCATGCATATGAAGTAAGCAACTCCCTGCAATTATGAGAATGATGACTCTTTTGTTATGACAATGTGATGAGTATGCAATTCCTAACAATTGTTAGAAATGACGACTCTTTTGTTATTTATCTGTTGAGATGCCTAAGATTTATCTTCAGTTCAAAATTAGGCAGGTAAATTGTTCACCTCTTTTTTCTGAAAAATGGTACTTTATTGATTTGAGCATATGGATGGATCCATTTGAAGCAGTTGCTAATAATGGAATCTGATTCCTTTCTTCTGTGTTTTCTCAATCATTTGGAATAATATGTGGAGAGATGGCATCACAATGCTTTAAATAGAGCGATGTACTAGCCTTTTCTTTACCTTGTTGCTTTTCAAAAAGATGCTAAGTGAGACTAAGAAACATATGTTTCTAAAACAGATTCTATCTAATACGGTGACAAGGAGTCAGTATGATCGAGCTCTAAGATTTCAAGAGGGCGCAAGGAGGTTGAACTGCAGAAACCACTATTACAGTTCTAGATATGAAGATAGAGCAAGGATATATAGGTGGGCTAAATTGAGGCAGCACATGCAACGTGAGAGATATTGGGAACAATACGAAGGAATTGATGAAGACTCATCTTCCTACAGCAAGATGGAGGAAACAAGAGGCCCCTTTAGTGAAGTGCTTAGGTCTGCCTTCATATCTTTGTTCTTATTGCAGACGTTTGGATGTCGACTATCTCTTACATTTAGCAGCCTGCTGGCTTTGTTTGACGTAAAATTGGATGCTGGATACAAAGTAGGGCATTTAGTTGCATGGGTTTTGGGTGGGAGAGTAGGCATACTCCTTACTTTGTGTCTCCAATTTGTGAGTTGGTTGTGTGGTAAGACCAGCAGCAGCATTGTTTCTCTGGTAGTAGTAGCAATGTGGATTGGCTCAACTCTTGCTAGAAATGCACCACTCCCGCAAGGCGCACTGCTTGCTCTACTTTACATGTCAATCAAGCTGCAAGTCGACATAAACTAAACCCATTTGGGTACAACTCATGCTGGTATTTCTAGACCGACTGCTGTCTACTTAAATATCTTATGTATACAGTTTTGCCTACAATTTTAGTCGCAGATGGACAATGCAATTGTGCATATATATATATATACAAACACATTTTGTTGATTGACAGAAAAGTAAGAATGTAAGCTCGTGTCAGCGGAAAATTGGATTCAGTTTTGGGCGGAAACAGGTCGGAAGAGAATAAAATGAACCTCGTAGGACACATACTCTTTGGTACAACCCTTTACCAAAGCTGAATAATTGGCAGCAATGAGAAGAGAATCTTCGATGGCCTTGCCCCTCCAAAGAGTTGTTGTTTCTCCTCCAATGGCATTTTGGGACAATTATAACTACAATGAAAACAAGAACCACTTGCCTAGAAGTTTCAATGCCAAATTGCAACTTGCAGAGAAAAATTAAAAACCATTTCTCTACGTCGCCCAATTTTACTTTTAAAGCCTATGTGTTGTTTGCCAACTTTTTCTTAATCAAACAAATAACGGATTTTTGCTTTTATTTTTCTTATGCGAATATTGTCAATAGTTACTTTGGTTAGTTCCCAAATTTCTGTTTCCTTTTTGTCTTTTGTTTTCTTCTTGTCAATGACTAAGCGGATGTCTTGCAATCTCCAAATCGGTCTAACAACTCTTCTAGGAATCCAGCCTAAAGACTAAACTTTGAAATCGGTAGGGAAGAAGTGTTACAAACAGGTGATTAAATTTTACGTCAAAAGTGTAGAGGTTCTCATTTATTGATAACATTCGTTACTAAAGTACTATACAATCAGTGACGGAGCCAGGAATTTAAGATAGAGGGGTCTAAATATTTAATTTTTTAAATTTTAAGGAGCCCAGTGCACCACTAACCTCTAAATAACTCCGTCCTAATATATATATATATATATACATGTGTATATATATATATATATATAATTATTTAATAATCTTGAGGGTGGAGGGCCCAATGCACCACTGACCCCTACCTACTTCCGTCCCTGTATACAATTCATATTTCTTCGTTTAAAGTCCATACTTCATCTAAGAAAGAAAAAGTTCAAATCTACTTCAATTCTTGCCTTAGAATAATATATAACATTATTAGCCTTTTTCTTTTATATAAAAACTAATTTATTAATTTAAAAAACATTCCACTAATTATAATTTAGACGATAGTAACAAAAAGCATAGAAAATATTTTTTCTACACTTCACAGTGAAAGATTTAGTCCAATTAAGGATGACAGGAGGTATTATCAAGTTCAGGCCACCTATAACTCAGGCTTAACCTGATTTTTTTTCATGGATTGAGACTGAAATGAAGTCACTTTACTCAAAGCAATCAGGTCAAGTTGACTCTTCTAAGATCAAGTCTAACTTGAAACATGGTTACTTCAATTTGGCTCGTTAATGTCAGGTCAGGTCGAGTTAACATTTTCAAACTAGATTCCAACATGAAGTCTGATTAACTTTAGATCAAATCGAACCCAAATTACCATCCCTACGTGTAACTCTATTATGGGTAATTGATTATGCATATATACAATAAGTTTAACTATATATTTAATATAAAACATATTTTAGATTTATAACTAATAGAATTATCTTTTGATCATGATTAATGAATTCTCATAATTTCGATACTGTTCCAAAATAAATTAATTATAACACAAATTTGTTTCTCAATCTTTCTTAATTCAATCTCAATCTATGTTACTTCAACATGAATAAATAATTATTGACTAAATTATCACCTATTTGATTATATAATTAAAAATTAACCATTTACAATTACATCAACAAAAATAAAATCAATGCATAATTTAAAAGCAAATAAACTCAATAATAATTATCTTTTCATCTCAATTTTCTTATGAAGTGTATAGATTCATTTGAAATTTGAAATTTATTGCTAGTATGAAAACTAAATGAAAATTTAAATTAGTTATCAATGAAATCAATTATAAAAGATTTATATAAACTCGATATTATCAATCAATTTTTATTTATTAAGAATAGAAAACTGGTCATTTGAATTTCAATATAGTAAACTAAGAAACATATTTATTATTAATTTCAATAAAATAATTACTAAGTCATTGACTATGTAAAATAACTCTGCAGCATAATATTCCTTTAATTGCATTATTTTTTTAAATCTAAATTAAGAATAATAATGTCGTGATTTCTATACAATATGTATTATAGATATAAATTTTGTGTTTGAATTACTTGAAAGTAAGAAAAGTAATCCTAAATCAAGATTATACATATTTGAGTTTGCTTGTGATGTATCATCTAAGTTTATTCTTCAGTTTTAGTGTTGCATAAAGTTGCTAGAATTGATCTCACATATGTAACTTAATTATTTTTTCATATGAGGGTTATAATTTAATGACTTGATCTCAAATTATTGATCGATTATTTGTTGAAGACTCATTAAATATTTGATTATTGTTATAGGTGATGTCAATTTGCTTAATATCTTGAATTTGAAGTTGTAAGGGTTTATGTCTTAGTGACATGTTCTTATGTAGGTGTTGATTTGCTTGTTAAAGACCTATAAAATATTCAAGTGTTGGTATACACATAATTTGGTGTTATTTTGGTCACTGATGTCAACTTCATGATACTTCAGTGCTTTTCCTTATAGGTTTCGTGAAGTTTTGATAATTGAGTGCATTAGTGTAGCTGCAACAATTTATTAGAGCTCTTAATAACAAACCTAAAATTTTGAGGTGCTTTTAAGGCTTATTCCTTCATTCCCTTTAAATGTTATGAAATCCTCTATTATAATGGTTTAATAAATGTTGTGAAATCCTCGATTATAATGGTTTACCAAAGCTTGTAGCATTAATTTGAATAGCAAATGGTGTCAATTAATTATTCATAGAATTATTATTTATAAATTTATTCTTGATTCATCATGCTACATGACAATCTTTAATTAGACAGAGTAAAATTGAAAATGAATAATTTTTGTAAACTCAATTTCTTTTATCCTAACAGTCTGCAGCTAATTCTTAGATACCTTAATTATTTGAGATTTCAACTTAATATTTGAACATGAATTGTTGATACATATATATATATACACATCAGTGAGATGTTATAGAAAAGAAAATAGGAATTATGAATGATGAGATGTAGTTGAATGGATAAGAATGATGTTATATTAAAGGAAGTCAATTTGGGACAAAATTCAAGTTCTTAATGTAACATTCCATCCCCATATTAAGGGTTAGGACCAGAAATTTCAGTACATGTGAGCTCAAAGAGAAATTAATACAATGCATTTTCTTGCTCATGCGTCATATTAGGATATATGTACATAAATACGGAATGTTTTCGTATAAAAAGTGGTATATGCATTCATTGACAACTTCCAGGTATAATTGATATTAAATGTGATTTTGTTGAAAATGAGGAGTAGAAGGAGTAGAAAGAGTGATCTTGGTATGCGTTGTGATGAGGAAAGATTTAGAAACAAGATTGGTAGTGATCTGGAAAATGTTCACTGAGTGTGCTTCGGTCTATTAGCCATACCTTTTTCTCTAGTTATCCAAACGAGATTATTCTTGATTTGGATTAAACTAGAAACGTATGGCTACATTTCTTATGAAGACATCAAATTTCAATTCTGTCTCTAAGAATCTCA
>JAOQMQ010000006.1:12087957-12112133 GCA_027563845.1 Erythroxylum subrotundum
TGCATTCCATCTCATGAATGCATGAAATATAAAGGAGTTGTGACTCGAGTCGCCTATTTGAAGCGCTTCCACGTAGATCTTTGCTCCGTGAACTCTGATTCTGCACGTAGAGCTATGATCCGTGAACTATATTCTGACTGAGCTCTATGGGCCAGTATTCTGTTTTGATTGAGCCTTACGGGCCAGTACTCTGTATATGTGAGAGGCACTCAGTCACAACATCCCATCTAAATGGCATATGCATAATATAAATGTTTAAGTGCACTGAATGTGAAATTGGAATTCTATATGATGTGGGATATATTTATTATGTGATTGGGTGAACCATCGATGATGGTCACTCATTGAGTTCTCAAAACTCAACTAAAATTTGTAATTATTTTTCAGGATCAGAAGAATACCCGGTTAGGCTAACGGGAGTATACCTACAACATACAAGTGAAGAATAGGGGTCGGGATCAGTTCGCGTCTGCATTGAATTTCTCTATTTTGTATTGAATTGGTATTCCGCAACTTTTGTATAATTTTTTATTTTGAAATGTCTCAAGTGTTTTGTAATTGTGAAATGGTGCAAATGGCCATATAAGAATTTTGTAAATTGCATTGTATAATTGAAAAGGGCTTATGCCCTATTTGGTTATTGACTTTCGCATGTGTGTTTGTGTTTTCTGGAAAAAAATATAGATAATATTATACCGAAAATATGTGTGAGTGTTTTAGCACGCCACCCTCGCGGGGCACGGACTCGGATATCACCATCGATGTCGGGTTCGGGTCATTGCGGGAGTGGGGTGCTACACTTAATAAGGGAGAAATGTGTGTTCTGACTTCAGGGTAAAAACTGAATCAATCTAGGCTGAAGGAGGCAAAGTTGTCTTCTAGAAAGTTGTAGCTTATCTTTCTAGCTTTCCAACGGTATATAATATGAAAATTTTGGACATAAAAGTTAAGAGATATGATCATTACAAGTGGAGATATTTTGGAGAGTGTAGTTGTGATTTAGAACTTTGGGTGATGTGAGAAGGACCCCTAGAATCCCATCGTCTGGTTCAGGTTTAACTGAACCATCGTTTGATGCATCATTGAATGAATCCTTCATCTGATGCATCATTGAGCAAGCCATCGTTTGATGCATCATTGACTGAATCCTTCGTCTGATGCATCATTTAGCAGCCTTCGTCTGATGAATCTTTGACCCAGCCTTCGACTGATGCTTCTTTGACCAAGCCTTCGTCTGATGCATCTTTGACCAAGTCTTCGTCTGATGTGTCTTTAACCCAGCCTTCGTCTGATGCATCTTTGACCTAACCTTCGTCTGATTCATGTTTGACCAAGCCTTCGTCTGTTTCATCTTCGATTGATTCCTCCGTTTATGTCTTGTTTTGAAGTGTGTCCTTCATCTGCGTTTGGCTTCGACGTGTGGACTACGTCTTGCTTCGACGTGTGTCCTTCGTCTGCGTCTGGCTTAGACATGTCCATCTGCTTTGTCTACGTCTTGCTTCGACGCGTGGTCTGTGTCTTGCTTTGACGTGTGTCCTTCGTCTACGTCTGGCTTAGATGCGCCCGTCTGCTTCATCTGATCAATTTGCTTAGATGTGTCTGCTTCGTCTGATCCATATGCACTTTTGGAAATTCGACCTGAACATGTTCCATTCTTTTGACCATAACTTCTCCATCCGACCTCCAAATGACATGATTTTTTATTCAACGGTTTCCTAACACTCTTATCCATCTCTCCGTAAGAATTTATAGCTTTTAGTTTTGATTTTGAAATAGATTTATTGAATCAAAGTAAAGGGTCAGTTGGAAGAGTATGAATTGGATATTTTACTGAACATACTTCAGTATTTTGATTATTTCTTGATCTGTAGAGCTAAAAATGAGATGATTCTTATCTATAAATAAAATAGAGACATAGAGCTACAAATTATCTGAAGAAATCGAATTTTAATTCAGTCTCTAAGACTTTCAATTTCTGGACGGAAGTTGAGTATGATGTACTATTTCAGTATAAGAACAGTGCGGAAATGGGCCCAAATTTGATTATTGTTTTCCTCATATGCATAAGATGATCGTTTCAGTTTAATAATAGTCCGAAAATGGTTGGGACATAACTTCCAAATTTCTGAACCAAATTGAATGATTTTGGTGTCATTAGAAAATTAAGATAATGGGGAACAAGTATCCTGAAGAAATCAAATTGTAATTCTGGTTTGAGGTTTCCAAAATCTGTTCTGAAATAGGAGAAATGAGTTTGTTTTGATGTTGACTGGTGTGGGCACGCCACCCTTGTGGGATGATGGCTAATGAGGGTTAACTGAAATGACCCAGTGCCCTAATAGGGTAACAGGTTCACGTTTTATGATATCAGAGTTGGGCTCCGAAAAATACGGGGTCCAACAAGAATAGACTCTGTCGGAGAAGAGTAAGAATCTCTTCTAGTGTATTTTAAGGATTTTTAGAGATAAGAGGAAGGGATTTTGGAGTTTTGGCCTATTGACGAAACTTTATGATGGGAAGGAGCAAAGGTATTGTTGTGGAAAGAAGAGGATAGATCAACTGAACTTGTTTCTTGGGTCGAGAAAGAAAGTTGACAAGAATATTCTGATGTCCCTTAATATGGGGAATGATGAATTTATAGCAGGAGAACCATCCTTGCCATCAAAGCAAATGGTTGTCTAGTAGTGTCTTCTTTTTAGGCTCAAGAATCTTAGGAAAAGTTGTGTTGTCTATTTACATCACAAAGTGATAAGGCTAAAATGGAAATTAAAGTTTTCAATTCTCTTTTTTACCATAAAAATTTATGGCTAGAATGGTAGTGCTTTTCAGATTCGTTGAATTATCCATTGGCACGACCACAGTAGTGACGTTTCTCGTCAATCTCCTCAATGAGAACAACACCCCAATAATGGTCACTAACGTCTGTCTACAAGATGCACTAGCCTTTATCAGGAATCTTTAAAGTTGGTAGATTCTGACAGGCTTTCTTTAAGTGTTGTTGGCTCTAGTTTGATCTTTACTCCGTAGTGGTGGATTCTTTTTCAGCAAATTTTATAAAAGAGATGTATAATCAGCTATGTGGGGGATGACATCTCTAATGTAGTTAACTATTCCAAGTAATTGTTGGATTTATTTAGTGTTGAGATTTTCATTTGGAAAATGCAATAGTTCACTAGTGATACGTTAACTAGGCTAATAATAACCATTATAAAAATGCATACCCAAAACTTTTATTTGGGTTGTCCTAATATGGCTCTTTTTTGCTGAGAGTTTATTCCATGTTGTTTGTGAGATCAAAAAAAAGTTGGAGTATTGCTTTGTGTTCTTCATGGGTTTACGAATATTGTAGTATGTCGTCAATATAAACCAAGGTGCTTGAGAGAATGGGCTCATAGATTTTTTTCATGGCCCGTTGAAATAATAAAGAGGCAACCTTGAGTCTAAATGGCATTACTATCCGTTGATACTGGGCATTAGGAATATAGAAGGTTGTCTTGTATCTTTCCTGGGGGTCTATTCCCAATTGCCAAAATCTTACTTTCAAATCAAACTTGGAGAAAATTGTAGCTTCTTTGAGAAAGAAGACTTGAATACTAATCTTTGGCAAGGGAGACTTGTCATCTTGTGGGAAAGCATTAAGAGGTTTATAATCAATCACTAATCTCTTTTTCCCACGTTTATGTTCAGATCTTTTGTTCACATAAAAAACCTGAGAAGCTTAGTCTGGATTTGTGGGCTCGATTAATCCATGCTGTAGTAGGATGGCACATTTTTCTTGGGCTAATTTTAGATCGTTAGGGTTCATATCTGGATGAGTTGCATTTGTAGGATTGATATCCTCATTTTTGTTGGTCGGGAGATGGATGAAGAAGCGAGGATTCTTTCATAGAGGATGAGGATGAGAGAACTGTGCATGGTTCTCAGGACAGTGTTCTTAAAATTGGTAGGGCCTTGTATAGAGGTGGCACTTGTGTGAGTTCAAAAACATTTTTTATGTCAGTGTGGGCACTGAAATTGGCACGGTATTTAATCCTTGAAGGGAGGAATTGTAATGGAGATGCCTTACAATAGACATTCATGTCAATAAGACTATCTGGGCCAGGGAGATGGCTTTCAAGGACTTTAGTCCAAACCAAACAGTCAGGAAAGAAGCGGATCCCTATTTTCTTTTTTTTATAAGCCCAATTTTAAAAGAATTTCCAACAGTAGCAGTGAAATACTCATCATATGAGCTTCATGCTTCAGGAGGTAAAATGTTGGGCTTTAGAATACATCGATATGATCCAATGTCCATACAACCAATAATTTTAATGGGCCTATCATATTTGTCTTATTGTAGTAACTGGACATAGATATAAGGTCAAGGAATTATGAGGGGTCTGAAATCTACCTTCAAATACTTTTGTTGTAACATGTATAACATGTCATCTTCAGTATCATAAAAAATGGAGATATCAGATGATTCAAACTAGTCGTCAGAAGAATCAAGTGGAACAACAAATTTGGTCTCTTTGTCTTCACTGGATTGTTCTTCAATGAAATCTTCAATGTTTCCATCATCTTGGATAGGCACGATAGCTTCAATGGAATTTAATAGTTTGACATCCCTTTTCGTCTTATTAGGATATTGACAAGCATAATGTCCCAGCTTGCCACAGATAAGATGTCGATTTGTCTTCTTTGCCTGAGGATTTCTTTGTTTGAAGAATCTGACAAATTTACATCGTTTCTTTCTTCTGAATGGAGGATAATTTCTTCTAGAAGAAATGTGGGATTGATGAGATTTCTTGTAGTAAGAACTGTTTGTGGTGATGTTTCTTTTTTGTATGACACTTATAGTCTTTTTTCTCCTTACAAATAAGGCTTTTTACAAGCCTTTTTTAGCAGAGGACCAACTTTCATCATCTTTTTAAAAAACGTTTGTTGATCACACAACTTGTCAAATAAAGCTAGGGCAAGTTGATAGATTCTCTAAGAGATATATCCCTCATATCTCTTCGTAATGCGGCAATGGTCCTTTGTAATTCAGGTTGTAACTCTTCTAGAAGAGAGGAAATGAATGTATAATGGAGGTTAACATCATTGAATCCATTGAGAAGATAATAACATTCTGTCATAAATTGAAAATGTTTATGTAGATCTCTTCTATCCAAAGAACATCATTTCATCTAAAACATTCCTGCTTGATTTGTTTATCAATGAGCTGGAAATCACCAATAAACTCTTTATGAATTATGCCAAGAAGTAATCCATTTGAAGTAAATTGAATGTATTGCAGTCGTCGATAATCATCTAGACTTTTTCACCATTCTTGCTAAGTGCCGGTAAAATGAGAAGTAAACTTAGACAAAATATCTCTTAATGGATTATTTGGTCAAGTAATTTGCAAGTAAATCCAAGCACTGAATTCATGGAGGTGCTCTCTCCATTTTTTAGGTAGAAGATCATCGAAGGTAAACCAGGGTCCTGAAGTAGGTCTGGTTCGTGGTAGTACTAGTGCTACAGGTGGTGAGGTTGTGAAAGGTTCAGTTCCTATGGATTCAACTTCACTAATAACTGGTTCAACCTTAGTAGGTTCAAGCATGGTCATCATAATCCGAGCTAAGTAAGATCAACAAATTGTTTAGACTCATTTAAAGATGGTTCGGATATTTCAGAAGCTTGTTTATATATACTAGAATGCACAGAGGGGCATTCTTCATCAGATATATCAGGAATGAATACTGGTGCAAGAGTTGTTGTGATGAACTTTGATTAAGGAGCTTTGTCTTTCCTAGTAGAGGGGGAGGTTATGTTTTTGGTGGAGAAGAAGGTGGAGTGGAATAATGGTAGTTTGATCATGAGATTTGTCTATTACCATATACAAGGCATCTGAAGTGGAATTGAGGATATTGAGATCTATTGTATGATTATACAAATCGTAGATTATTTGATGGTGTAGAGTGACCATAATAGTTGTAGGATTTTGTCTGCTCCAGTAATTCGGATCTGGACTTGGAGTCGTTCAGACAAGATGAGATCATCCAACCTGATATTAAAATCAGGGGCCATAATGAGGATGACATTTTTATTATTGAGGGTTGTCAGCAGAGTACTAATTAGTGCATGACATTGTCAAGAAGGGGTATCCTGGTTGTAACAAGAATTCCTTTTCTTCCATGGAGGGTGAGCACAAGATGAATAGCTCCAATATGAAGATGAGTATAATTTTGTTCTCTCCAAAGGGAGACGAGCTCCTTTGAAATTTCTAGCTTCACATATTGCTCTGTTATAGTGGCTTTTAAACCACATTATTCCAGACGGAAACTTTGGATAATTTCTTTAAGTTTCGGACAATATGTAAAGAGATGATTCTTATACTTTTTATCCAAGAGCGGTCACGGGAGTAGATACTATAGGGATAAAGCAAATGTAAAGAAGCATTAGAAATATGACTTTCAGTAGAAAGATGAGTGATTTCAACAAGGTTTTCAATTTTATTGGAAAGAGTATGTTTAACATGAGAAGGGAAATTGACAACAGAAAGGTTGAAGAAAGATGTAAAGACATCGGCTACTTAATTAATAAAGAAGATAGAAAAACCAAAATGAAGGGACTTTTTATAATGTTGAGTTCTGTAATTTAATCATAATTCAGAGAAGGTTTTAGATATCTAATTTTGCTTTGACCAAATGGTTAGGTCCTGCAAAATATAAATTAGGAAGTTATGGAGGAAGTTTAAACTCTTGGACGTAAAGCTTTAAAAGAAAGTAAACTAAACCCTTTATTCATAAGGCTTGAAGAAGTTGAGGAAAGAATAGTTACTCAATTTTATTCAAGTTATTGTATTTAATACCGTTATGATAATTCTGATTTTATATCAATCAAGTAATTTATTTTAGATGTTTTACATTTTACAGATTTTTCGACAATTCATAAAAGATAAGTAAATTTAATTTTTTCTAAGACTTACATTTACATGTCATTAGATTAAATCCATAAATTTTCTCTTTCTTTGGAATTATTCATTTTTTATGATCATTTTCTTTTTTTTTTTCCTTCATCTATTATTAGGATAATTGAACTTTTTCAGAAAAGTTAGATCATCGGTGTGAGACATGGAATAAAATTCGACCTCAAAAGGGGAGGGATGTTATTAAGTAATTAATATATTTTAAGAAAACGCACCTCTCTGTACAAATAAATGATTCAATAACCATTTTATTCAAGTCAGGAAATCTATTTATAGTTTATTCGTATTCGTTACTGCTATTTCCTTTGTGCATTGGCACTAATCTTGATACCATCGACTGCGGTCAGAAGTACAAATTGTAGGGGACAAGTACAACACATATCCTATTGGTTTTATGTCCTTACTTTTCAATTGATAACGAAATTATAAATTACTTTTGGCCTATTAATTGTAGACTTCAAAAATACTAAACTACAGTATGGGCCAAAAGTAGGGAAAGGCTAATAAGTTGCTTCACTAGAGCATGCTTTGAAATGTATTTCTATTGTATTTTGCATTCGTAAAAAGGGCTTTTTAACAGTTTATCAAACGCCAATAATAAAAGTAAAAGAAAATAGAAGATATGAACACTGCCTGCACAAGTAACTAACACATAATCCTCAACTTAAACCAAGGAGTTAGCTGATGATTGGATCTAACCAGGGATCTAAACAATATATGATGTATTGTATTACTTTTCATTTCCAAGGACAATAAATATGCAACTTATTGTTAGATTATTGCTCCTTTTGAGAAAAGAGTATTTTAAGAATTAACTCTACAAATCAAAGATGTACACATTAAATCTTTAAACTACTAAGAATTAAGAGATTGAATGAACAATGAGGTCATATCTATACATTCAACTACACAGTAGTCCATTGACTTGCAAAACAAAACCGGAGGAGGGGCCTCAATTGCAACGTAACAAAGCAAATATGTTTGGCCTCAACTATGTTACGCTCTTGGCAATCTTGACGGTGCTGTAGAAGCGCTTCAGGTCCTTCATAGCCTTTTCCTCGATCTGAATGGATCGAATCGATGATGGTGTATCAATCTCAGGTTTGAACCAGCGGTTCATCCCAGGAGAATCTGACGGTGATCCCTGGCCACTGGCAACTGCAAACCCAGTCGTTCTCAACTTTGGACTGTGGGAAATATTACCCTGCTGTTTTCCCTAATATTCAACAAGCAGACAAAAACAGCAGAAATGCATGCCTATGAAGTTCACACGTATGTTCAACCAGAAAAATGATTGAAATGGAAACAGTGCATGATAAATCAAGTGAGTCATTTAATCAACAAGAAACGGAAGTTGAGGAGCCGTATCCAGGGAAATAAATAATCCTATGAAATCATGGAATGAATATGAGGTCCACTTTCCATTTTCAAAAATATTAATGGAGCATTGGCCTATATGAATAGTAAGTAAGTAAATCCCCATAAAAAAGAACAAGGGTTAATATGAATACCTGCTGCACTTGAATATCCCTAAGAGACGGACGAGAAATGTGTGGTGGAGTCCCAGAAGCCCAAGTAGGGACCCCTTTTTCCACATCAGAGTCTTGCGATGGATGTGCTCCGATAACAGGTATTGGTTTGGATGGCAAAAATGAACTTAGCAAAACTTTCCCGTCAATTCTGTCATTTAAATGATCCTCCATGTGATCCTTGTTCATTATTGGTTGACTAACTTTGACTTTGCTCTGCTCATCCTGAATCTCACGAAGTGTAGTAGATCCCTTTGAAACCTTAGCCCCACCCCATGCAGGACCCTCACTTTTAGGTGTTAGTGGAGGTGGACAAGCTTCTTTGGGGGTATCATCAAGGGCACCACTTAAGAACATGGAAAGCCCACCTTTTCGATTCTTCTTCTTAGATGGAGCAAATGATACACTTTTACCTTTTGATAATTCAGAATTGCAATTTTTCTGAACAAAGAAGTCGTTGGGGGCTTGGTTCCCCACACATTGCTCAGACATCCAAGGTTGCTCCTTAAAAATATTGAAAACAACCAAATGTGAGATGTCTTAAACTTAGCTCTGACATCTCAAATTTCTATCCTGGATAACTTGAAGAAAATAACCAATATAATTTCTCAAATGTTGAACTATAAAATACCAAAAACTGTTACTTATCTGTCTAACATCATCAAATACCTAAGCACAATTCATTTGAAAATTGGAGGCAAATGATTGTGCAGAAACCTTACCTTCTTAGATTCTTCAGAAACCTCAACATTCAGGAGTTCCTTTTGAGAGTTTGATAATACCTCACTTCCGCTAATACTAGTCACTGCTTCCAATTGTCCCAACTTTTGTTTGCTTCTTCTTTTTTGTTTCTTTGAAACCTCAGCCCTTTTGTTCCCTCTCACGTCTAGCAAAACTGATGCTGATCCTTTTGACTGTGCAGTCCCTACTGGAACACCAAGCTCTACTAGTGAACTTTCAAGTGCTGGCCTTGTTTTCAGCTTTGCAGTTTGTTGGTCATCAAGAAGATGACCATTAGCTTGTTTTGTCTCAAGTATCTCAATCTGTTGTAACTTCTTTCGCAAAGCTCTAACTTGTTTTGAAACACCTTGAGCTAAATCATCTTTAGGTTGTAGAAAAGAGTCTGATCGCTGAACTGCCTCCGTTAAATTACGTTTATTATTATCGTAGTCACGAGTTCTTACAACTTCACTTTGACAGTCTTCCTCTTCACTATTTATAATAACAGGGAAAGTAGCTGTTGGAGTAGGCAACTTACGGTAACTCCACGGTTCAGATGACTTTATATCTAATAGATTTTCAAGGCTAACTAAGAGCTCTGGCGCAGCACTAGCAAATGCATGCGATGAAACAGTTAGGATGTAGTCAAGGTTGTGAATGACTATACCCTGCAACATGACACCAAAACAGTGATAGATCAATATAGAGTGTGACCATTGCAGCTGCATTGCCTACAGCAAACTAAACACCAGGAGTACATATAGCAAAATAAAGAATGAAACATGAAAAAAGACAGAACATCCAAGAAAAAATATAACAATGATTTGTGTCAGGCATGATACAAAAACTATTGAGACTGTATTAGCATAAAAATTATGATGAACCTCTATTGAATGTGAGAAAACCCCACTAGCCAAACTGACATCATTTTACCTACAATTGGCCCAGGCAGGCTGACTTTGAATCCAACATGTCATGAGTAAAATAACTTCATCTGAGGAAGCTTACTTGGTTCAGAAATATTTTTTGTAGTTAAGTAATACTGCACGGTCATCATGCAAAAGCCTTTGAGATTTTTCTTCAGAATTCTACTATCATCTCAAGAAATACCTCACAGTAATTGCGCAGATCATCAGCTCCAAGAGAATCAGCAATTTCAAGCATTTGAACAGCATTCCGTGGCTCAACAAGGCTTTCAGCTGCAACTTTTTCACAAAGGGCTTTTAAGCTGGGAGGTGCTGGCTGACGCCAACAATTATCATTCTGGGAAGTTGGCAACGCATGGTTAGACACCATGTCATTGAACATCAAATCTTCATCAAATTCTGCTTCCTTCCCAACTTGTAACTTCTTTATCTGAGAAGTTTTGGTCACATTTAGAGAATATTTTGGATGATAGACCGAACTCAGAATCAGTAGATGTGTTTCACCAACTGAAACTGAGGTAGCCCTTTTCACACCATGTACGCGAGTAGGAAGTGGTAGCTTATCTTTATCTTTTTTCCCATCCCACATGTAAACATCACCAGAAGCAGTAACAACAGCACTCCAGTATTTCCCAGCAGATATACTCACCACACTTTTTCCACACAGTGAATAGAGCTGCAAGAGAAATTGGTGTAACATCTTTCACAATAGCTTCTAGAACATAATCAAACAGACAAAGTTTGATTCAGAAAAACCTGTTGACATCTAAGATCAGCATCTGCTGAGACCCAATAAAATAATGCACCATCATCTGTGAGAGCCAAGCTATGGACCATCCCAGCAGCAATAGCTGACACATGAAGTCGTTCCATTCGATGGAACTTTAGAAGGGTGCTTCCACTCATCTTTAAATTTCTAGTAACAATGACACGTCTTGGTGTAACAAGTCGATGACCCCAAGTGTAGATCTGTGAACAAGACGTGTTTAGTATTTAGCTCTATTACAGCTGAAAGGTAACAAGATGTTCATGAAAACAAGACTAGCCCACGAGATGAAATCAAAATCAATAAAATGCCAAGGCCTCAATTAAAGCTAAAAAGGTAAGGAGTATGCATGTCTTTGAAATCACTCAAAATTACCTCTCCATCAGGTCCCAGCACAACTGTGTGATACTTTGCCGCTGAAACTTTAGTGAAGACCTTACCTTTCAAGTACTCAACCACTCTTGGAGTGTAATTGGATGCCGAATTAGAGGTTCCATAACCAAGTTGACCTTCTCTGTTACAGCCCCAGGTGAAAACTTCACCAGAATCAGAAACCACAACAGTGTGTTTGTTTGCTGCAGCAACAGCAACAACCCTTGACCTTAGGGAAGTCACTTTCCGAGGTGTGGGTTGAGTATCAACAGTGTAGCCAAGCTGACCCTCTGCAGAGCATAGATAAGTAGCATCTTTGAAATATGCACACAAAGTTGTACATACCTAAAATTCACCAAAAATAGGGTAGACAATATCCACCTCGCCAAGAGAATCAAACATCATAGAGGTGATATTGAAATTGGATGCTACAGGTTTTAAAATTTTCCTCAGTCAACAGAATCCAAATTTACCTCTATTGGATCCCCAGGTGAAAACTTCCCCACCCTCAGTAGCCAGAACAGTGTGATGTTTAGCAGCTGCAATTGCCTTCACACGGCGGGACCCCAGGCCAAAAGTCACCAGACGAGGAGTAATAACTGCAGCTTGACCACTGAAAAGTAAAAAAGGAAACTCACCATGTTTGTTAACAAGTTAGTCAAACAAATCAATGTTTTCTTATATAGATATGATTTGCCAGGAGTTTCTTGCTATCATTTCACACAAACAGAACAGCGAGAACAGAGAGAAGGGTAAAGAATTCTTGACTGCTGCAGTCAGAACATGCAGGAATGGAGTAATACTTACTAATAACCAATTTATAGACACATCTTCTAATTACATAAATACAAATAAAGTTTACAGCTTCCAAGATTCACAATTTATTTGTGGGCATGGACAATGGATCAAGAGTAATATTATACCTATGGATATCAAAGTCAGGATGGCCAAGGCGACCCCCTCTTCCAAATCCCCATGTGTAGACCTCTCCTTGTGCACTAACTGTTACACTATGGAACTTTGCAGCAGAGACCAATTTAACAAAAGAGCCATGAAGTGTGTCAACCTTACAAGGGAGCTTTTGTATATGTGCATTTCCAGTTCCGAGCTGAAAATTTGCACCACTTCCCCAACTAAACACCTCGGTGGCTACCAAAGATGGAAATAATAGTAAAAAGTCACCACCATATAAAAAGAATGAGTTTGCAAGAACAATAAGATACCCATCAATCAAGTTGTAATATAGCAGTGTGTACCCGAATCTTGTTTCTCTCCAATGGCCTTTATTACTGGTCCGGATAGCAGATCTATTGGTGTACGGTATTTAGAGTCTTCTGACAAAATAGAAGCACCAGATTGAAGAAGCAGACTCGCCACTGTAAGATGGCCAAAATGTAAAGCCCTATGGAGACTACTCCATCCTGATTCTCCATCCTAAAATGAATAATTTTTAAATTTCATCAAGGGTTGGGTGAGGTGTTAGTCATATGATCAGAGAATACACGATTAAATTGCAACATAATACTTAGAATTGCAACTAATGAATTTTCTAATTGGAAACAAGCTAACAATAAGAAAATAATGGAAAACATCTTTTGGAGCTTCCCAAATGCAATACAAATTTAGAAAAATGAAAAGCAGTTTTTCCAAACATTTTCTACATTTTCAATTAGGAAGAATATGTGTTGACTACAAAAATCCATGTCCCTTTTCTCTAGAAAGCTTCGTGGAAAATTGCTCACAACAACTGAGCAGACCTTAAGACTCCGATAAGACTCTCTCGGAACTGCAGAGGCTCATCCAACATGTTCTATTTATCTATTAAACTAATAAAGAGCAGATGAAGTTTCTTCTCTCATTGAATAAGCAAAAAGGATAAAAAAGCATCACAACAACACAGCATCATGCACATATCCACAACTGGGACAACAAAATCAATTATTAATGAGTCTTCAATACCAAAACAAATAGACTGATTCTAGAGCCTATGAAGAATAATTGAATGTCAACTTTACGACACAATTATATAGATCCATAGTCATTGATTGTCAATTAGAGGATCTTCAACCAAAATACATTGCGTTTCAACAGAAGAGAGTTTGTTTTAAAGTGAGCTATAAAAGTGAAAGTCAAATAAAATACGAAATTAGTTTTTTTACCAGCTCTGCTGTTGACCATTCTGTTTTGGGAAGTGAACCAATTAGTTCAAAAATGTCTTTACTTTAAGAACATTTTCAGAGCAGTAGATAAAAGATAAGGAGTGTTACACACCCTAGCATCAGGATCAGCACCAAATGCAAGAAGCCTCCTAACAATAGGAATGTGATTCCTCCAAATTGCGACATGAAGGGGTGTCAGACCGAACTTGTTTCTTGAGTTAATATTACCTCCATTCTTCTTAAGTTGAGCCAACGCCGAATCTACATCAGCCAAAGAACCTTCTTGCACAGCAATCCATAAGTCCTTTTGGGAACCACTAAGTGAAAATTTCCGAGCATGTATTTGATTGTTCTGCTTTTGTCCTCGAGCTGGAAACAGCAACTCCATTTTTATTATTATTAATAGTCTAAACTACTCTTTCTATTATCTGCTGCTTGATGTTTCTAAACAGACACTTATGTCTTCCCTAGATATAGCCACACCCACTCTTTACTCATTACACAGCTACCAAAGTTATCTGGCCCTTGAACAACATTCTTACACAAACTAAGAAGTATACATAACTTGAACTAATTCCATTTAGAATCCGGTTTTATATCAACAAACTGTTAAGCCACCATCATCATCTCCATCTGTATCATGAATGCAGACCAGTTCCAACAACCACTCACAGATTCCCATCAACAGTAGAGAATCTTCTAACAATCAATCAAAGTGAACAGCATTAACAACTGCTGGTTCATAAATACACCTACAGGGAAAGAAAAAATAGTATTAGTACATTGCAGAAGAAAAAACACAATAACAGAGAAGAATCTACCGGACTACAATTTTCTTTTCTTTTTATTTAACATTTACAAAGTTCTGGAAAGTAAAAAGAAAAAGAACAGGGCAATCGTAAACAACCTCATGATAAGAAAATGAGTAAAAAGTAAAAACACATGAAGTGATTCACATAAGGATTACACACTTATGATGCTTCATTAGGAAAATGCACCTGAAAAGGAAGCAGCATAAAAGTCAGATAGGTAACAGGTACACTAATCTATCCAGATAAAATCAACAGATCCACATTCAAGTACATAATTGACAGTAACATACTTCGCAACAAACCACTAATACGTGTTACTGAAGCAAAGGAAAGTTTCAAATTTGAATACCAATTGAATGATTATTCAAATAATTTAAAGCTTCATAACTAATATGCTGGCTTTCATATTTCAGTAAAATGAAAACGCTCTGGATAAGTCTTTTATCATTCAACACGGAACTTACTAAAAGTAACAAGCCCCACTGAGGCAATGCTGCATGTAAGTAATTCCAAAGGCAACTTGGAATGAGAAATCACATATTTAGAAAAGTTCAAAAATAAAAATGCAAACAACCAAGGACTAAGTGAGATCCCGACCTAAGCCCCATGGAAGAAAACATTTAAAGAAAGTCTCGGCGTTTTCGTATGTCAATACGCTTCCGCCCCTAAAACGAATCCAAGCAATCGAAAGAAAGACGACCTAGTTAAGCTAAGAATTCAACAACGGAAAGAAAACTTCATAACCAACCAACTAAGAGCATCCCAACTACAGTTAACAAAGAATAGGACCCCAGTTACACACAAAACCTAGATCCAAATTGCATGCCTGATCATAAACAAACCCAAATCAAAAAATTGGCAAACTTTAACAACCAAAACAACAAGAATCGACATCAGAAGCAACAAATCCTACATCTCTCTAACTAATTCATGAAATCACCCCCAAAAGTTAACGCATATTAGGATTTGCACAAATTCACAGGGAAAAAAAGAGTCCCAGAACCAGAAGTCGTAAAAGCATTGAACTCAACAAAATTATAACTGTAAGAGTCCACAAAAAAGAAAAAAAGAGAAGTGAATGGAGAAAACAATAACATTCTATTGAGAATGAAAATGTCAAAATCACCTTAGGCCTTCACTCGAGAAACAGAAGTGAAAAGAAAAATAAGGTAAGGATGGTTATATGCGCTTGGTTTCTGTTTCAAAAGAGAATCAAACCGTAGAATATGCCTCGACGAAACCAAACCAAACCAAGGCATCAAAATAAAAGATCTAGCTCCTGTACTGCATACGAAGGTCAGGAATGGAGTTAAATTCTAGGACTAGAGGTGGCACCGTGCGAGTCTATGAAAAGTAACCACTTGGATTTTACCACGTAAGGTAGAGTGCGTGTGCCGGTGATCCAGGGGTATGACACGTGGCAAGCAGCTGAGTAGACAATGAAACCCAGAGCATCGAGGAAGCGACAAGTAAAAAAGAAATGTTATTTGGCGTTTGGCGAAGTTCTTGGCAGTTGGAACCGTCAACTTCGTAGGTTGTGTCGGGGGTTATATTGCGAATGCCTTGTTTCTCCTCGTCCACCAATTTTCATTTTCTTTTACGAACGTCTATTACCCCAGCCCGTCTCGGGATATGATTGTCTTTTTAATTAAAATGAATTAATAAATAAGAAGCCTAAAAGGCCCTAGCAAATCTTCTTTCACCGGATTAAGTCAAATTGAATTCCGATGAGGCTGTTACTCACGGACCAATATCGCCACGACCGGGGGCCTTATTTGAGATTGGCAAGGCCAGTGGTGTGGCGGCTTCCTCTATCACATCGGGAGGGGCTCGCCTACTACTGCGAAACTCTGGGGCGTCTATTCGGGATTATCCCTGGTCTGGGCGCTGGGTTACCGACGTGTTATTATCGAAGTGGACTCACTCGAGGTCATCAATATACTCTCTTCTTCTCGTGCGGTTATAACTGATGATCTTTTGTTGGTAGCAGGTACCCGCGGACTTTTGCAACGCGACTGGGAGGTGCAGCTCCAGCATGTGTACCGCGAAGGTAACCAGTGTGCAGATTGGATGGCTTCCCTGACCGTAGCATCCAGCCCAGGATTGGATATTATACAGGAACCCCCGGTGACCTTACAGGAGCAACTCCACCGGGACCAACTTGACGTTTTATATCGTAGAGCCCTACGTTAATTAAGGGCTTGGTTGTGTATTTTCTTTTTCCTTCTGTAGCAAAAAAAAAAAACAGAATCAATCAATAAAGAGAGTTACGAGGGGCATTTCTAATCATCACAACACGTCAAAGTATGCTAGCAAAATCACACTGCTACTGATGAAAACATCTCCCAAGAATGTACCCAAGGCACAGGAAGAATTAAAAGCCACCAGTATTAGTATTTGTTCAGTAATGTAATACGTCTGCATAGTTGGGATTAAAAAAAAAGAGCTGCAACTCGAAGTAATTCATGAATGATGTGAGGATTCAGATTAAAGGACTTATTATATAAAACCTCCCTAATTGTTGGACCCATTTTTGAAGCCCAACATTTTTCAGAGCCCAACGTTAGAGTTGTGAAATGTGAGACGCTGATACCACAACATGTGTTGGGCCCTATTTTCAGACAGTTCTTATACTGAAATAGTATTATGTGCTCAACTTCTATCTAGAAATTGAGATTCTTAGAGACTGAATTAGAACTCTATTTCTTTAGACAAATTGCAGCCCTATATCTCTAGTTTATTATGAAACAAGAATCATCTCAATCGAAACTCTACATACCAAGATATGCTTAAAATACCGAAGTATGTCAAGTAAAATGTCCAATTCATCCTCTTCCAACCGATACCCTTAATTTGATTCAATCAATCTTTTTCAAATCAATACTAAAAGTTATAAATTTTTATGCAAACAAAGAGAAATCTGTTAGAAATCCATTGGTTCAAAAATCAGGTCATTTGGAGGTCAGATGACAAAGTTATGGCCTAAAAAGTCAGACATATTTTAGAGCTGAAAAACCCTTCGGGTGCGATCGTGAGGAACAAAGGTGCGATCGCAAGGATGAAGGTGTGATCGCAAGAAATGAAGGTACGATTGCGACCGAAGTTGTCTCGCATAACCATCCTATGTGACATCTTAACTTGTAACAGTTATATCTCTCAACTCCGATATCCAAAAATCGTATACTATATATCGTTGGAAAGATAAAAAGATAAGTTACAACTTTCATGAAGACCCCAAAATTATATTTTGCCTCCAATAGGGCCACAATTTCCAATCAATGTAGCTATCCCATATGTCCACCCTATGTAGCATCACAAACTTCTAATGCTCATATCTCTCAACTCCGATATCCAAAAATTTCATACTATATAGTGTTGGAAAGCTAGAAAGGAAAATTACAACTTCCAAGTAGACAACTCTATCTAATTCAGCCTAGATTAATATAGTTTTCCCCCTGAAGTCAGAACACATAAATCTTTACCCCTATGGAAAACTTGAAAAATGCAATGTACAAACTTGAAAAGTCATGAGTTAAACGAAATATATTTCATTGACATCAAAAGATAGGAGTTTTACAAAGCTTTAATGGTATTTCAAGCCACAATACTTCCTTGGTTTCATAATCCAAAATACATAATAACCAAAATATACATGAGCGAATAAAAACTTGAAATGCCGCTAAAGCCTTGGGTTTTACATAAACTACTTCAAAATACAAAAGGATGCAAATTTTTTAGTGATGCCATGCTTCTTGAATTACTCGATCTCTTGCTCGTCACTTGAAGATGAGACGAAAAAAGGGGTGAGCTTAAAGCTCGTGAGTAACAATTTTATAACCGGTAACAAGCAAAACCATTGAAATATTCATCTTCATTATAATAATTCACATTAAATCATAAAGCACATATTTCTCAATTTCTCAACCAAATTCACAATAATGCAAATCATGTATGCATCAATCTTGTCAACATATCATGAGCACATAAACAAATCAAATTGGTTTTCGTGGATCCAAAACAGAACATACTACACATTTCTACATAATGGTCCTGTGTAGCTATGAACAGAACGTACTATCGCAATTCCACGTAATGGTCTTACATAGCCGTGAACTTAGGTAAGTCCATGAAGGAGCTCCATGCCACTAGCGGGCAGACAAAAGAAGCCTTTTGTCAAAGTGCACTTGACTTAAATTAGGGGACTACCACAAACCCACATAATCATGTATTTCACATCTTGTAAACATATTGCCCAAAATGGCACATTTCTGAAACTTGATTTCATAACCATAATATCGTTTCAAAAATCAATATTCTTTCAAAATCATTTCCATCATTCATTTCATAAACCAATAACACAATTCATATACAAAGATGTAGCACATTCTTAAAGCATTTAAAAAGCAATAAATGCACATGAATAAAGTAGTTGAAAATCATTTATTTCCATTTCTTGAAAGAAACATTAATGGCTTATTACTTAATTATAAAAATGTAACCCACCTTGAATTCCTTGCTTATAACTTGCTAAAATGTGCCTCTCCTCTTGCTCTTCTTATCTTTCTTGATTCCCTTTTTATAGGCAAAAATTCCAACTTCAATAGGGTTGCAAAATTGAAAACCCACAGAGCATATTCAATAAAATTGATCCTAGAATACTTAAACCCATATATTTTCTAAGCTTTGTGAACCAAAACCCTTCTATAAATCCAAAGGATTAAAATCAAACTTATCTTGAATCTTCACCAAATGAAAAGATTATTAGCTCAAATGGAAGCACTTATCTTCCTCTTCCTTTTTTCTCTTCTTGAACAACCTCAAACTCTCTCTTTAAAACTAAGAAAAGATGAAACTTAGCTCAAAACTCCATTCTTTTCTCTACTTCACTGAAACCTCTCTTCTTCTCTTCTTAGTTTTCTTTCTTCTTCTCCTTCACTCACGTTTTTGCTCTTCTTTAGGAAGACAACATTTTCCTCTTCCCATTCTACCTTTAATGAATGAGAAAAGTCCACCTTGTCGTTCCTTTAATGCCTTATGGTTTTAAACTTAAGTGATCTTCCGAAAATGCCCTTTATACATTTTTACCACTTTAATTCAATTTACACCATACTATACTCTAACTTAATTTTAATTTCTTCTTATACTTGCAAAAATAGCATAGACTAAGTTCTAAGAAAATAAAATAAAGTAAAAAGAATAAACACAAAAATAAAGAAAAGTTTTAGGGTCCAACATGTTTTGGTATCAGAGCCAGTACCCGGGCCGATGGGCCAATGAGGACCCTGGGCTTCCACTAGGAAGGGGAGAAATCTCATATCGGTTGGGAAGGAGAATGAAACACTCTTTATAAGGATGTGGATACCTTCCCCTTGTAGACGCATTTTTTATGTCTTAACGCACCGGATCCCATCAAAACTCTGAAGTTAAATGTGCTTGGGCAAGAGTAGTACCAGGATGGGTGACCTCCTGGGAAGTCTTATGGGAGTAGTGTCCAAAAGAGGCCTACATGTTGGAAAAACAAAACCGTGAGCAGGAGTAGTGTCTTTTGCCTATACGCAAAGCAGAGCATATCTGCGAGCGAGTGGTTTGAACTGTTACACTAATAGTGGCATCATTAAGAATCAAGGTCCTCAAATTAATTGAGTAGTATTGACAAGAGGGCTCAATAAATTTCAATTATCACGCCAAAAGCTAATTAAAGCCCCATTACCTAACCTTGTTATGGTGTGAACTTTCATATGCTCCCTAGGCTTGAATATATTAATCATAGTTAGGATAAGTTGATTTAGGGAAATGTTGACCGGAAACTGTCAGATTTTAGGTGATATGAATGCACTTACTTTAGCCAAAGAGACTTCTTGTCTTCTAGGATCCTCTATAACCTCCTTATCATATGGACTTTATTACTTAACTTGATCAAGCCTATCCATAGACCAATTTCATCCTTAGGCAGGCATATAGTTTTCCATTTAATCTTAGCTTTGTAGTTCCCAACTACATGATTAGCCCATAAAAAGGCTTGGAACAATCTTTCTATGGTATTGACCAAAGCTTTTTGGAAACACAAGATGTGAAGACCAATAAACATGTAATGAAATCAACGCTGAATTTATTAATTGAACTCTACCAGTATAAGTAACGCTTTTGTTGCACCAACTGTTGATCCTTTTATGAATTTTCTCAATGAATGGTAAGAAATCCATATAAGATGGCCTCCTACCAGAGATAAGGAACTCCAAGATAGGTACAAGCAAGCTATTTCTATTGTAATCCTATCAAACTAGTAACCAAAAAAAAAGAAGATCTGTAGCATATAAGGATATAAAGAATCAACTTTTATCCTTATTCATTTCTAGCCCATACGGTTCTTTAAAGCACCTTAAACCATTCATTAAGGCCTCATAGGGTTGGAATATGCCTCAAATAGAAGCAATAAGTCATCATCAAAAAAGAGGTCATGAATTTTAAGTTGCTTAAATTTAAAATGATATTTTAAACTCCTTTTATGGTTAATTAAATAATTCATAAGCCTTGATAAGACTTTCATTGCAAGAATGAATAAGTAGAAAAATAGATGATCACCTTATCTAAGCCCCTAAGCACCACTGAAGAATGTAATAGGCTTACTACTAACCAATACACTATAAGACATACTGAAAATGCATTGAGAGAACTAATGAACAAACCTTGGAGGAAAACCAAAAACATGCAAAGTATTGATAACAATACCCAATAAATAGAATCAAAGATCTTATTGGAGTCCGTTTTGATAGCGTAACTCCTGGAGGAGTGCTTCCTCTTATAGTTTTTAAAGAATTCTTATGCTAATTACACATTATCACTAATTGATCTTATTAACATAAATGCACTTTGAGAAGAACTAATCAATGGTTGCAACACTTCTTTTAAAAACAAAGAATTTGAAATTAGCTTGTAATTTATGTTAGTGTAATATATATGCCTGGATTCCTTCAAAGTGTTAGGATTGGCAATCTTTGGCACTAATGTGATGAAGGTTTCGTTTATTTCTCTAAGCATACAACCACTATTAATGAATTTTAATACCACATTAGTAACCAAACACTTCAATAAATGTCATGACTTATGCAAGAAAAGAGCATTTAGACAATCTAGACATGGGACCTTATTTGGATAAAGAGTAAAGAGGACTTTCTCTAATTCAAAAACTATAATAGGTATGATTAATAAATATGCATCAATTAAAGAATTTTTATTAATAATAAAGGATTGTAGCAATTGAACTGAGGAGGAGAAATTAGACGAGAACTTAAGGAAATAGCTGAAATAATCATAAGTGGCCTTTAAAAGATCAAACTAAGACCGAATAATAAGCCCATTATGCATTATAAAAGAAGTAATTCTATTATGATTCCTCCTTAATAGCACAAATTCATTTTTCCTTAATAGCACAAATTTATAAAAAAAATGAAGTATTTATGTCTCTATACTTAAGCCATTGAATCCGTAATCTTTAATGGAGAAAGGAATAATTAACCTTAACAACTTGCATATAATAAGATAAGGCCTCTGTTCCTCATGTTTTAACAAGATATTAAGAGAAACTTGATAAAGCATTTGTTACAACTTATCTAGCTTATCTTTAACTGATGTAACAATAACTTAGGTGTCATTGTATTCATATTCTTTTTTTAGTAATTTAAGTTCCTCTTTAATCCTTTGTAGTTTTCTCATACAAGTAAAGGACTTATGTCCATTAAACTGATGAGACATCCCTTTTAAGATCACACTTTTTAATTTAAGGTCATTAATCAATTAATTATTGAACTTGAAATGAAAGTAAATGGTCCTTTTCAAGTTAAGACCATTAATGAAAATTGGAGAATGATAAGAGAAGATAGCATTCCTCAATGATGCAACACTTTTAGGAAAATTGCTTAGCTAAAGATTGTTCACCATAGCCCTTTCATGGTGTAATTTCATGTTTTAATCACAAGTGCACAATGCCTAACACTAACGAGTACAGGTTAATAACTTGAGAACTAGAAGTGCTAGTTCTTACCATCTTTCTATTATCTAGCTAACAAATTATTGTGATCATGATAAATCAAATGCAAAATTAAAATAATCAACATAATTGACTATATAGAAAAGATTAAACTAAAAAATAATAAAAGAAAATAGTGGTACTTAGACTTCAAATCCCCTTAAGACTTCTTATGCAATTATAATTTTACTAAATTTAATTTATAGTTTATTGGACAGTGGAAATTCCTATCTTATATTAATATCTTTGGTTTAGACTATTAACACCTAACCCTTAGTTGATTAATTGAAATCTCTATCTAGTTAAAGCCCCTATGATTTTATTAATAGATTTATAAATTTCACTATTAGGTTTGACCTTAATTTAGAGGATTTATGTCAACCTATCTCTATGTTTATATGCAATTCTTTTTAGTTATGGTAGACCTATTCATACAAAAGGATTTTTCAATCTCAATTGTATGAATTCATACATGAATTAATACATTAGGAATATTAATTCAAGAATAACTAAGAACACAAAATCTCAATGAAACTTAAGAATGAATTAAGTTACAACAAAATCAATGCAAGGTCTATCCCAGAGTTCATCTAGTATAAGTACTAATAAAATTTTAGTTCATAATCATAATCATCTTAGCTTCTTCCAACCCATGAAGGAAATTAAGAACAAAAAAATAATATGAACGAATTAAGTACCAAAAACCATAGAAAAACTCTTAAATAAACAAACAAAATGCACTAAACATAAGATTAAAAATGTAGTCTATTAAGCAGTTATCACTCTATTAAGCTTCTTTCTTATAAACCTTCTCCTTTGCTACTTATTACTCTATGTATAAACGTAACGCTTCATTTCTAAGTTAGTAATATCTAGACTGGATATGCAGTTATGTATATTTTGCTTGTGGTTCCTTAAGGAGTAATTCTCATAAGCTTCTAAATGATATAGTGTGCTATTCAAATCATTAAGCAGTGTTTATAGACCTTCTATAAGAGCATCAATGTCCCCAAGCTTATGCTATACGAGAGCTCTCTAGAAAGAAAAGTTAGAGTCATAAAAAAAGGTATATGAATTTAAGTTCTTTCTTGAGTCAATTCCATGTATAAATGTAAAATTCGATATATGATTATAGAGTTTAAAATCCTTATTCTACTGGGATCAAAAGAGACAAAAATCCTACCATAATGATGAGTGAAACCATTGGTACTAATGGTTCACATTGGATGGGGAAACATAGTCTTTCTCATCCTATCATGCCTTAGTTTGGTTTCCAAAATACAATATATAAAGGGTTTAAATCATTCAAGTAATCCCTAAGAAGTTACTGCTTATTGGAGTTATTCAAACCTTTGCATTCCAATATAACAAGTTCATATCAAAATTTAGTAGAAGTTAGGGATGTCACTTGGTTCCTCCTCTTATATTTTCTCATATTTTTAGACTTAAAGCCATCTAAGAGCTTCAAACTAGAAGCACCAACTGTTTAACTTAAATTATTTGATAAATTTTAAAGGTAAATTTAGTAGGAGTTTTTAATTAAGAGTTAGGCTCATTATTTACCATATCATCCTTTTTCTCCATCACCATGTTGCCCGATTCCATAGAATCTGTTGTAGTTAGTGCTTCCCTATCATTCATTACCTTGTCACCTAGGTCCAAAACACCAATAATGACTGATGCATGTTGGACAAATGGTGGTTGACAAATTAATCCTACTTATGTTTTGATAATAATAAAATATATAGAATTAGTTAAGAAATTTATTGCAGGTGTTTTGGGAATGAAAGAAATCTAGAAGAGCTCCAACGGCTATATTTCTTCAAGTATAAACATAAGGATGATAGAGGATTTGGTCGGATGTTACCATTGAAGGCAGTACAAGTCGACTTACATCAAGGTCTGAATAACACA
>JAOQMQ010000006.1:12128296-12139119 GCA_027563845.1 Erythroxylum subrotundum
AGTAGTTGGTTGCTTGTGAAGATTGTGTTTTATGCAGGTTTGGACTTGAATTGAAATTTTTGGCTAGAGCATTTTTAAGGGAGGTGTTGTCCATTTTTTTTTAAAAAAATGGGCAGCCACCTTGTTTTGGTTTTTAGAGCATGTTAGAGTCTAAATTTGAGTAAAAAGTATTTCTTAAAGTTTGTAGAGCTTGTCAAAATCTTTAAAACGGTATAAAATGGGTTAATTTCCGACTTAGGATGAAAAAGTTATGAGTGTCGGAAGTTAGCTATTTACTATTCATTTGGTCAATTGCACTATTCATTTGGCCATTTCCGATTTTCCTCCTATAACTTTGGCAATTGACCTCCGATTTGCATGATTTTTGAAGCATTAGTTAACTAGTGAATTTTCCTATCTCTTTTTGGTAAAATAAGAGTGTCGGGTCCTAATTGGATTTTACGGATGTTATGTGTCGGTTTTGAACGCAATTCCGGTTTTAGGCAATTCTGCGCGTTATAGAGATCCGATTGAGGAGTTTTCTGATTCTTTTTAACCTAGAGACCTGGATGTTCATTTTAGCTTAGAATTTGGATTTTTATTCTGGGCCCTAAGTAAATAATTTTTATGGACGGAAATTAAGATTTAGTCTGAGGACTTTAATTGAGTTTTTAATCGGATATAAGTCTGAGGGTTTCGGTTTAAGTAGTTGGGTTCCGGTAACGGGATCCAACATTAAACGTGATAAGGAAACGTCATTGTTTGTGGTTAACCAAATGATGTCATTTTCCTTCCAATTAAAAGAACAAACCGACGTCTTTGAATTTACCGACAAAATTCATTTCCATCGGTAAATTTTGTAGGCAATTTTTATCGGGAATCATTGGCACATATTTTTACGACTTTCACTGATTCGTTGCTAATTTCCATTGACAAAGTTTTGTCTCCTCCTTTACCGATTGATTTTTTGTCATAAATTACCTTTTTCCCGACAACTTTACCTACGAAAAGTAGTTTCTATCGCTAATTTACTATGAAATTTTTTCTATCGGTAATTTACAATTTTCTTGTAGTGAAAGAGGTAAGGAAAGAACCCCTATAGACTTTATAGGGTGGGGATTCAATGCTAATCAACAAGGGATCATAAGACTATTAGTACAGACAAATAGTTTAAAGACTAGACTATCCTTGTTGAACATGTTTGAAACCAATGTCCAATTTAATGGACTGGTCAATAAGGATCCTAATACTCATTTGGCCAATTTCTTGGAGATATACGACATGTATAGATGTAAAGGATTACCAGAGGATGTAATTAAGCTGAGGCTACTTCCATTCACATTTAAAGATTGAGTCAAGGCATGGCTGAATTTTGTTTACTTAGAAATCGTGACGACATAGGAGTAGTTGGTATAAGCCTTTTTGGCTAAGTGATTCCACTTAACAAAGACCATAAAAATTATAAAAGAAATAACAAATTTCTAGGAAAGTGAAGGGGAATCATTATATAAAGCATGGGTAAGATTTAAGGAGTTGCAAAGGTGCTACCCATATTATAACTTACTCAAGGAGCTCCTATTGTAAACATTCTACAATGAAGTCAATCCACTCACAAGAGGTACCATTAATGCATCAAATGGAGGTTCATTAATGAGGAAGATAGTCGATGCTGGATATGATTTATTGGAGGATATGAAAAATAATTGTTATTTATGGATATTAGAGAGGAGCAAACAATAACCAATTTTAAAAAATCAAAAGGGAGTGATTTTTTTTTGATTTAGTGACAGCATTACAGGATAAAGTAGCAAACTTGGTTAAGCAAATAAACACCCTAAAATTCATTTCTTCCAACCTACTAAAAGTAATACAACATAGATGCAAATTATGTGATCAAAAAAGCCTTATTACAATTGATTGCTTCCTAATGGACAATAGTAATATGGAGCAACTAAATTTTATGGGAGAAAAACTTGGTTAAGGTGGTAATAATCTTTACTTAAATACTATAATTTTGGGTGGAGGAGCCACCAAAATTTCTCTTAATCTAACAATGAACATAATCAGCACAAGGTTTACTAGGATTTTAACAAGATAACCATGACTCATTGGAATCAAAGATGGATAAGTTAATGGATATGCTAAATTCCAAGTTTACGAGGGAAGATGAGAGCTAGAATAGGATGGAAGATAAGTTTGACCAAATTATAAAAAATCATGCTTCTTCTGTTGGGTCCCGATTCCTTTCCTTATTAAATAGCTTGTTAAATTTTATTTTATTTTATTTTGGGGGTTTTGATTGATTAAATTTCTTTTAGTTAGAATTTGATTAGCTTGTTTCTTTTTGGAGGTTTTATTTAATTAAAGTGTTGGAATTAGAGTTTATTAAATTGAGAAAGGGTAAGTTGTTAGTTGAATTGAAAGAATAAGAAAGTGTAAGGGCAAATTGGGAAGTTTAATTAAATGGTTAAGGTTAAAAGCTAAGAAGGAGGGGTGTATTAGTCTTTGTAAAGTCATTAAAGCATAAAGAAAAGAAGAAAATGGGCTTTAAGTGGTAGGAATGAAGGAAAATACGAAATTGGCTTGAAAAGAAGAGGGCTTTGATGAAACTACGTAGTTTTAGCTTAGGTGTTTAGTTAAGAAACAAATTTTTCCTAAGGCATTAAAGAGTCATACGAAACCTTGCAAAATACAAGGGAGGAAGAGAGACTTTCGGCTAAGTGGAGAAGAAGAAGAAGAGAGGTTGGGGCTTTGTTAAATCTTGGTTTAGAAAAATGATTGTGAGAGTTTTTAAGAAGGAAAAAGGAAGAAGAAGGGTTTAAGCTTCCAGTAAAAGCAAATTAGATTTACGTGGGAGGCTCTAAGGTAAGGGATTTTTCGATATTCTTGCTTAGTTTGAGAGGGGTTTTGGTTGTTATAGCTTAGGATAGGCATAGGTAAGGTTAGGTAGGTTTTAGTTCACGCTTTCCATTCCTTAAAATTTTTCCAGCTTTGACATCTCTTGTTAATTAGGGTTTTGTTCTTTAATTAAGGTCAAGAGAGGCATTTGGAGTTAGAGGAAAGACATTTTGACCAAGCTCAAAGCTAAAGGAATTAAGGTGGGGGATAGTTTAATAATCGAGTTAATGAGCACCTTACATTTCTTGTTATAAATGCCATTTATTGCTTTCCAATGAATTTCGAATGTTGTATTTATTACCCTTTGGAATGGTTTAAACTTTTATTATGTGTCCTTGTATGTAAATGCATTGTGGAAACACTTGTAAAATTGATTGTCAAATGGAAAAGATTAAAATTTGTGATTTCGAAAAAATGCCATACACATTTATGTGTGAATTATGTGAAATGCATGATTATATATGGGTTTGTGGTGGTCCCTTCTGAGTCAGGTGCACCTGTCTAATCATAGGCTTCTCCCGCCTGCCCGCTAGTGGCATTGGAGCTCCTCACAGACTCCCATAAGTTCACGGCTACACATGACCACTTTGCGAGAATGTGTAGTACATTCCGTTTGGATCCACCCCAAACCATCTTCTATGTGTTTATGTGACATTGCTTTGACACTGTTGTTTTGTAAATGTTTGTGATCAATTGAAATGGATGAGATTCATTTTGTAGCAAAAATGATTTCGGTTCAAATTGCTTTGCAAATGCTTGTAAAGATTGTATGCATGCTTGTTCTTAGTTATTAAACTGTTGCCCACGGAGCCGTCTTACTCACCCCCCTTTTCCCCTCCACAGGCGTCGAGCGAGAAAACGAGTCACCGCATCGAGATTGAGGCATTATTTCTGTGTATTTTGACTTTTGAAGTCACCTTTTGAAGAACAAGGCTTTAGATAGCATTTTGGGGAAATGCCCTTCTTTGTATTTGACTTTTGGATGATCTTGATGCATTTGGGCTGAAATGCCCTCTAAAGCTTTGTAATAACTTATGTTTTTATGTCAATGTAAAATATTCGGGTTTTAATGCTTCTTGTGTATGTTTCTTGAAAATGCATGTTGTTTGGTTAGAAGATATAGCTAGGAGAGGAGAATAGTGGTTGCTGTCTTTTGAATAATTTCTGGGTGTGTATGTCTGGTTTATAGTGTGGGAGATTGAGGTTTGTGAAGAATGAAGTTTTGTGCAGATGCTGAAAAATTGGTGTTGTGTTTGAAGATTTTTGCCTAGTAAAAAGTTAGGGGAGATGTTGTCAAAATTTACTTAGTGGGCAGAAACTTTGCCTGAGTTTTTGACCCTCTTAGAGTTTGATTTGGATTGAAAGGTCTTCTGGAAAGTTGTAGTTCATGTTTAGAGCTTTCCACTGATACCAAATTTGCAAATTTTTGAGCTCTGGATCGAAAGTTATGATGTTTACAAGTTTTTAGTTCTGATATGAGGAGCTTGTCGATCAGTCACCTTGGAGTGAAGTTAGACCCCCTTTAGAGACCGATCTTGATGTTGAGTCCTTCATGAGAGTTGTAGATCTGTCTTTTATCTTTCCATAGACACTAAGTTTGTAAAATTTGGAGTTTGGGGTCAAAAGATATGAAGATCTGAAGTTAGAAGGTCAGGCAGCTCGGCAGGGCGCCCCGCTCTTTTTAACCTGATTTTGGCCGACCCTCCTTCACTCCTTTGCCCATAACTTTTTCGTCCGACCTCTTTTTAACCTGATTTTTGAAGCGTTGGTTCCCTAAGACTCTTCTTTACCTCCCCATAAAAATTTGCAGCTTTTGATTTTAATTTGGAAATTCTGGAATAAATCAAAGTGGGATGATCGGTTAAGTGAGAATGAGTGGATATTTTTCCTGAACAGACTTCAGTCTTTTAGTGATAACTTTAAGTGTAGAGCTCCGATCGAGGTGATTTTTAGTTCAAATTAAACTAGAGACATGTGCCTACAAATTTCATGAAGAAGGCAGTCTGGATTCAGCGTCTAAGACTTTCAAATTCTGATGTGAAATGGGTGAAAATTTTCAGTTTCGGTTTTGGTAAGAGCAGAAAGTGTTTTGGCCAATACTTCTTCATTTCTAAATCAAATTGAGTGTTTTTGGAGTCGTTGAAAATGTATTGCAATGAGGAGAAAATGTTATAAAGAAATAGTATTGATTTTCCTTTAGTAGCTATCCCAAAATGGCTTCGGAAGTAAATAAGATAAGCTCGGTTTTGAGGTTTGACCTGGTGAGGGCTCACCAACCTTGTGAGATGCGCGCCTTGATGTCACTTAGGACGTCGGCACGTGACTCACAAGGGTGGGGGTCTAACATCTTCCATCCCCAATTTGGAGATTAAAGTGTGAAATTAGCAAATACAATGTCTACACAAAGTATGTGGAGTCTTCCAAGCAATACGAAGTCTAATCCAAGGGAGCAACCGAAAGCCATCACATTTAGAAGTGAGAAACAGTTGGAAGAATAAGAAGGAAGAAAAAAAGGAGGAACCACCATATATCCCACCTACTCCATATGTTCCAAAGATCTCATTCCCAAAAAGGCTAAAAAAATCAAATGGATGTGCAATTTGTAAAGATTTTAGAGAAGTTAAAGAAATTGCAAACTAACTTATCCTTTATGGAAGCTTTGGAAAACATGCCCATGTATGCAAAGTTTGTTAAAAGATATATTATCAAACAATTAAACTTGGGAGGATAATTAAATGGTCTCCTTGATGGAGAGTTACAACTTTATAATTACTAGTAATGTACCCTTAAAATTGAAAGATCTAGGGGTTTTACTATATCCTATGCAGTTAGTAATTTATAATTTGCTAAGTGTTTATGTTACTTAGGTGCAACATTAATCTTATGACTTTGTCTATTTTTATAAAATTGGGGTTAGAAGATGTGAAACCAACATCTATGCTCATTCAATTCGAGGATCAATCAATAAAGAAACTATTTAGCGCGGTGGAGGACATGATGTCAAAGTGGACAAGTTTATCATTCTTGTGGATTTGTAGTGTTATACTTTGAAGAAGATTGAAACTATCCATTAATTTTTGGTAGATCATTCATAAATACTATAAGAGCATTGGTGGATGTATATGAAGGGAAATTGATTCTTCAGATTGGTGATGAACAAGTTGAGTTCAATATCACTGATGTAATGAAGAATCCAAATGAGGGCATCAGTTGCAAGAAAATTGATATAGTTGATGATTGACCTATTTCATGAGTAAGTCAATATTGTAATAACTGCAAGTGCACGACGTAGCTGTAGCTAATATAAGCAAGTATAGGTTAATCCCACGAAGACGATGAATACTAGTAATTACCCTTCCCTTATTATTTAGTGTAAGGATTGATTTTAAGTTTTTAATGAAAAGAAACAAAAACTAAGGCAAGTAAAATAAAATAGTTGACGAAATTAAACAGAGAATTAAGGAAGAACTTAGGAAATTATCGATATCGAGAATTAGTATCTAGGTTTTGAATACCCCTAAACCCTTAACAGATTGATTTTTTTATTATATAATTGTTTTATTAATTTATTGGGCCGTGGAGACTCCTATGGTATGTTAGTAGTTGACCTTAAGTCTACTAACAACTAATCCTAAGGTTTCCAATGGAATTACTCAGGTTAAATTTTATAGGATTGCATTACCGTCTTACGAATCCCTCTATTAGGATTGACCCTAATCTAAAAGGTTTATGTCATCCTAACTCTAAGGTTGTAATGAACTCCTTCCAACTACCGTGGATCTATTTAACCTAGGATTTCTCAGTCACTACGTATGAAATCAGATTATGGTCTAATATTCTGGATTCCATGAACATAAATAAAACAAGTGATTGAATCACAACAATCAATCAAGCCAATTGAATTAAAAAAAGAATCAAATCATATCAAAGTATTAACATAAGGTTTATCTAACCTAATACTAATTGGACATTTAGTTATATATTATCGAACTTGAAATCAAGCATACATTGAAAGAAAAATGAATTGAAAACAACGGAATCATAATTCTAAATCTCCCTGATTATCTTATGTCGAACATTCTCGCGATGTAGAGGCCTGATCTTATATTCTGATGGATCTTTCAATTAAATCTTTGTGTTTTCCTCTTTTTTGGACCAATATTGCCCTTAGAGAATGAACTTCACATATGGAAATTGCCTCCTAATGTTTACTCTTTCCTCAATTCTCTATTCACGTCTTTAAATATAGGATTCTAAGGTTCTTGCTGATGCATGACCGTGCATTAGACCGTACATAGCCAGAACTCTTGGAATATCATGAAAGTGTAATGATTTTGAAGAAGTGTACAGGCAGATGCAAGACTATGCATCCCTTCTACTTGTCAAATCTACATTTTATGTCATATTTTCGTTTGAATTTTTCTCCTATAAGTCCATAAAGGCAATTTTGATATATAAACACACTTGTCCACAAAGGGAATTTTGGCCTATAAACACACTTAGAGCAAATTAAGTACAAAATATACAATAAAAGCATAAAACATCAAGCAAATTACATCAAATATGGGCGTAAAATATAGTCAAATATTCATCTATCAAATGTCCTCACTTAATCTTTTGCTTCTCCTCAAGCAAACCATAATCAAAATTATAAATCTATAACATCAATCCTTCACCAATCTCAAGTTTTCCATTTATACTCTACATCATCATATCATAGTTAATCAAATTAACATACAATTAGAGTCAAGCTATCCTAAAATTAACTTCCTAAGCAATATTGATAGTATTCATATCGACAATCGCATTGAAATCAAAAGCTTATATCTTTACACCCTTACCAAGATTTCACTGAATACAGTCCAGTTTTTAGGGTGTAAAGAATCAAAACTCTCTCAACCAGTGCATAGTAGAACTCTTACAATACGCTTGCAGTAAAATCACATCTCTACCACTTATGTAAAACTAGAAACGAAAATCAAAAGGTCTTTATTTAGGTTGTAATGGGGTTTAGGCATGGTATGATTAGGACAATAAAAGGGGTTTAAGTAAAGGAAATTTACTTAAAGAAATATTATAAGACTTATTTATAACATAGGTAGGTCCTTTCAATGCAACTTTAATGATACTAATTTTAAAAAAAAAACTTTATTCGAATGATATATTTATTCGTTTTCTCTCTCTTTTTTCCTTTTCATTTTTCTTTTCCTTTTTTCAAAATATTCCAATCAGTATTATAATTCAACAAATATTGGACCTTTCACAAATTTCAAATCTTAATAAGTAAATAACGTAAATAACCTTCAAGGTTCAAAACAATAAAAAGATCTTCAAAGAAAAATAGCATAAAGGTTAACATAAGGGTTAAATCAATGAAAATGCTAAGGCTCAACTTGGTTATTCCTAAAGGTAAACTTAAGGGTGTTGTAATTTTCAAAGAAATGGGCTAAAGCAAGTTGTTTAATCTAAGTGTCTTCATCATGTCAATACTCCTAATTTAACAAATATGGTCTTAATATGTATAATGAAAGCAAGTTCTAGAATCATTTTACTACACAATGATAACACACACACAAAAGAATTACAAGAGCTTTAAAAGGTTTAGAAATTTTGCTCTTTAGGCTCAAAAGCTCACAAAACATATTAGGTATATATATGTATAAATAATATACAATTTCATTCAACTTGAATATTTCAATGATTATGAAAAATATGACTTCAAAAACTAATTTTATTTAAACCATCATCCTTTTGCACAACAATCTAATTAATATTCAACAAGGAAATACAGTATTCATAGACAGATTCATCCAATTCAAGATATCATTTAATAAAATTTATAATTAGGATTATAATAAGCTTGAAGAAAATCGTTAAAATCATTAACCCCTTCTCCACACTTAAAGTCGTACATTGTCCTCAATGTACATAATATAAACATGTATAATAAGTAAGAGGGTTGAGTTGGTACTTTCCTAAATATGACAATTTCTGATTTGGATCCATCCAATATAAGACTAACATCCTTGAAAAATATAAAAGAAAAGGACAAAAAGGAACAAAAGAAATAACATAATAGAAAATAAAATCCTATACTAACATGAAAATAAAAAAAAATAATATAGAAATTGAAATAAAATTAAAACAAACTCATGGGTTGCCTTTCATGCAGTGCTTCTTAAACGTCTTTAACTCGATGAAGCCTTTATGCTCAACTCTGTCCTAGATCAATATTCACTGACCGTGTGTCGTAATGCTGGTCAAAATAAAATAACTAGACTACTACTGTAGAGTGGCGAGTCTAAGTCGAATCCATAGAGAGTGTGTGTAAAGTTTATGAAATGAAATTAATCGGTGTTTAGGAAAAGGGGGGGGGGGTTTGGATTTTTTCAAAGAAGAAAATAAAATAAAACTAACTAATAAAAACAAATTAAAGAAAACCTGTAATAACATGATAAATGTGGGGAATTCAGTAGGAACCCGGTTCTTTGGTTCAATCTCAGCCTATACCCTAATCAAGCATAATTTATTAATTTGTTGTTCTTTAACCTCTTCTAGCAATTATTAATCGTGGGTTAAAAATTAACCTGAGATTTCCTTTAGGTTTTGTTTAATCAAGATACGATCGTTAATTAAACCTAACCACCGAACAACCCAGGATACGATCTTTAGATTTAATTAGGCAGTAGCATTACGAATTAGGAAAATTGATTAATCAAGGCAACAACTACATACAATGCATCATTTAACATAGGTCATGTTATCCCTAATGATTACGAATCATTAGTCGCTACACATGAATTTTAACATAACAATTACGGACTTTATTGAAATTCTAGCAATGGGTTTGAAATTAACAATTCAAAAATCACATTAAAATAATCCATTCACAATACCCAATGGGTTCATACACAAATAACTGAACATTAACAAAAATCCGATTATCCACACACAATACCTAAATCAATTAAAATAGGATAACACAATCAATTTCTAATGAGAGAAAGAAACAACAAAATAATAATAAAATTACTTAACTCGGGTCATTGGCGTCGATGTCACCTCCAAACCGGCGTTGGGACGTCTAGCTCTTCGTGGGTCTTTCCTGAAAAATTGCTTCTGCTCCTATTCCGATGTCCCATTGAAAACCCCCTAATTTCCGTTCACTACTTAAGCTTTTCACCGTCCAATGCGGCCTCCACTGTGCTTGTTCTTCTGCACCTCCCGCTTGTACATTTAACGCACAAGATTCTGCATTTAACGCCTCACCTGTGCCTAGCGTCTTGTTTCTTCTCTACTGTTGATGATGTGACAATTAAATGTCACACATCAACTAAAACCCTGTTGCCCACTTCGTTAGTTTGTGCCATCTGCGTGCTTTTCTCCATCGCGTTACTGTGGCCTTTAATTTATCTATTACTTCCCACAGCTGCCACAGCCTTGCATCTACCTTCTGCGTTTTTAGGCAAAACACTGCGTTGGTTACTTATTGCGCCGCACACCTACTCCTATAGCATGATTTATTTCTGCCTCCCCTTGATGCCTTAAGCTGCTCCTTGTCTTATGCGTTTTGAAGTGAAACGCTGTGTCCCCATTACTTGCTGCCTGCACTGTTACGTTCTTTTTAATTTGCTATGTTGGGACCCGATCTCGGGAACCGGACCCCAATCGGAAAAAACGAAAACAAAAGCGAAAACGCAAAGCGAGACAGAATGAACGGAGAGAAACCGATGACACAAACCGGATCAAAGTGGATCAAAAGAACAAAGTCCAAAGGGAAGCCGAAATAACAACGAAGATAAAAGCGAAATACAAATCGGAACGAATCGAACATAAAACGAACACGAATCGAATAATCGAATCGGAAGCAAACAAACCGTTCGATCAAACTAAAAATCACACTCCGACATCCGAAACGTTCACTTCAGAAAAACGTCGCGTTGGAA
>JAOQMQ010000006.1:12224404-12234920 GCA_027563845.1 Erythroxylum subrotundum
TATCGTCTGTGAAGATGTATCGTCTATGAAGATGTATCGTCTGTAGAGACGTATCGTCTGTGATGACGTCATATCGTCTTAAGTTGACCATCTGTATCGTTTTAGGTTGACTTTTGCTTCATCTTAAATTGACCATCTATATCGTCTTAGGTTAACTTTTGCTTCGTCTTAAGTTGACCATCTGTATCATCTTATGTTGACTTATGCTTCGTCTTAAGTTGACAATTTGTATCGTCTTAAGTTGACTTATACTTCGTCTTAAGTTGACCATCTGTATCGTCTTAGGTTGACTTCTGCTTCGTCGTAAGTTGACCATCTATATCGTCTTAGGTTGACCTCTGCTTTGTCTTAAGTTGACTATTTGTATCGTCTTAGGTTGACTTTTCGCTTCGTCTGCTTTTTACTTCGTCTACTTTCCGCTTTGTCTGCTTTCTGCTTCGTCTGCTTTTTGCTTCATCTACTTTCTGCTTCATCTGCTTTTTGCTTCGTCTGTTTTCTACTTCGTCTGCTTCTTGCTTCATCTACTTTCCGCTTCGTCTGCTTTCTGCTTCATCTGCTTTCTGCTTCATCTGCTTTTTGCTTCGTCTGCTATCTGCTTCGTCTTATGTGAACAGAACGTTGTTTGATTCTTTCAGCCATAACTTTGTCTTCCAACCTCCAAATGACCTGATTTTTGAAGCATTGGATTCATAACAAATTTCTCTACCTCTCTATAAAAATTATAGCTTTTGGTTTTGACTTGAAAAGGATTAATCTAATCAAAGAAAGAGTATCGGTTGGAAGAGCATGAACTGGATATTTTACTGAACATGTTCCTATATTTTGATGATATCTTGATCTGTAGGATTCCAAATGAGATAATTTTTAATTTGAAGTAAACTAGAGATATAGGGCTACAAATTGTCTCAAGAAGTCGTATGCTGATTTTTCCTATAAGATATTGAATTTCTGGATGGAAGTTGTACATAGTACACTATCTTTGAATATGAACAACCTGATAATGTTTGAGGCATATCTTCCAAATTACTAAACTAAATTGGGTTATTTTTGGTGTCAATAGAAAGATAAGACATAGAGGAACACTTTTCTAGAAGAGAGTTTGACCAAATTACCTCATTTTCACCTTTCTAATTAAATGTGAACAGTAGACCTGAAAGTGTGATTTGGAAAATTCTGAAGTGAGTCAATGAGAAAGAATGGAGATTTTAATGGTTTTAGTGAGGCACGAACTTAAGTATAAATTATACTTAGATGAGTTTTGGATATGAGAAATATTTTGTGATGAAATTTATGGAATGATACCCGGGATTGTCATGAATATGCATTGTACCTATTTCATTTCATTCATGTACATTATTAAACACTTATGATTGTACAAATTGTGATATTTGTGTATGTTGTTTGATATAAAGGAGCAACTAGAACGTCAACCTCCAGACGTTGCCGGAACTTTCAGGCATTAGCTTCGGGAGCAACTAGTGAGTAACCTAGACGGTCTCACTTAATTACTTGTTTGCTTAGATTATGTTTTGAATGACAAATGAATGTGTTTAACTGTGGATTCCGGACAGAAGGTCTGATGATTGTGTAATGTAGATTGAGATATTGAAGTGCTGCTTGAATGTGAATGTGAAGATCTATGTGCTTTATAATGTGATTGATTGTAGTACATGCATTCCATTCATGAATGCATAATCAGATAATGGCAGTTGTGACAAGAGTAGCCACCAATCAGAGCTTAACCTATACGGTCTCACTTAATTACTTGTTTGCTTAAATTATGTTTTGAATGACAAATGAATGTGTTTGATTGTGGATTCCGGACAGAAGGTCCGATGATTGTGTAATTTAGATTGAGATATTGAAGTGTTGCTTAAATGTGAATGTGAAGACCTATGTGCTTTATAATGTGATTGATTCTGGTACATGCATTCCATTCATGAATGCATAATCAGATAATGAAAATTATGACCTGAGTAGCCACCAATCAGAGATTAAAGCTCAACGAATAAAAAGAGCATCGAGCTCAAACAATGATTAAGAGCCTAAGGCTCACTATGTATAATGAGCCATGTATTCTCATCGAATAAGGGACAGTTATTAATGAGCCCGGTATCCAAATGGATATGGGACAGTTCAGGCACTCAGTCACAACAACGTAAAAATTGGAAAGTGTCTCATGAGCATTTCATATGCATATTTTTAAGTATGTTTGGTGGAATGAAATGCCAAATTTACCTATGCTTAAGTGAAAATATGATAATTATGTAAAGTGCAATATGTGATTATATGTTATGTGAAATGATGTGTTGCATGAATTGAGTGAATCATCGATGATGGTTACCTCATTAAGTTCGCAAAACTCACCAAAATTTCAACGTTATCTTTTCAGGACCGAGAGACGACTCTAGCTACTGAGAGGCTCTACCAGCCGTGTGGATTGTGATTGGCAAGAGAATTCATGGTTCAAAGGTCGGTCAGCTGGGAAGGTCGGTCAGCTGGAATTTTTGGACAGATTAGTTAGACTTTGAATATTTTCCTCTTTCATATAGTACTTTTGTACTAGGTCTTGATGTTGTACATATAGAAAATGTTGAAAGACACAATGTAGACATTAGGGTTTTATGTAATGAAACGAGGAAAAAGTTGGTTTTAAAATATTGTGGTTTTTCTTATGATGCTTTATAAGTGAATTATGATACCATGCCATGTGAAGTGAATGTAGTGATCAATCGTAGCTCGCCCTTATTGTAGGATATGTACCGGAATGACCTTCGGGTGTCCCGGTGCGTACCCTACGGTAAAGGGGCGCTACATCTTCTCTCTCCCTCTTCTTTTCTCTCTCTCATGAACTTTCCAAAAGTGGCAAACTGTAGAAGCTCCCTTAGTATTACATCCTTAAGTCATATATAGCATTTCCAATTAGGGAAACCCTAGGGTCTTTTCTAGGTCTGAAAGGTTTGAAAAATCCCTCGAAAACTTAAGTGGCACTATCGTGGTTGGGAGCTTTACTTCTGTCACGATCGTGGCTCCTTGCACCAGCTTCTGTCATGATCATAGCATATTCCCCACGATCGTGGCTCCTTGCTATTGCTTCTGTCACGATCATAGCATATTTGCCACAATCGTGGCCCTGGGTTATTTCTCGAGTCTTCTCCAAATCTCCTCCAATTGCCCTGAAATGCTAACAAACATATCAAGGCATCTCATAAATATAAAATTGAAGTTCAACATCATGTTCTAACCCACAAAACACTTAAAACGCAAATATTTACTAACTAACACAATTCTTTCATGATGGGGGCGGATTATGCCACGACCATGGCACCTCTATCATCCTTCTGTCACGCCCTGGGTTAGCTCCCGGGTCTTCTGTATTTTACACTTTTTTTCCTAAAAAACTAGCAAACATATTAAAGTACCTCAAAAAAATAAAATTGAAACTTAAAAGTATGCCCTAGCTCATAAAACGCTTAAAACATAAATATCTACTAACTACAAAATTCTAACCTAAACACGCACTAAATAATCAAATTAACAACTAAACACACACTAAACTACCCACAAACACACGATACAATCTACACCTATCAATATCATTAAGATTGGGAAATCCTTTATATGAATAGATCTACCATAATTAAAAGGAGTTGATTGCAAACCTATAGATAAATCGACTTAAATCCTCTGGATTAAGGTCAAACCTAATAGCGAATTTCATAAATTGATAATGCAATCCTATGAACTTAACTAGAAAGATTTCGATTAATTAAACTATGCACTAGTTGTTAGTAGTCTTGAGTGAGTTATTAAAATAAGATAGGAATTTACACAGTCCAATAATTAATAAAATAATTATAGGGTAAGAGGTTAATTAATAAATGATTTTTAGGGGGATTCATCACTTAGACACTAATATTTGATTTTGAGTTTTCTAAGCAATTTCCTTTGTTCTTTATTCATTATTGTTTCCTTTTTTTGATTTGCTTAAGTTTTATTTTGAGTTAAAATCCAACATCCAATTTGTAAGCTAGATAGTAAGAGAAAGGTAATTACTAGTACTTATTGTCTTATGGGATCGAGTCGTACTTGTCTATGCTAGCTACAACTATATCGTGCACTTGCTGTTAAATTAATATTGGTGTAGAAATGGTCAACCAAGTTTTTGGCACCGTTGTAGGGGATGGCAATATTAGCAACACCTATATTTTATTATTCTAGCAATTTTTATTTTGTTTTGCTTTATTTTTGTTTCTCTTTTATTTTATTTTATTTTCTTGTATTTATTTTATTTTATTTCTCTTATATTTTATTATATTTGTGGCTTATTTTTTAATTATCTTTTGAACTTCTCTACATTAACGATATGTCTATGGATTATTTTTAGGGATTAAAGTTTAACATCATAGCCACAACACAAAATGTAAGGATGGAGCAATCAATATTCTCACGAGAGCTATAATATGTCTTCGCAATATGTAACATGACCCTACTAGAAAGAGCTAGTTCCTCATATGTTTTCAAAAGCTTAACTGATATTCATTCTGTGTTGCAACATTTATGGGAGTAAATATTACTATCATGAATGTCAAACGCCAACCTACATGTGGGAGCAACCAAGCATATACAACCAACCTCAAGGTGCATCATATGAGAATATATGTACAATTTAGAATGGAGCAACCCCCTTATGTATATGGATGGAATGACTATGCTCCAACTGAATATGTACAACAAAAGCAGCATTACAAAAGTATTATAGATAAACTAATAGACTACCTTGCCAACCATGTAACTAGCTAATGTGCATTCAAGGAGAAATTTTCTCTACTTGAATATGATACATTTCAAGAAGGCAAGGAGGTAACTACTACTCTGGAAGATTGGATGACCAAATTTGTTTAAGAATAAATTATGAGGCATCATAAAATAGAGGCTTGTATATATAATACGGTGAATCAGATCGATCAATTGGTGAAGATATTTTCTAAAAAATCTACAGGGGAATTTGCCTTTTACTACTAACACAAATCCTAAAGAATATGGAATGGAAAACTCCCTTAGGAGTGGAAAAGAGCTTCCAGTAAAAGAAGAAGAAGAAGTAGAGGAAGACTCTATCCAAGAAGAGGAACTAGAGAAGTGGTGAGAGATAGTTGAAGAAGAAGACGAGCCAGAAACCTTTTTCCAAGAAAAAGAAGAAGAAGAATGGACAAAGGGGGTTGAGGAAGAAATGGTGAAGGAATCAAACAAGGAAACTATTAACGAAGTATTGGTAGCATCTTAAGTACGAAGGGTTCCCACTTCCTACAAGACAAACTGTTTGGACCCATTGAAGATTCAAGGAGTTTCATCATCCCTTATTTTATTAACAATTTTTCATTAAAAACAGCATTAATGGAGTCCATTGGAATTATTAATTTGATAAATTATGTTCTTATTATTATCTTGCAACATGTGGCTTACTTATAGGCTATAAAACCATTATTTGGAGAAACGGTAGAAGTAAGCCACTGATTATAGACCCAGGATGAGGGTAATGTGCAGGGTATGTCGAGCTAATAATGCTAAACAAGCATTACATGGGAGGCAACCCATGAACTAGGGTAGGTTTTATTTTAATTTTATGTTATTTATATTTTCATATTGTGTATTTATTTTTATTTGTGTTTTTTTTTTTTTACCCCTTCTTTATATTTTACAAGGATGTTAATCTAATATTGGATGAATAATCCCAAAATCATAATTAGAAAATCATATTATTCAGGAAAGTGTCAACTTTACTTTCTCACTTATTATATGTACTTATATTGCATACATTGGGGACAATGTATGATTTTAAATGTGGGGAAGGGGTTAATGATTTTCATAAGCTTATTATAATCTTGGTTATTAAATTTTATCAACTGACATCCTGAATTAGTTGAAATCTTTCCATCAATACTTTACTTCATTAATGAATATGATTTGAATTAGTGTGTAAGAGGATGACATTTAGAATAAAATTGCTTTTATAAGTCATAATTTTTAACTGTCATTGAGATAGTCAAATTGAATGAAATTGCATATTATTTACACACATATAACAATTTTTTTATGAGCTTTTGAGTCTAAGAGCAAAATTTTAATAAGTTGAAGCTCTTTTATTCATTCATGTGTGTTATCATATATAGTTGAATGATTCTAGAACTTGCTTTTATTATTCATATTGAGATCATATTATGTTAAATTAGAAGCATTGAAGTAATAAAGACACTTAGGTTCAACATTTGTTGTGCCTATTTCTTTAATAATTACCTTACCTTAATTTATCTCTTAGGGATAACTGAGTTGAGTCATAGCTTTTTTCATTGATTATACCCAATTATTAACCTTTATCATATTTTTCTTTAAAGCCTTTTTATTGTTTTGAACCCTGAAGGTTATTAACATTACTTACATATTTGAAACTTGAAATTTTGAGGAGTCCAATATTTCTTTAATTGTGGTACATAATGAATGCTCGATAAAATATATATTGCGATTCAAAAAAAATTACAACCAAAGAAAAGAAGGAAAAAAATTATAGTACCAATGGATTTTTCATTAAAGGACATGTTTATTGTTAATAAGTTTCTTGTAATGTTTCCCTTTTGTAAATTCCTTCAAATTTGTCACCTTTTTATTATCCCAATCATAACTTACCTAAGCCCCATTACAACCTTATAAAGACCTTTTGAAATTTGTGTCTAGTTACATATATGATATGGAGATGGAGATGTGATAATATTGGAAGCCTATGGTAAGAATTCTATTTTGTATTGATTTGAGTGTTTGATAATTTTCATCTTAAACACTTGAATGAATTGAGTGAAACCTTAGTAAGGGTGTAAAGATTTATACTTTTGATTTCAATAAGATTATTGATGTGATTCTTATTAATATTGACTTATGAAGTTAGATTTAGGATAACTTAATTCTAATTGTATGTTAACTGGATCAATATGATTTGATGATTTAAAGTATGGATGGATAGATTTAGGTTAAAGAAGGATGGATGTATGTAAAGTTGATAATTTAGATTATGATTTGCTTGAGGATAAGCAAAAGCTTAAGTGTGGGGATGTTTGGTAGATGTATATTTGACTATAATTATACACCCATATTTGATGTATTTTGCTTGATCCTTATAGTTTTGTTGTATATTGGGTACTTAATTCTCTCAAAGTGCATTTATATATTATAATTGCCTTCACGAACCAAAAGGAGACAATTTTAGATGAAATTGTGGCATCCAAAGATTGAAGCATCTTGGACATATATGGCCATATAGTGGCTATGTAAGTCTTTGTGAACATATAAAGTCACAATTTTAAGGGCTCTTGGAGCTACATAGGCACCTACATAGTCGTGTAAGTGATTGTGTATGTGCCAGTAATTCTAGTTTTTATTATAAAAGGACATAAATGGAGGAAAATAGAGGTGTGTTGACTTTTATAGTAGATTCTAGACGTGATGAATGTAGAGAAGGGACAATTTTGATAAAGGAACATGGAGAATGTGAAGAATTCATCAAGAGATCCAATAAATTACAACATCAAACCTTAAACTTGCAAAAACATTCAATAGAAGAAAATGGGATATTTAGAATTATGATTCCTTTGTTTTTTATTCATTTTTCTTCCTGTTTATCTTTGATTTCATTTTCTAGTACATTTAACTAAACGTGTTTAACATTTAGGTTTGATGAACCCTAACTATGATAACAATATGTCTTGATTCTTTTATTTAATGCAATTATTTTAATTGATTTATTGTGATTCAATTATTAGTTGTATGCATGCTCTAATATATCTAAAATATCAGTACATGATTTGATTTCATAGCAGTGAGATTGAGAAATTCTTTGTATGAATAGATCTACCATAATTGGAAGGATTTAATTGCAAAGCTAGAGATAGGTTGACATAAATCTTCTAGATTAGGGTCAAAGCTAATAACAAAATTCATAAATTGATAATGCAATCCTATAAACTTTAACTAGAAAGATTTGGGTTAATCAACCTGTGGATTAGTTGTTAGTAGTCTCGAGAGAGTTATTAACATAAGATAGGAATTTTCACAGTCCAATAATCAATAAAATATTGCAAGGTAAAAAGTTAATTATTTAATAATTTTTAGGGGAATTCATCACCTAGACATTAATCTTTGATATTGAATTTTCTAAGCAACTTCCTTTATTCTTTGTTCATTATTGTTTCTTATTTTATTTTATTTGTTTAAGTTTTATTTTTAATTAAAAAGACAACATCCAATTCATAGGCTAGATAATAAGAGAAAGGTAGTAACTAATACTTACTTTCTTCGTGGGATCCGTACTTGCCTATGCTAATTACAAATATTTGTGCACTTGCGGTTAAATTAACATTGATGTAGAAATGACCAATTAATAAGTATTTACTGCAAATGAAATTATAATAAGATTATAATTATGAGATTCATATTGCATTTATGTTTTGTCCCTAAATTATACCTAGTCATTGTTTTATTAAGACTGGATGTTAACAAAATGTAAAATGAATAGCATACGTTTTGTTTTTTCTTATGAAGGAAGTCGTTGATCTCATAAACTAAATTATGGGGATACTTAAACAAATGTGTGGGTGCTTGTTAACATTACTTGTATGTCCATGGAATTCGCATTGTGATGATCGTATAAGTCTTTGACTTAAGGTCTCCAAAGTTATCTTGTATATGGATTGTTATGTTTTGATACTACTTATCACCTATTCTGATTATAAGTTATCTAGTTAGTATTTATTGGATGTAACATGAACTATATGGAGGTGGTTGAATAATTAAGATAGGATTTATCAACCTAAAGTAATTAGGAAGAATTGTTGTTCTCTATTACTATTGATTCGGGAAATCCTTAGCCCAAATAGAATGGCCTTTTTTAAATAGTATACAAATGTCATTGATTGAATCAATTGCTAATGGCAAAGAACTAATATGATATTTAATTGGAGAAGTAAATATATATTTAATTATAATTATGAATTATAATTATAATGTATAATCATTGTCAATATGTTTAAGAACCTAATAGGTCTCACATAAAGAACAGGTTGAAGAAAGCAAAGATATTTTAATCAAGTTGGTATTAATTGTAAAGTTTGAGAAACTTTATGATTAAATATGATATATTTAATAAATAAGGATCAATATAATACATTAGATCTTAGTTGGGCATAATTGATATTTAATTAGAATTATTTATAACTATAATTAAAGTTTAAATTAAATAACTAAAATTTTCAAAACTTATTATAAATAGGCTTAAGCTCTAATGGAGCTAGCACTTCTTGCTTAACCATCTCTGTAAAAGTTACAGAGTTGTCTCAACCAGTTATGTGCATACCGTTAGAAATTGGACACTTGTGATGCTACAATGGTTGAGATGGATCAGTTTTGGAAATGATTTAAGAGATACAAAAAGAATATGATCAAGCTTCGGGATAAGGTATGAATTTCAATTAATGCTTTATTATGACTTATGTGTTAATCATTATATAGGATTAAAGTGATCTTAGTTTTTAGGAAATCAAAATACAAAAAAAAATTTGTAATTATTCCGCTGCAGTCAGTATCGGATCCCATCTCAATTTTCCAACAGGAGCCTTAGATGGGATTGGTTGGAGAATATGCACCTATTGGTGAAAGGTCATATGTTAGAGAGGGGGAGGACCCACTATATGATAATATTATTGTTAACTATTAAATATGTAATACCCTAGATTTTGGAATTTGATGATTTTTACAAAGATAAATGAAGTGTATTTTGATCAATGGTGAAGATAGATGATCTTGTAAATTTTGATCAAAACAGAATTATAATAAAAACTAGTTTTTTTTTTGTTGGCCTTGGTTTTACACATACAGTTTTAGGATGAAATAATTTGTCTTATTAACTAGACAAAGAGGTACAATCAAACTCAATTGCTCCTTTTATTTTTTTTCTTTTATTTTACTTTTCATTAATGTAAAAAAATTAAAAAATTATTTTTATTGAATAACCTCCTTAAAATTACTAATAGGATTTAAACAACTAAGAAATAAATCACAAAAAATATGAGCCATTTAATGAAAATGTCTAATGCTGACAACAAACCAAGTAACAAAAAAGAAGAAATAAATTGTAAGAGTGGGACGAAGACTTAAATGGAGAGCAAGAGGGTGATAGGACAGCGTAGCATGGCAAGGAAAATAATTGAAATATTTGAAAGGGATATGTTAAAGAGGCTGAGGTAATAAGATGTTTCGTCTGGTTATGTTTTGGATCCTTATCTTAAACTTATTAGTGCTTTATGGTATAATAAAAAAAGACGTAAGAAAGGTTCATAAGAATCTCAAGCGACAAAACTTGAAGTTAGATCAGTTAAGTTATATTCACATTCCTATATGAAGTAGGTGTCCTAGAAAATAAATCTACTATAAGAAAGATGAGTCACAATAATCCAAATCACATATTTTCTTTTGA
>JAOQMQ010000006.1:12280137-12295838 GCA_027563845.1 Erythroxylum subrotundum
ATCTCCTAACTAATCTCCTCTAATTACCTTCTTAAATCAGTAACTGATTCCAATCAATCACCTAAGAATCAGTAACTAATCATAACATTTAATTCCTAAATATTCTCCTTTCAACACTCCCCCTCAAGCTGGCTTGTAGATGTCTAGCTATATGTCTTCCATAGCTAGCTTGCTCACTAAGAGATCAAATTGTTTCTTTGGTAGCCCTTTGGTAAGAATATCTGCTTCTGCTGAGCTGTTGGCACATAAGGAACACAGATCAGACCATTCTCGAGTTTTTCCTTGGTAAAGTGCCTATTGATTTCAATGTGTTTAGTTCTATCATGTTGAATTGGGTTATGAGCAATTGAGCTAGCAGCCTTGTTGTCACAGTAAACCTTCATAGGAAGTGTAACTGAAATCTTCAGATCTTCTAATAACCTCTTAATCCACATCACCTCACAAATCCCATGTGCAAGGGACCTAAATTCAGCCTCAGCACTACTCTGTGCTACCACATAGACAATCAAGTCTGCCAATCTTCCCTTATCAGAATGCTTATAAAACATAGTATGGTCTGCTTGCCTTTGATGATAGCCATAGCTCTTGACCACCTTACCAAACCTTCCAAACCATGCTCTTGGAGACTGCTTAAGGTCATAAATAGACTTCTTGAGTCTAAATACTTTATGGCCGATAGTCTTCTCGAAGCCAAGTGGTGGACTCATATAAACTTCTTCGTTCAGGTCACCATTAAGAAAGGCATTCTTTACATCTAACTGATGTAGGGACCAACTGCAAGAGACAATAACACACGTATAGAGTTAATCTTGGTTACTGGGGCAAAGGTTTCTTGATAATCAATACCATAGGTCTAAATAAGCCCTTTAGGAACGAGTCTTGCTTTGTATCTTTCTATACTTCCATCATCCTTGCATTTAACTGTAAATACCCATTTTCAGCCAACAGTCTTTTTATCTCTGGGTAATTCTACAGTTTCTCATGTCTCATTTTTCCTTAGAGCATTCATCCCCTCCATTACTGCTAATTTCCACTTTGGATCATCAAGTGCTTACTGAATATTTCTTGGAACAAACAGGTTAGAGATTTTAGATGTAAATGCCCTATGCCCTTGAGAGAGTCTATCATAAGACATGTATTTTGCAATAGGATGACTAGTACAGGACCAGGTTCCTTTCCTAAGTGCTGTGGGAATATCAAGATCACAGTAATTTTCCTCAATAGTAGGAATGATATTAGAAAAAGTATTAGGCTGAGGAGAGCCTAGAGTACCGGGAGGTTTTTCAAGTCCATTACTCGGGGTATCTGACTGACTGTGTGCAATGGGGATAATAGGCTCTCTACTCCTTTGATGATTCTTTTTCCTTGTGTAAACTTTAAACTCAGGTTCTTGTTTTTTAGAATTATCATGTAGTATTTCTCCCCCTGTCAAAGATTCAACATTGCCTGGCATAACAGTATTAAGAACAGAGGTTTCCCTATCAAAAACATGTTTTTCACAAAGGATTCGGTTTCCACAGGTTTAGGTAAAAGAGTTGAAAGAACTTCCCAAAAATTTCTTCACTTTGTTTCTCCCCCTGAAGGAAATTTTCCTGAAAACACGATTGGTGTTCAAGGAAGGAAACATCCATGGTGACAAAGGTTTTTCGAGTTTTAGGGTTAAAACACTTGTACCCCTTTTTATTTGGAGCATATCCGATAAAAACATATTTTTCAGCCCATGGATCTAGTTTTGACCATCCCCTGTTAGATAAGTGGATATAAGCAATACAATCAAAAATTTTAATAGGCAAATTCGAATACAGACGGGCGTCAGGAAAAAAATTTCTAAAGAACTCAAGTGGTGTACTGTAATTTTGGACACAAGTAGGCATCCTGTTTATTAAATAGGCTACTGTTAACACAGCTCCCTCCCAAAGATATTTTGGAACATGCATGGAAAACATAATGGCACGAGACACTTCCACTAATGTTTATTTTTCCTTTCAGCTATCCCATTTTGTTGAGGGGTATCAACACAAGTAGATTGTAGTTGAATCCCCTTTTCTTTCAAGATGCTACCAAGAGTTTCATTAAAATACTCAGTGCCATTATCAGTATGATGAGTGCTAATTTTCTGTTGAAACTGATTCTCAACCATTGTATAAAAAGTTTTAAACAAGTTTTCAACTTCAGATGCTCAACCATTGTATAAAAAGTTTCAGCAGTGCTGTCAGAATTTTTCTGAGCATAACAAGCCTCTGGCTTTCTTCACGATGAACCCCAGAAAAAACTTCTCCAATAAAGGGAAGTGGCTGCCTGCCAATTATCCTGCCACTAACCTCATCAAAGTCAACATTTAGTCCAATAAGGAATTTAAATATATGGCTATCCTCCACCCTTTTTCTATAGTGGTGGTAATCATTTGAGGATTTCCACTCATAATCATCACTGAACAAATCTAAATCCTTCCATAGTCTTTTCAGAGAATTAAAACACTTGGTAACACTATTCTCACCTTGGCGGAATTCTCCAAGTTTCAGGGTCAACTCATATACCTGGGACTGGTTTCCTAGGTCTGAATACATCTGGTTGATGTTGTCCCACAACTCCTTAGCCGTGTGGTAACACATGTAGTTGGAGCTGATTTCCTCCTCCATAGAATTCACTAACCAAGTCATCACCATGGAATTCTCAACATCCCAAGTGGGGTAGACTAGATCCTCAAGGTCAGGTTCCTTCTTTTCTCCTGTCAAGTAACCGATTTTCCCTCTGCCATGGATGTACGTGCGGACTGATTGAGACCAGCGCAGGAAATTTTCTCCACTCAGCCTTATTGTAGTAATCTGAACTGAATGACAGTCAAACGTGGGAAGATGAGGGTTATCAGGTCTTTTGGTGGAGTCTTGAGAAGGCTTGACTGGTTTGTAGGGAGGTTTGTGGATTCTGATACAACATCAGACATGGTGGAAGATAACTAGAGGCGACTAGCGATGTTTTCTTGTTTAGCTTAAAGGATTTTCTGCTCTGATACCATGTAGGAAAAAGTATTTTCTTTGTTGTACTTTCTCTGTTTTATATGTTACATGTAAATAGGAATACAAGGTAACTTTACTAGGAAAGAAATCTGTACAAAATCAATCAATCTCCTAATTTATCTCCCAACTAATCTCCTCTAATTACTTTTGTAAATCAGTAATTGATTCCAATCAATCACCTAAGAATCAGTAACTAATCATAACATTTAATTCCTAAATATTCTCCTTTCCAACATTTTAACAATTCACATATTACATTCACTCCTACATAATCAACTTACTTCTATTCAACATTTACTGGAATCAGACCCATCTTCAACCAGTTGGCTTCTCAGAGCTATTCCCAATGACATTCTTTCTACAGGTATCACACTTTCTTTTTAAAAATTTTCCATTAGCTAAAGTTTTGAATTTACTAAATCCTCTAATTAACCATATATGCTACAGCATTATCAAGAAGGGCGCTAACCACATAAGGCACTCCCTTTAGTAAACCATCTAGCATACAAGTAAAAGAAAGAAGGCAGAAAATAAACTTCAGCAACATTCCTGTGTAGATAGTGGAAGTACCTGTACAGCTCTTCCACCATCAAGACATCCCACAGGAAGCATATTGAAAGCTGTTGTGGTTAAGCCACACCTAGATCAATGATATTTATTGTAAGCATACTTGAAACACAGCAAAGAGAACGAAGCAGCTCTAGCATGATACATTACCAGCCAGCTATCACTAGAGGATGAATGGAAACTGAAGCTGCATGCATTGCTCTGCAATAATTATGCCATCTAGGGAGGGTTACAATATTTCCAGAGAAAGGACACTGAATAAACACAAGGAACTTACAACCAGTGAATTTATAAATCACTTCTCAGCATGCATTGACAATTAAGAGACATATGGGTAAGTCAAAAGAGTAAGAGAGACGCACGCATAGCCAAGAGCTGCTCTACTGATTAGTCCAAGAAGCAAAGAACCTTGAAACAGCATGCTAGGAACCTGTACCAAATCTCCAACAGCAGAGGGATTTGACGATAGTAGCAGACCAGCAGCAAACATGGAGAAAGACAATGCAGCACCAGCAAATGGACCAGCAAGTGAAATGTCTACTTTTGCGGCCCGATCTGGAAGAATTGATTTGAACTGAACAGAATACCATAATCATCTTTACTTACTTATTGGGGTTTTAATTGCATTGACCAGAAAATGCCAACTACTCTTTACTTAATTATTAGGGTCTTACTTAATCGTAATGACAGCAAATGCAAGTACCTAGAATTTTTCACTGAACTGGGAATCCATGTGCACAGAACATAATGGGAATCATCAAACTCAAAGAAGAACTTCTTAAGGACTTGATTGAATAAGTTTCCATTCCAAAGCCAAGATCTATGCGCTGCATCATACCAGCCCTACTTTCTAGAATTCCACATAACTAAACGTACTCCTTATTGCTTTAATATCTTTTCTGTGGTAGCATTAACAATTTGAATGCCCCATTGAACTATCCCACTACTTATGTAAGGAGGGAATGAATGAAATTGAAGAATATGTATGGAATGAACTATATTGGATGTCAGTGTCAATCAGTCTTTCACAACAATGTCCTTGCATTGTCAACTACCTTTCATTTTTCTACTCTCTTTAGTTTGCCTGTGAACATGAACTAATACATGTAGATGCACATGTTAATAGTGCTAAAAAATAAAAGAATGAAGGAGACCATGACACTTATTGGACATGTAAAGAACACATTGAGCCATGTTGGCATACACAATAGAGAGTAGTCCTCCCCTCTTTTCCAAATCCGCCCCCTCCATGGTAACCCAAATCTCAAAACTTTGACCTTGAAGGTGGTATTCGCAAGTAAAAATGCTGCATACTCTCCTTTCTATTTCTCAAGGTTAAGAATACTTCAAAATACATGATAAAAAACTAACTAGGAGTTAGAAGCAACCATGGTTTGTTTCAAGCTTTTAAACATTTAACTAACTTCCATCATCTATACAAAAACAACATTTCCCAATTCTCTTGCAAAAAGTCGTGGCTGCGAGATTTATTGAAACTGATATAGTTGTCCTCCTTAGTATGCGGGGTCTTCCCACAGATTTTAAGAGAGAATCATAAAAGTTTTCATCAATTTCTATTTGCAAATCTGGGGTGACCAATATTTACCTGCGTGATTGCCCCAAAACTGCCCAGTGTTATGTTAGGAATGAAGAATGGAATGCTTAGTTTCACTTTCTTTCGAAATGCGGCCAAAAAGTGTCCAACCTCCTGCATGGGGCCAAGCTTCATCATATAGATATAGAGACACAAATAAAGACCATAAATAATGATGAATCCTAGTTGCACAATATCCTTCCATATGAGATTTAAATGTAGGACAAGCTAATGAAACTCTCTATTTAAGAAGCAACAACGAACAAATGTTTAACTCAGTAAGATGCATACATGAAATAATAGAATTCCTAATACGCCATAAGCTAAGGGCAAAGCAGACTCCACAAAGGGATATAGCAGTTCCATATCAGGAGGTTCAATTGCATTTGGATCTGTGAAGTACTTGACGACCTCTGGAGGAAGACGATTAATCTGTTAGACCACATGCAATCAGTAAATGACTGAGAGAAGATGCTTAATCTGTTTATCACTTGCAACAACATCCGAGAGAAAATTATTGAAATATCAATGGAATATAATATATTTGGATGCTTAAAAAGACTCTGAATCTAAGGTTACCTGAGATGCAATTCCTAATTCCACGGAGGAACCAATTGTCAAAAGGAATAACAAGAGAGCAATCACATATTGCCAAAGTGTTGTAGGCCCTGGTTCCGAAACTTCCTTTCTCAGCAAACCAAAGCTAACTCGTGGGCCACCGCGAGGGTCTGGTCCTTCTGAATTAGGCTCCTCCACCATAAAAAGATTGTATTTATTGCCTGTGACCTCAACCAACTGACTCTGAAGTTTGGAAAAAACATCTTCTCTCTTCGCTCTCAAATTTCCAAGGAAAAGGTTGCCCTCACCAAAATCCCCAAAGGGCTCTTCCTTTGTGACCCAGAAGGTTGAATAGCCGAAAAGTTTGTCCTTAATCAGCTTGACATCAGCCGGATCAACCTTTTCCGGACCAAGAAGCTCCATTAACTTAAAAGAGTCAACTTGGAAACTGTTGTAACCTGGGCCTATCGGAGATATGGGTGGCGGCTGAAGAAAGAAATGATTCATTGATGGCAAACAACATAACATTTTAATTTTCAGGTATTATTGATTAATTCAGAATCATTCAAATGGAAAGAAAGAAAATAGACGCACCCTTGAAGAAGTGGAAGGCTGAGCCTTATCGGCGCGGCTACTTGCCGTCTCCTCTTTGATGCTACTTCTCTCCTCGTTGTCTTGCTGGGCCACCGTTGTGACGCTTGACTCTTGATTACCTTGAGTGCTGTTGTTATCATTATTATCATCATTATGATTATGGTTATTACTACTATTGCTGCTATAACACCCAATTTTCACCAACGAAACCTCAACTCTTCTATTACGCAGAAAGCACGCGGCTTTCTTAGCTTTGCAGTAGTGGAACAGTTGACATCTATGACCGCCGCCGACGACGACGATTGCAAGTGTAGGGAAGCTGAAACTAAGAGGGGAGACAGTAGAGGTTCCCATCTAAAATAAGGAATGCGCTTTTGGATTTAATGGCGCGGAGTGTTAGCAAGGAATAGGATCGGTCCTGGGCAATTGCCCGAGCTATGTGTGTACTATCTCCGTCATATCTTTTTCTTTCCTAAAATATCTTCCCCGCTCTTTCGTTTAATACAATTTACTCTTTATATTTCTTTCCCATTATAATTCAACACGGATCATAATATTAGTTCCAAATGATCAAACTTTAATTTTAAATTATCGCATTTATGCATTATACATAACTGAAAATGATAACATTAACCTTTATTGCTAAAAAAGTTTATGTTATCTTAATTTTAACTTTTCTAATTCTATTATTTTATTTTCTCTTTATTTAGTGACTTAATATTTTACTTCCAATGTAAAATTTTGATACTTATAAACTATAAATGTTAACTTGTATCTTTTTTCTTATAAAATTATCAAAATTGTTTTTTCTTTGCTAATTTCAGAAATTAAAACGAGAAGTGTAACGATCAAAAGCCTCGTACCTTATGTAAGGATATTATTATTTTTTATGGTAAGTTTTTATATATTAGAGTTTTTCAGTTAGGTTATTCATATCAACTTACCAAAATGTATAAGTTATACATGAGACTCTACAAATTTTGAGGCGGTAAATTTTAGGAAAATTACTTAAGGTTTGTTAATTAGGTTGGAGATTGATGTTGAATTTTTAAAAAGGAAATTAAATGTTGAAAAGTGATGCTTTATGAGAAAAACAAAACCATATGCCTATTCCTTTACATATAGTCAAAACTAAGAAGTAGCATACTACTTCGATGAACGTGATTGAGGATCATTCTATGCACTCTCATCCAATAGCACATTGAAGAGGTTTTCAAGCTGTTTGCTTCGATGCGAGAATAGGCAAAAGTCCATTTCCCTTTAGATTTCATGCACTAAATATGTCAAAGAGAATCTTGAAAAGCAATAGCTCTTACCTATCATACCATTTCAATTGTGGATCCATGATTTCTTCCTAAGTTGTAGTGAGCAAATAATGTGAAAATGATTAAGCAGTCTCTTCCATAAGTAATCAGAGGACTTCTGCTTAAAAAGTAGATGATCACATGTTTCAAGTGAAATGTCACAAAGAACATCCCCTAGCTTGGTTTTGAAATAACCCCTTACCTATCTCCTTAGCTAAAGAATATGATGCATAGTCTATAGAGCATCATACCTTAATTCATATGACTAAAATTCATATTGATTAAGATGGTAGGAATGAATCTACTCCACCCGTAAGGATTCTTTGTCACTTAGTATTCTCTATACCTCTTTATTAAAAGGGGTTATGATGCTAAGTTTTAAAGGTACTACCCCAAGGCCTCCTTCTGCTTTTAGTAGTCATACTAACTTTCAAGCTACTTTAGCAATATAAGGAGGGTTTACTTGCCCATAAGAAGCTTCTTTATAGTTTTTATTAGAGATAAAGGGAAGGCAATATGAGTTAATCAATGAATATACAAAAATTTTAAGGCTGCAATGATCAGTTGAACTCTTTCTATAAAGGAAAGAGAACCCTGGAACCAATTATAAATTCTTTACTCAACTCTAGCGATTAAAGGCAAAAAGTTAGTATAAGTTGGTCTCTTATAAGAGATATGAATCCCCAGATAGGTAAATGGGAGTTGCTTTTTCCTAAGGCTTGTTATAGATGAAAACCAATCAACTGCGTGTGTTATATAAGAGGAAATGAAGAAGTAAATTTTTTCCTTGTTCATAGATAAGCCATATATGGTTTTAAATGTCTCCAAAGCATTTATAAGAGCCCTCATTGAATGTGGATATGCACAAGAGAAAAAGCAGAAGAGATCATCAACAAATGTTAGGTTATGAATCTTAAACTAATTACATTTCTTGTGATACTTATATTTACTGTTCAACCTAGTTAGGGTTTAATCAACATTGAGAGGACCTCCATGCATAATTCAAATATTTAAGGGAAAAAGGATCCCCTTGCATAATCCCTCTTACTCCATTAATTAGTTTGGTTGAAGAATCATTAACTAAGAAACTATATGAAATTGTTATGAGACAATGATGTATTCTTCCTACATATCTTGTAGGGAAGCCAAAACTTATAATTTATGAATAATATAATTTCAATTTATAGTATCAAATGCTTTATTGAAGTCCACCTTGATTGTACAACATTTAAGGGAACTCCTACAATAGAAGGATATTATCCCTTATATCTCTTCCTTCAATGTATTCTACTTGTGTCTCATCAATTAGTGGTTTTATGGAATGCTTTATTCAAGAAGCTAGTAATTTAGAAATAATATTGTAAATGAAGTTACAATAGAAGATAGGTCTGAAGACCCCGAAGTGATCGTAAGGATAAGACATACGAAAATCTTGTTGCATTCTTTCAATATGTATCCTTTATTAAAGAAGTTCAACACTACCATTGTGATTAAATCTTTGATCATTTGCTATGATTTCTAAAAAAAACAAACCATTTAGTCCATTAGGCCTTGGTGATTTGTTAGGGTTGACATTAAAATTTGCTTTTTCCATAACAATTAGAGAGAATGGAGATTCAAGAGCATTTTCATTTTCACCTAAAATTTTATCAGTAATAAAAGAGTTTAGTAGTAACCTAGAAGAACTTTTTTGGTCTTATATGCCTAGTACTTTGGAAAAATCGTTAAAAGTAGTTATATAGGGTCCTTTTAGGTTGAAGCAACTAATCCATCTTTAGCTTACATGGAAGTGATTCAATTTAGATTTGCTTAGCCAGTAGGGACTTATGTACAAAAAGAAGTATTATTATCCCCATCCTCAAGCCATTGCACTCTTAATCTTTGCGTCAACCATGAATATTATACTTCTATAGCTCTTACATGAGCATAAATTGCTTCCCTCTCCTCTACTTGACGTACTTGATTTGTTGGATCCAAATATAGAGATTGCTAAATACTATTAGGCTTATCCCTAGTGCCAGTCACGGCTATATTGGTATTGACATACCTAGTGTTGAGCAAGTTTTATATATAATTAAACTCTCAATACCGCTAGTATACGGATCGTATCTTATAGTATCAAGGTTATCGTTCCCACGAGGACTATAGACACCAAAACAATTTGAATCAAACTTTGTCTAGGGTACTAAGAATTTGATTTGAATTAAAATAAATAATATAAATTAAAACAAATAATAAAATGAAACAAATAAGTTATTAAATAATTGAGTTGCCAATAAAATTAAGATTGATCAAAGTTGAATACATAGGATGTTATATCCTCTCCTTTTTTCCTTAATTTGTTAATTTAATTTACGCTTGATCTAAGATTTCTAAAGGTTTTTATCACTCTCTCTTAAGATATAATCAGGTAACCCTAATTGAATTCAATATTCATAGATTTGTAATCTCTCGATTCACAAAACTACTCGTAACTTATTTAATTAGGTTTGAAGCAATCCTCAAGATAATTAATTTCAAAATTAAAATCCCTCTTTAATTGTTTGTTAACCTCATAATTATAGGTCTATTAAGTTGCCAATTCTTGTTACACACCTTAACACCAATGACTTGACTCACTCTCTCGATTTATTATCAAGTACATGCTCGACAATTATCACAAACATTTAAAGATGTATTGAAATAAACAATAATTAAAGTTCACAAAATAATTCCTAATCTGGATTAGAAATCCATAAACATGTTATACATCATAGTAATCTAATTACACATCAAGGACTATGAAGAAATAAAGAAAAAAGAGTAAAAACTATTTAAAGCCTTGATCTGGAATGTTGGAATTTCTTGAAGCTCTTCTTTGATCTCTCCACTTTAATCTACTTTGATGAAGTGGTTGCTGCATCTTTTTAGTGTTTTTCATGTTTTTTTATAGTGCAATATGGTTCTAGGGTTTCTTCACTTTGTTTAGTTCCAAAAATAGTCCTGAACCTCAAAAAAATAAAAAGTTGCGCCTGGAAAACCTCCTGGCACGATCGTGCATGAGACATGGTCATGCCTCATGTTATTTACCCCTCTTTGTCACTGTCGTGCTCCCTGTCACAGTTGTGATAGAGAACCATACAGCGCCATGCAACGTCCACAATCGTGACATCCTTCATGCATCCTGCAACTTCTTCATTCTTCAATTTCCTTATTTCCAACCCTCACAAACACATCAAACATATCTTGAAACATAAAATTAAGATTAAATTCATGCTCTAAACCACACAAGCACGTAGAACATATACAAACACTAATAATAACACAATTCTAAGCATATAAACATTATAATCATCTAGGAAATACTTACAAACACACTAAAACACCTAGAAAAACATTCTGAGATCTGCACATCTCAACATCCCCAAACTTAAAATTTTTCTTATACTTAAAACAAAACTAGAAACAAAAACACAAACAAAACAAATAATCACGCATTTATGCAACAAGCAATAATGATACAATGACATCAAATCTTATGGAATTAACTTAACCTTAAACATCAAGCACTCATAATGTGCTAACATTCTAACTTATTCCTTTTATGTTTAAGTACTTTAATTTGAATATACATATTAACAAAAATATCAACACCCTATTCATATACTTATGGCACATGTAAGCATGCATTTATGATTAGTGATCAATCAAAAAGGCAAACTATCACCCAATATCCTTTCATGAAAATTCTTTCTATTATGAAAAGATCAGTAGGTTTATTTATTATAACACCATTTTTAGATTTTATTTAATGGTAATCTAGTCTTTTGACATGAAGTCAAACATCTTGTCATAAATGTCTTCGATTACTCAACTAGGTTGCATTTTTATTTACCTTGTTTCGAATGTCATTCTAGTCTTTTAACGTGAATACAAATATTTTGTCGTGAATGCCCCTGGTTACTTAGCTATATCATACTCTCAACTAGCTACCAGCTTTATTTTTAACCTAATTTTCTTAAAAAGGGCCACCAGAATAGGAATTTATTTAACATACATGACCGTGTACATCAACATACACGGGTGTGTAACTCCACACGACCAGAACTAAAATTATTCAATCTTCACACATTTACAGAGACTTACATAGTCACTGTACATGGTCATATAGGTCCTTAGTTGCTTTAAATCTCATTCCATGCCACGATTTCATCCAAATTCTTCTCATTTGGTCCATAAAGGTAGTTATAACCTATAAATGCACTTAGAGAAAATTATCACAAACAACAAAACTATTAAATAACAAGAAAAACATTTTAAATATAAGTGTATAACTATAGTCAAATAAGCATCTATCATGGAGGTTCCACTATAGGCACCCTTTGTCATATGATATAAATAGTAAGATTAGTTGGATCACCCCCTCTTATAGTTCTTTATCGAGCTTTATTTGAAGTATTCATAGTCGATACACATTAATCAGTTCGAGCTGCTATGGTATATAGATTAGGATGTGTTGCATGAGATTGATTTGTTAGACCGAGTGATTAAGATCACCACCTTTAATGAATGGTAGGATTTTTCAATATCTAGGAGCTTATATACTAAAAGCTTGTCTTAGAATTCTTATGCATCTTTTAAGTTGACAATAATTAGACATCCTGATAGGATGAGTTAGATTCTAGCATGAAGGCGTTAAACATAAGTTAGGTTTTGGCACGAAAGCATTAAACATAACTTTAGTTATAACCAATTAAGAATTTAAGCCAAGTTTTACTTTAACGAGCACACCCACGCATTACAACCAAGTAGGACATTGCTCGATTAAAACTACCTAAAGGTCCACTTGAGAAACCACTGAAACAACATAGCCACCTTGAGACCCTAACACTTGACTTAGTCTAAGATGTCATGCTTCCATTTCCCAACCACAAGGTACTTCCATAAATTACTAGTGCATTCCTTGTATGCTAAGTAGGAGAGCATAAGTGTAGTCATCCAATGAGACTTCTTATTCATACATTGTATAAGTCGTCGAGTGTAAGTGTAATAGTTAGTTTTCAAATTGAGGGATTAGAACCCTAGACTATTGTATAGAAGTTATATCATTGAAAATTCATGAATTACATTTCATTCACATGCATAATGATAGCATACACACATGAATTATGATTTAATACACATTGCAAAGAAAGTATATGTACTCAATTGATTTATTCCGGGGTATGAAAGGTTTAAAATGATCACGATGTGAATTATGTATTATTTATCCCTTTCATTTTGGTTTGATTGATTACAAGTAGTAAATTTGGAATTAATTGTTGCAAGTAGAAATTGATGAATTAAAATGTACATTTAGTCTAGGAAAAATGTCAAGTGGCAAGACAAATTGGCACATGAAAAATTAGGATGACTAAGCCTATAATCGAGTGAAATTTGGCATAGTTAATTAATTGATAAATGGCATTGATCATGGAATGACAAATGGACTAATAATTAGGTGACAATTGGCAGCATATATATAGGACAAGTGACTTACATGCCAAAGGACCAATGTTAATTTAAGATGGTGACACCTAGCATTTGATGTGTCAAGTTTTTGCAGGAGAAGTTTTAGCTTAGGTCATTCTTCTCTTTTCCACTACTCTCACCATCGAAACCCTCCCAACTTATGCACCTTGCTTCCATTTTGTTCATACTCACTACAAGATCCATACAAGAAAATCTGCTCAAAGATAGTTATAATCTGCTATCATCATTTTACCTTTGCTAGAAACATCTTACTTTCATCTTGTACTTGGATGATTTTGCATGCATGGAGAGCTAGATTAGGTTGATCTTTAAGCTAGAATTTGAGCTAGATAAGTAAGTAAAAGATTATTCTTTATGGCATGTTATAATAGAAAGTTTATGATGATTAAATTGGGATGAATTGTATATTATGTTGATGATGAGGTTGTGCTGGAATGTGATAGTGAATTGGATAGTTTCTGTTTTGTTTTGATGCATAAAAGGTAATAGTTAAGAGCTACCAAATGAATGATTTTGAGTTAGAATTGGAGATGAGATTGGTAAGGAATTGACATATAATTAAGGTATACTTGAGGAATAATTTAGGAACTATTATGAAGGTGTTTTGAAATTGGAATGAAGGTATTTGAATCTGGAAAATCGCAAGAAAATGAGTAGTCCACGATCATGGCACTCATCCCATGACCGTGGGAAAATGCATTAGCTTCTGTCACGATCGTGAGAAGTTACCCCATGATCGTGGGCAAGGTTTTGACATGGTATATTTTGTTTTGTGCAATTTTGAACCACATAAGGACAAGACACTTTACATTGGTGTATTTGAACTTAAATTAGGCTTGAAAATGAACATATTTTGATGTTGGATTAAGTGGTTAAGGGTTTTATAAGTTTAGGTTGTTAATTGATGTTGAAACTTAAGGAATGGATTGTTTTGATATCAATGTATATGAATTTGGGAAGTATGAGTTGTTAATGGTATAAAGATGTTGTCATGAATGCAAATGTGATTCAAAGAATATGAACAATGTGAACTAGGTATAAATGAATGAGTGATGAATTTGGAGTAATCAAATTTACTTAAGGCATAACCTAATTAAAAACAAGTTATGTACAAGCTATAATATTTGAATGATCACGACTTGTGATTAAGGATACATACCCGAGAAAAGTCAATTAAGCATGCATTGAACATAACGCATATACAAGTGTATGATTGAATATTTATTTGGTTAAACAAGCTAGTAATGTGTACATATATGTGTATCGCATGATTTAGAAGCACAAATTGACCGACAACTTCCAGACATTACTGGCTCGTCAAGGCAATAACTATCTGGAGCATGTTGTGAGTTAACCTAAATGTTTACTCATTATATTTGAATTATTCTTAATTAACTGTTAGATATTGAACTGTTACTGATATGATTATGTTAATTTCGGACATTGATGGTCTGAGGAGTTTGCTATTCAGGAATGTATTAGAAGTGCTTGCAAATTGAATGTGAATATGGAAATTATGTTCTCAACTATATGTTGAATGTCGGACTTAGATTCGATGAATGTATTTTATAACTGTGCATTGAATGAGAGTTATTGATAGCATAATGTGTGATTTGATGCATTTTCATTACATTGATATGCATGATCAGATAAAGGAGTTGTGACCAGAGTGACCAATGTGAAAAAGAGCTTAAAGCTCATAAATATGCACACAGAGTCACAGGCTCAACGATTAATAAGCTCAGCATCCACAATGGGTACGGGATAGTAACTGAAATGAGATCAGTATGCACAATAGATACGAGATAGTTAAATAAGTGCTTAGTCATAACAACATAAAAATGAAAGTGAAGTCTCATGTGCATTGCATATATATCTTTACATGTATCATGCGAAACATTGTAAAGAATGACTAAATTTAGTTGATATAATGTTATGCTATGTTTGTGTACATGTGAATGATTGTGAAAAAAAAGTACTGAATTGTGTTGATATAGTGATTTGCAATACTTGTATACATGTTGATGATATGAATGATTGAGGTGAAATATTGGATTGTTCTAAAACATGTTTGTATTATAATCTGCTTATTGAGATATGATGTATAGTGTGATTTGGTGTACAAAATTGTATGGGAATTGATTCAAGCTAATGTGATATACTTGTGATGTTGTGTTTTGACTCGAGTGAGCATATCGATAATGGTTCGCTCACTGAATTCACAAAACTCATCAAAATTGTAACATTATTTTTTCAGGTACTGAGGAGACCTAGCTTCTAAGGCAATCTAGTAGCAGTCTAGTATTCTTAATTTTGGAATCATGATTGGCTCAAAGGTCTAGTTAGCTAATGTTTGAGGAGTTTAGATAAATTGTTTCTGTTAGCATCTCATTTCATGTTAGATATTACATAGATTGTTTCTATTAGCATCTAATTTCAAATTAGATATTTTGTAAAGAACATTAAACTCTTAGATGTGTTTGTAATGTACATATATGGATTATGAGATGTAATGACAATGTAAATGATGTTTGTGAAATGAAATGAGAAATGTTG
>JAOQMQ010000006.1:12302688-12325985 GCA_027563845.1 Erythroxylum subrotundum
TCTCTTCGGTCAGACTCGAGGAGTAGGGGGCTTATGGTTGGGTCGGCTATCTCAGGCCCAGTCCTAGGCCCAGGCGTTGACGGCCCATTAGTAGGAGGCAATCTCCCATGCAAATACAAAGACCTACGTAAAGACCTAAACCTAATGATCTCAGGTATATAAGGCATTATTTCGCCATAATACAGGTAGAACACAAGAAACCCTACCTCTCTTTGCTTTACAATCACTGCAATCCTTACATACATACTGACTTGAGCGTCGAATGGGCTTACCGGAGATCAACCCACGGCGTGCCTTTATTGTTTTGCAGGTGTTACCGAGTCACAGCTTGCCAACTCCATGGATCTGAATAACAACGTCCAGCCTAAGCAAAATCCGGCTGAACCACAATGCATTATTAAGTTTTCCTTATTAGAAAGAGATTTCAGTTAATTCAATTTAACGATAAGGATTGTGTTGCTTGAGAGAAAGCATAATTGTATCTTAGGAGTTCTTATTGTTCCAATAAACTAGCATCATTCATTAAACTAAAGTGAAGTTAAAATATAGTAAATTTTAGGGAATATCTTAATTAGATCTAATTGATATATTAATTTCTTTAATATTGATCACTACTTTGATTTGGCAATTTAGAATTGTTTTTTTGTTCAATTGTGCTCAATAATCTAGAAAATTAAGTATGTGTGAAATTAGTAGTTAATAGCTAGTCCTCGTAGGATCAACCTGTAATTGCTAGTGCTAACTATAGCTATATCGCTTGCTTATGGTATAAATCAAGCACATCACCTAGATACTGAAATTGTACTCTCTCAGGTTACAATCATCTATTCTGCAGTTGGTTAACCAGTATTTATATTGGGCTAACGCCCATTTGAATGCACTAAGATTTATGGATCTCCTATCAATGGTTCTACTATATGCACTTGATTAGTTGAGATGATGTTTGGATCTTGATTCTTTAACTAAAAATAAATTACAATTAACTTTTTGATAGATTTAGAACCTCGGGATAATTAATCCTAACTTTTGGAAAAGATGTCTATAGTGTGTGTTTTATCTAAAAGTTGACTAAAATCTCTTTAAAATTGCTCCACTTAAGACATGGTATGGGAAACAAACATTTCCTATAATTTGAATATCATTATTTCCTCTAGTGATGGACATGATATATGATATGGTCGTGTCATTAAACCATGTATCTTCTTGTTTCATCTAGGTGATAGACATGGTATCTAGCACACTTGTGCCAGTAAATTGTGGATCTTCTTATTTCTCCTTGTACTTGTAAACCAATCTTATAAATGGTCATGGCGCAGTTTATGTCACTTAATGTAGTTGATCCTGCTAATGCTTAAGCTAGTACATAGGCATAGGTCAGACTATTTTTAACTAGGAATTTTGATTGTATTGATAATTTTACTTGAATTGGCCTCCAATTCTTGTTCACAATTAACTAAAATGATATCAAAAGATAAGCAAAACAAAGCAATTTAATATCAAATCATGCCAAATACTTAGTAAAATATGTATATTTTTCATACACATCAATTGGATCAAGAAGTAGTGAAGAACTACCATAGATGACTAGACATTGTAAATTAGACAGGTAGTTCAGTTTATTAATAAGGTGATCTTACTTTATGCAAAATAGCCCTTTATATCATATACATTGGGAGAGAGAAACAAACTTAAGAATATTTTTAAAATGAAGTAAGAAAATTATAAAGTATTTAATTGAATTAAAAAGTAATGACGGTTAATTAGGCAAGGAATCTCCTATAATTCTCATATGTTTGTTAGCTTCGTCACAATTTACTTTGATCAGGGTTCGAGTGTTTTACCTCTTCGGCTTGACTTTTTTGGCGTGGGATTTCTGATGATTTGGCCTTAACATAGTCTCTGTACTGATCTTACCAAGCGTTTCTTGTAGTGCAATTTAACTGGACCACGCTGCTCGTTTGTACTTGAGTCCACCGGCGTTGCTTTCGCAACTTGCTGTCTAGTGTAAATAAAGACAAACAACCAACCACGTTATCAATTATATATTGCACCAATCAAACAGAAATATCCATAAAATGTTGTAAACAAACCAAATCAATGATTAAAACAAAAAAGATAAAATGTTGTAAACAAACCAATTTCTGTCAGTTTCCTTCGGATTCTCCCAAGCAGCCTCGTCCATTCGATTTGAGTGCATATATATCACTACTTCTACTTAAAGAACAAAGTGTATTTTGCTTTATAAAGTTGGATTCTTTCTGAAAGAGAAAGATAGCAGAACCAAGAAAGGCATAGTTATTTTTCGTGTTTTGGTTGATGGGTATGGTTGATGTTGCTGACATGCCAAAACATGGAGTAGCAAAGGGTTCATGGGGTTTTAGCAATTTGATAAGGCGAAAACAGGTTGATTACGTTAATATCGCGCGAGATGGCGAGCGTCAGCTGGCCAAGAAACTCTCTGTTGTGGACCTTATTGCCATTGGTAAAAATACTAAACCTTGTTCATCGTTCCCCAAATGGGTTTTGAATTTCGATCCCAAGCTTTCATCTTGTCATTTTGGGTTTTTGTCTGTATAGTGGCTTTGGGGGAAATCTTATATTGCATTCTCTTTGCTCTCTGAATTTTGTAACGAGGCAATTTCTTGTAATTTTATGTTCTGTTGTCACGAGTTATTATTATCATGACAACGGAGCTCACGACACTATTGAATGTCGATGATCACATTAGTTCACTTTTAAGCTTTACCGATGATACAGGGGACGGTTTGTTAAAGCTTTGTGCGATTTCTGACTTGTATGTTTGCCAAGTATCATTAGTTACTAACTAGATGTAAGCCTTTATGATGAGCAGCTCTTCCATACCTGAGTGTCTATTGTCTTTGTTTCTCCTGTCTCTCGTGTTCAACCATGTTGAAAACTGTTGGTGGCTTTTAATAGTTGGCAATACTTGCATCATGTAACCAGGGGTTGGAACAACGATTGGAGCTGGAGTGTATATACTTGTAGGAACAGTTGCTAGAGAGCAAACAGGACCAGCTCTTTCTATTTCATTTCTCATTGCTGGAATTTCTGCTGCTCTCACAGCATTTTGTTATGCTGAGCTTGCATGTCGATGCCCATCTGCTGGGAGTGCCTATCATTACACATACATTTGTATTGGGGAATGGTAATCTGAAACTTGTTGAAACGTTTTAGCTTTCTATTTTGATTCCTAAACACACATTATTGCCTGAAAAAAGTGCTAGCAATAGTGATGAGTTTCTCAATTAGTATGATGAAATCAACTGATTGATGTGCAAGATGTAGGATTCGTCTTCTTTTTTCTTTTTTAAAATCTACTGACAAGCTAACAAAATTTCAAATATTATGTTGCTTAAGGCACCTTGGTGCATAGTTATTGGAAATTAATTACAAAGGAAAAGTCCAATGAACTTGTACCCTTCTAAGTTCAGGTTGGTGACTTAGCATTAAGTCAATAATAACTTTGGCATTACTTTAACATGTAGTGCTGCATGGTTGATTGGTTGGGCACTGATTCTGGAGTACACTATTGGTGGTTCTGCAATTGCTCGTGGCCTAACACCAAATCTGGTGCGTTAGAGAGGATGTAACTCAAGTTCTTACTTGCCTTAAATTCCCAATTTCACCAGCGACAATGACTGAACCATAATTCATTTCTTTCTTTATAACCATTCACTTTCATCTGATTTCTTTGACTTTTGAAAGTCTTACTATGATTGTGGTTTTGATATCTTTCGTAAGTTTTAGGTTGGTTGTGGATGCATGTGTGGATAATGTAATCACATGTGTGGTATGTGCTTCTATATGGTGATATTCCATGACAGTTAGCTTAAGTTGCCTATGTGGCATTTTTTTATTTTCTCCACTTTAACATGAATGGGTGGAATATACTTAGATAATTGACTTTCCAAGTATTAGCTACCTTAGCTGTAGTTTATGTGGGACTTGTGGCTTGACTATAATTTTCAGGTGGTCTTACTTTATTGTTTTCTTTTCTCCAACTATTCCTCTAAAGGTTCGTCTATTGCACCTTTGCTGAGACCAGCACGGTCATTTTATCTAAGTATAAAAGTGGTCTGAATTTCATGTTTCTATATGTGAAAAGAAGTATAAATTTCTTTAGATACCAAACATTCACTAATGAGTATGGAACCCGCAAAATTGTAATAGGATATGATATCCAGCCTTAAGATTATTGGCATTTTGAAATATTTACGAAGCATATGCTGTGCCTTGAAGTTTAGGTGTAGTTTCCATCCACATTACTTATCTGTTTGTCCACTTAGGCCCTATTTTTTGGGGGTCAAGATAAGCTGCCTTTCTACTTGGCCCGCCATACCATTGCTGGGCTGGATATCGTGGTAGATCCATCTGCTGCTGTGTTAGTTCTTGCTGTGACAGCACTATTATGCATTGGAATTAAGGAGGTAATTGAACTCTCATTCTTCTTTTTTTGCACAAGAAAACATTTTAATAACATTATTGTTACATCACTATCTGCAAGTCTGTACATGTGCTTTTAATTGATTTGAGTGAATTCCTCATTTGACAGAGTTCATTAGCACAAACAATTGTCACAACAGTGAATGTCTGTGGGATGCTTTTCATCATAGTAGCTGGTGGTTACTTAGCTTTCAAGACTGGATGGGTTGGATATGAAGTTCCTAGGTAACAAATTTCTTCTTTTTTCTATGTATGTGTTGCTCATATCAGTTATAAATTTATAATCAAGTTGATTATTAGCTTTTTGTTCGTGTTATAGGTACTTTCCCTTTGGTTTAAGTGGAATGCTTGCAGGATCTGGAATAGTGTTTTTTTCATACATTGGTTTTGATGTAGTTGCTAGCACTGCTGAAGAGGTAATTTTGCCTGTCAGCTCTTTATATGATTGCTGTTACATGCAGCAGAAAAAAAAAAACTAAAAATCACAGTCGAATTAAGTTGCCAGCACATGCTCTTTAGTATGAAAAATGCTTTCATATCTATAAAATTGAAACTTTTACATGCTACATGGCTTTCTTTTACATGCATGCTTAAAAAATTTAGCAAATCATCCTGGAACAGAGATACCCCCGTCCACACTTCATTCCTAGCAAATATCCTTCTGTTGTTTGTTTCCTAATAAAAAAGGAATTGTTCATATTTCATCTAAATCTTCATTGCTGATCAAAATCAACCATACTTATTTCGAGTAAAATGTTGCAGGGAATTGATTAATTAAACAATCCTGGATGCTTTTGGTTGTTTCATGATAGCTAAAACCAATCTAGAGTTATATTTCATCTGATTGCCTTTGTAATGGTGCCCTCTTACGAGCTAGAGTTATGAATTTTGAATAGAATCATTTATCTTACAATTTTCATCGCAGGCAAAAAATCCTCAACGAGATTTACCCTTGGGTATTGGTATTTCTTTGTTCATCTGTTGCATTCTTTACATGCTTGTATCTGTTGTTATTGTTGGGTTGGTTCCATATTATGCTCTGGATCCGGATACCCCAATCTCTTCAGGTTTTGCTTCTCATGGGATGCAATGGGCAATGTAAGATGTTATGTACTTGTTATGTATTCATTTAATTGTAACTTTGACCATAATGCATAACAGTTCCTGCAACTTTTTAATCGCAGGTATATAATAACAACTGGAGCAGTTACTGCTTTGTGTGCAAGTTTAATGGGTTCACTTCTTCCACAGGCATGTATCTCCTCTTAGTTGCAAACATAACTATATTGATGATGTTGAAGCGTTTTTGGACATTGAGAAGCTTCTCTAACTTGTAGATCCAAAAAGCATGAAAAGCTCTACAACCTTCTCTTCCATTTTTCCGCATCCAATTTTTCTTTTTCTCTTTTCATTTGGACATGCTAGAAATTCATCAATTCAATACAGTGAATTCTTCATTGTGTGTTAAATATTGCGACTTGGAAGATCTTTACAAATATCAGTTTTCTCTATGATGAAGTGTTTGTGGAATATTCTATTCTCAATCATAAATCTTGTCTCATTGTTACTTTTGATTCACTTTTCCTTTTCTTAGCCCCGACTCTTCATGGCTATGGCTAGAGATGGATTGTTGCCGTCATTTTTCTCAGACATTAGCAAACGCACCCAGGTTCCAGTAAAAAGTACTATCATCATTGGTATTCTTGCTGCAGCACTAGCGTTTTTCATGGAAGTTTCAGAGTTGGCTGGTATGGTAAGTGCATGAATTAAGTATATGCTGAGTCAGGAGGAGCGTATATCCTACTCTTTGAAAGTTATACCTTTGATGCAGGATATAATCATGAAGATATTTCTATTTTCTCTTTATTGGTACAGGTTAGCGTGGGTACTCTTCTTGCATTCACTGCTGTAGCTGTTTCCGTCTTAATAGTCAGATATGTTCCACCAGATGAGATGCCTTGTCCTTCTTCACTTCAGGAATCTATTAATTCATCATCAATACAATTCAGTGGAGATATCGAGGAGATTGCCAGTCGAAGCATAAAAGATTCTGTCAACAACTGTGATTGCAATCATCATTTGTTTGACAATGTTGGGACATCAACTGGATGCCCCCTTCTTCTGAAACACGTGTCTCAAGGTATTTTCTAGATGCCCTCTTTGCTGTTGGGATGTGACTTCTTTTACTCTTCTTTTTATATTTTCTTTTATCTCTTTTGCGTCAGTTTGACTTGATAGCTTATTAAATGCATAAGCATTTCAAAGATTAGAATAAAACAGTGACCTCTAGGTGGCATCTTCTGGCTATTGTTGACCAACTTTGGTTGTGGGGTGCTGAAAGAGTAGTACCAAAAATTGAAAACTATAAGTGAAAAGGGAATCAAAAACATTTCAGGAAAAAGAAATCTGGAACCATAATCGACTCCATTTATTCTATACAAAATCAGAAATTTCCCTGTAGTACTCAGGTGAATGTGATATTGGCATAGTTAACTCAACTCGTCTGTTATGTTCTTTTGATTACTGCTTGAGCTTTAAGAGCCAGAGAAGTATCTGTTCTTTGTACTTTTTTAAAAAAAATTCTTTTAGCTCAAGAATACTGATAAGATGACCTACAGCCCTGTAGCGAGAGGTGCTAATCTATGCATATTTTGATGGCTTCTTTTATGTGACGTAGAGCACTATAATCAACTCAAGAGGCGGAAAATTGCTGCTTGGAGTATTACCCTTGTGTGTGCAGGGGCTCTTTTTCTTGCATCTGCAGCTTCATTTGGAAACCTTCCCAGGTTTGTCCTCTATTTTGACTTACATCCTCGTGGGGTTTATCTGGATCCCAAGAAGTGCTCAGTTTGTATCATACTGTAGAATAGTGTGATCTAGAAATTCGTCAATACAGGGTTTAGAATCTGTGTCATATTGGGTGATTGCCTTAAACTCAGCTTGGGAATTGCTTTTGGAGTAAAAGGTGACAAATTAATAATTAGTATGTCTAAGACAGTAAACAAAGCCAAATAATCCCCTTTATTGGAATCCACGATGTATATGCACTTTCTGGGTACAATACTTGGTAACTTATTCAATTCTTCTGATTCCTTTATATTGGTGATTGTACCAGCTTTCTTCGGTTTGCACTTTGTACAATAGGCGGAGCTATTTTGTTGTGCAGTTTGGTGGTTTTGGCTTGCATAGCTCAAGATAATGCAAGGCATAGCTTTGGGCACACTGGAGGTACATGTTGTTCCATCTCATGATATGTTAGCAGATTGGTTTGGCGTGAATTGCCTGCCTTGGAGAAGGCTCCCTACTCAAGCAATCACTTTGAAAATTTGTGAAAGTTTTGCTTTTCTTGCAGAAGTTCTAGAAAACGTGTGAAGAAATTTGGGAAGTAAAATCACTTAGTAGATTTCCTCTAATCTCAGCACCGATGGCTATGCATGTAATCGTTTCCAATATAACTTTGTTTTACTCCTCCTTTCCAGGTTTCATCTGTCCATTTGTTCCGTACTTACCTGTTTCTAGCATACTTGTCAACACCTACTTGTTGGTTAATTTGGGGTGAGTGTCATCAAACAATCTTCTTTCAAGTTATGGAGAATGTTAACGAAGCGAGAACTTAATATGTGATCATTTTACGACTTGCATACCTACAGGGGGTACACGTGGCTTCGTGTCTCAGTGTGGCTGCTAGTGGGAGCACTAGTGTATTTATTCTATGGGTGGAAGCATAGCTCGTTAATGAATGCAATCTATGTCCCTAATGCTTGTGCTGATGAGATCCGCCGCACCTCACCTGAACATCGACAGTAAGTTTTGCATGAGCATGAAAGAAGGTCCTTAGTTTCCTGTCCTTAATGAAGTCAGAATAGCCAATGTGCAAGTCTTGAGATTGATATCCATCTACTAGCTGTATACTAGTAGTGCGTTAAGTTTTTTCAATCGTAGGTTATAGAAACATGTAAATAACTTGTAGCTGAGAACGTACTAAATCAATGTATTTGGATACTACAAGTGGTGGGAATAACATGGACCACGGACTCTCCATCTGCTTTTATTGAATTTTTATCTCAGGAAAGAAAGAAAAAAGAAAGTTGTTATTTCATTCCATGAGTAGTTAGAGGTTGTTAAAATCTGTTGACCAACAAGGGTTCAATACACAGTTACCATTTTTACTTCCCACTTGAGTCAAAAGAGTAAACCTACTTTACGGTTGACGTATGAGAAGTGCCCTTAATACAAAAACTGTAAGTTTTAATAGGAAAGAAATTAAAAGATTTTCATCTAAAAAACAAGTTTGGGGAAACAAAAAAGGTGTTGACATTTATTTTATGTGTTTAAATGATTATTCAAGTCCAAAGAATTTACAATTTTTTAGAAATTTTGAAAATAAATAAAAATTTTGAAAATAGACATTTATGTAAATGTAGTGACTTTGATGAGGAGAAGGTGAAAGACAAAGAGAAGAAGCCAAAGAAAGAAGTACTCAAAGAGTACCAATAAAAAAATTTCTACCTAAGTAGGCTTAAGAAAGACAAAAAGGAAAATAAATTTGGTAACTTTTTAGACCATTTCAAACAACGTCATCTTAACATTCTTTTTGTTGAAACTCTTTTATAAATGCCAAAGTATGCTAAGTACTTAAAAGGATCTTCTTCATAACAAGAATAGGTTTAGAGAGTTATAGATAGTCACTTTGAGTAAAGACTGCTCTACTATCCTATAAAACAAGTTTTCTTAGAAAACCAAAGACTTATGGAGTTTCAATGTTTTTTGTCATATTGGTAATTTGTCAATTGAAAAGGCATTAATAAATTTATAAGCTATGATTAAATTTGATGTCATATGACCTATTTAAGATATTACAGCTGTGTTGAACCTAAATCAACTAGGTTGAGCATTCAATTAGTAGATCGATCAATTAAGTATCCTCTGGGCATTAATTAAGGTTAAAATTTTCATTTTTCTTGTTGATTTTTTATTTTTAGATAAGAGACTGATGTAGAGGTTCCTTTGATCTTAGAATGAATTTTATTAGCTATTAATAAAGCTATGATATATGTGTATGAAGGAAAATTAATCTTAAGGGTAAGGGATAAGGAAGTAGCTATTAAGACATCCGAAGCCATGAAACATCCCTTTGAAAAAGTTGAACTTATTTATAAGTAGATGTGATTGATACTTAAGTTTCTCATGTTATGTAGGAAATAATCACAAAATATCTATTAGAGACTTATAACATGCAAGGAGAAAAGGGGAAGATGGACATCCCTATTCTAATTGAGCATAGGACATATATGGAAGCTATTGAGTCTATGAGTAGGAAAGTGTGAGGAGATTAGGAGACCAAAGAAGAGTAAAATCAAGCCTTCATTTGAAAAGATATCAAGGTAAAGAGCTCAAGTAAGAAGTCTAACTAAAAGATTCAAAATAACTCTTATTGGGATACAACATAATGATTTCGGTATTTTTGTTTTAATCTTAGCTCCCTAAAGTATCTTTTTTCTTATAATTAGCAATTAGACAAAGGTTGAAGACTAAAAGCTCTTGCCTCTATTACAAGTTTTGTAACTAGAACTTTAAATTGGATTCGGTGAAATCATAATAGCTGATGATGTTCAATCAATGGCTATTAGAGACACCAATAATAGATGAAATCTTCTCATGCTTGATGACTAAGATCCCCCAGCTCAGAAGATAAAAGATAAGTGACCAACTTTTATTTTCCATATGTAGGACCAGTTACATCGTAATATTGAAAACAACTAGTTAAGATTGGATTAGTCTAGTAGCTTCACTTCAGTTTTTAGCTTTTATGTAAGTTCAAGTTGCGGCTCTTGGATTTGTTAAATTGTTCCTGGAAGCTTTAAGGCCTTATATCTCTTCCCTTTTGTCTCCATTATACGCAATTAGTTCAAATTGACTGAATTTTGATTTTAACTCTACTCTAAATTGGAAGCATTGCTAACCAAAAGTTGGACACGTCTCGTCATAAAGTTTAGTATCATTTTTAACTAATATTGATTTTCCGACTTATATTCCAGTTACATCCCTTATCAGCCGAAAGTTCGTATCCATGTCAATCGAAAGCTCCACATTCAAGTAATAAATAATTAAGAAGAAAGAGAGAAGTTTCTAAGTTTGAAAAGTAAAAGCAGAAGCAAACTTTGCTATGCATCCTGGAAGGTACCATCACATGTTACAAAGGCAAAAATGAATCAACTAGTCGAGGCAGCAGGTATGGACAACATTCTATATATATATACACCCATTTTTTGTAGGAAAGGGTAAGAGAAAGTGCTGGGAATTATCTAAACAGTTGCATGGTAAGCTCCGATGTCTTGCAGATTCTCGGCAACTTCTTTCATTGATGGTCGGAATTGAGGTTTTTCATGTAGACATTTAAGAGCAAGAATTGCCATTTGGAAAGCCTCCCTAAGTGAATACTTTCCGTCTAACCTGGAGTCCATTATTTGTCTCAACCTTCTTTTATCTGATAACACGGGTTTGGTCCATGTAATCAAGTTGCGTTGCCAAGTTGGACGCTTTTTGTCAATAGCACGTAGCCCTGTCAACATCTCCACCAAAACAACACCAAAGCTATAGACATCGCTCTTTACATACAAGTTCCCTATTTAATCACCAGATATTATCAATATCATTTATTTTGCAGTTGAAACCCAAATGATTTAAGGTAATTAATTACCTGTTGAGACATATTCCGGAGCAGCATAACCGAAGGTTCCCATAACGTGCCCGGTTACGCATGGATTACCAGCCCTAGGCCCCCATTTTGCCAAGCCGAAGTCTGATATCTTCGGCCTATAATCCTAAAAGATGTTTGAAGAAAAGAGTTAGGAAAAAAAACACTTTGTGAAGGACAAGGAAAGGCGGGGATTCTTGACCGTTTACCTTATCAAGCAGTACATTAGAGGACTTGAAATCCCTGTAAATTATAGGTGTGTCCATGGTATGCAAGTAAGACAGACCTCGAGCCATTTCCATGGCAATTTTGACCCTTTTCCCCCACGGAAGCAGCCTACCCGAGCCCCCTACATATATAGATTAGAATAAATAACTAGCAATAATAGTAACTAGATGGAAGTTACCAAGTTAAGTAATAATAGTCACTAGATGGAAGTTATCAAGTTAAGTAATCTCACTTCCAAACAAATGGTAATTTAAGCTGCCTTCTTGCATAAATTCATAGACTATCATGAGCTCGTCATTTCCCCCATAATATCCAACCAGCCTTACAATGTTAGGATGATACAGCCTTCTTAAGAAACCCACCTCCGTCTGCATTAATGCACAGAGAAAGTGATATCTAATCCAATAATTAAACCTAAGACACTCAATAAGCCAAGTCACCTGTTTTAAAGTGAGGTGATTCATTAACCAACCAGGAATGAAGGGAATGAAAATTCGAAATCAAGAACATAAAGGCTTCTCCTTTTATCATTTTAACCGGGCAATAAAAATTTGAATAAGCATGAATTGATACTTTTAGATTGATTGATTCTTTGTCTCAACCAACAAGTTTAACCTCTTATGATATAGAGAACTCAATTTCAAGTTGTTCAGCTCTTGGTTTCAAGGGTTTTATTATCTGTTGTGCATGTTATGATCATTCTATCTTAAGGTATTCGATTGAATTTTTCTTTTTGGGCAATACGATAGGAAAACAATGTAAAGTGAGAAAGTCAATGGTCAGAAAAGTACCCTCCATTGTCGAATTCCTTGTTTGCTTGTTGAGTCCAATTTCTTAACAGCAATTGGACGTTTCCTAGTACTATGATCATTCTCATTGAGCCAGCCCTTATAGACTCTGCCAAAGCCTCCCCTTCCCAACACCAAATCGTTTCTAAAATTTGAGGTCGCCGTTTTGAGTTGTGCAAAAGTGAAAGCTTTTACCGTTACAGCGTCCATGGCAGTTGCTCCCTCCTCATCATCCAGTCCAGTCGGAAACTCATTCTCAATGTCGACAGGACCCCCGTTGGCCCAAATAGCTGCAATAGCTCCACTTGCTTGAGAAATCCTGGTAGTGAAGTTGGTAGTCGCCATAGAGAACCAGCTGTTACCAGATGCATTAGTACGTAGAAAAGATGTGTCACCTGCAGGTTAAATGCCCACCAAACGTACAAAACAACAACCACAGGCCTTAGACAGTAGTGGACATATAAATACGATTCAAAAACACACATCCAAGCTCAAAGCAGAGAGAACAGGGAAGTGATGAATTTACCATCACTGAGATGGCCAACGGAAGTGGGACCTGCGTTTGGGGATGGTATTGAGGTTGGAGCAGTAACTGAGACAAACGTGGCGACTGTGGCAGTGACAGAGGTTGATTTAGGAGCAAAACAACTGCAGCAATTCCCCATATATATATATATAAATGTTTATGTGTATATGCGCAGAACACAACCGAAATGAAGAATAGACCGTCTTTGAAGCTGTATTATATATGGGTGCTTGTGCGTCAATGCGTTGGTGAGCGATAGACTAGAGAGAGTTTGGGAGTTTGAACTTTCCAGGAGGACTTGGCTATCTATTTAGGAATGCCGCCACTTCCTTGAAGCTTCCTTGTTTCTTCAGTGAAATTTTCAAATAATGGCGTAATTCCCTTTTAATAATTGGAATGATAATTATAAAATTACTACCTCTTAGCCAATTCAATCATATTTTCTTATATGCGGAGTCAACTGAACTATATTTATTGGAAGATCTACATTTTACAAATGTGAACAATCACGTCATTTTAAGCACGTTGAATTCTAGAAATGGAAGAATAGTCGTATCTATTTTTACATAAAATATACAGATCCCTAACATAAGAGAATTAATCCGTGATTTTAACTTTCGAAGGCAACCTATAACCGTGAAGTAATCTTACTTGTTAAGATATATCGTTTATATCCTACTATTTGGTTTTGGCATTTTTCGATAATTGGACATCTAAAATAATGTTAATGAGTTTAAAATTCAAATCAAAGTGAGATAGAATAAAATCTGCTATGTTGAAAAAATTAGATAGAGTTAGAACTTTATCTAGAGAAGAACTCTTATAGATCACATTTGTGTGGGTTGAAGGGTATTGTGTGTAATCTAGAGATTGTGCGTGTGGGAAGACTCCTTGGTGAAGTGGGGAACAAATATTGTTAGAATTTACAATGGGCCTACAGGCCCACACGAAAAGAAAAGTTAGACCACATATAAGTCCAAGTGAGGTTCCATCCTAAAATCAATTGGTGATAGGTGGAGTAGCTCACTAGACTTATATGTTGGTCTTCTTTTCTCTCTTTTTCAATGTGGGACAAACTCCCACTCTTATATTTCAACACCCCCCCTCACGTGTGGGTCTAACACGTGACATAATCTATCATTCGGAGGTGTTAACGACTAACATAAGAGCAACCTACTCTGATACCATATTAGAAAATGCCTAACTCACCCCCAAAAGCTAGCTCAAGAGGGGGAGGTTTACACATTATTATAAATTCTTGAATGCCTTTATAGTTGTCCGATGTGGGATTCTTGACACACCCCCTTCAGTCCAGAGCAGGACTGGACATCTGATGGACATATTGGGCAAAGGGACAGAACCGGGCACCGCCCCAAACCATCAAGACAAGCAGGCTCTGATACCATGTTAGAAAGTGCCTAACTCACCCCCAAAAGCTAGCTCAAGAGGGAGAGGTTTACACATTATTATAAATTCTTGAATGCCTTTGTAGTTGTCCGATGTGAGATTCTTGACAAATGTTGAATGGGTCCTCAGTGAATCACGCAACACATGTTAATAGATGTATGTGTGTAGCTATGACTTTCCCTATGATGTTATTCTTGTGACTTCAGCTTGGTTTAATTGTGAATTGATTTTAGGTGTGTGAAGTTTCAATATGTGCATTGATTGATTTTGTAGGTGCAACACTTAGAGTGTTTATGAGTGGGTGTTGTCTTTTGCTGTGTGATTCATGGTAGCTCTTTCAGTGTGGTTATTGTCTAATATTCTGTTGTGACTTCTTTCTTGATCTTTTGGTGTATGGCTCACGGCTGGGTTGGTTTATGTATTGCATGTGTCATCTGCCGAAGGCTTGTTTCCTTGGTCTATCATGCTTGATGTCTTCCTTTTACAACTGTGAGTTGGTACTGAAATTTGCATGAATCAGCCCATAGTATGTGGAGACAACTTTCAGATCTATTTCAGTGGAGCTAAACCTATCGGGAAGTTGTCCTTCTTTTATGTCTCAAGTGTATTATGTTTTGTTCTTAGTTAGTTAATCACTTGAATCATTTGTTTATTGTTCTTTCGTTAAAAGATTGATGAGAAAAGTCCTCTGTTAAGGTTATCACGAGTCGGTTTGTGTTATCGGATGTGATTTTACGGGTAGTGAGGACAAAAGATAGTATCAAAGGTTGAGTGATGTCGGCTCAGTAAAGCCTTGTATAAAATTATTGTCATTAGTGAAAGTATTGAGCTGGGTAAGGGTCTCGCAGACGTAGGCAAGGTGTGCTGAACTACATTACCAAATTTTGGTGTTGATTTATACTTGTGCATTTATTTTTTTTGGGTTTTGATTGTGTTAAAAACGATTGTGGTAAATTGAAGATTTTGCAAAACTACTACACCCTTTCGAATTTTCAATTGGCATTAACGCGGGTCACCGAATCAGAACTTGGTATAGCAAGTTAGTGCAGATCTGTGTTTTGCAAGTATGGTTATAAGAGAAGGGGCATCAATCATCAGACCACCGTTGTTAGATGGTTCAAATTATCCTACGTGAAAATCACAGATGAGAATATTCATTCAAATACAAGGAACAAAAGCGTGGAACTTAGTTTTACTTGGCTGAACACATCCATTAATAACTGATAACAAGGGAGAAGTAGTACTGAAAGACCCATCTAAGTGGACAAGAGCTGAAGAAGAGAGAGCACTTAGAAATTCTAAAGTCATGCATGTCATCTTTAGTGCTATTGATGAAGGTCGCTTTTCAATGATATCCACTTGTGAATAAGATAAAGAAACGTGGGATACTTTGCAGACTATACATGAGGGATCGAAACTGTGATAGCCTCAAAACTTCAGATGTTGGCTGTGAAGTTTGAAGAGCTGAAGATGGATGATAGTGAAACCATTGGAGACTTCCATGAGAGATTGTGCGATATAGCAAACCAAGCACATCAATCGGGAAGAAATACTCTAACCTGAAACTGGTAAAGAAGATGCTGAGATCACTACCTCCAAGGTTTATTCTGAAAATTACAGCAATCGAGGAGGCTCATAACATCAATGATTTATCATTGGAGAAGATAATTGGAATTCTTATTAATTTTGAAATGAATTTGTTAAGGGGAAAACAAGAAATTAACAAAGGAGTGGCACTACAAGCTGAAACTGGAAAAGATATTAATGATGTAGAAGATGAATCCGATGAGAATGAGGATCTAGTATTGTTAACACGAAATTTTAGTAAGTGGCTAAAGAGAGTGAAAAAGGACAGACCTAAATTTAGGCAAAATGGTGGGGCTCATCGAATAACAAGTTAAAACTCAGAAGGGTGAAAAAAAGGTGAAGAAAATTCAATATCATAAGTATCAAGGCTTCGGACATGTGCAGGCGGATGTGCTAACACCTTGAAGAAGAAAAAAGAGAAATCCTTTACGAGTACTTGGAGTGAGAATGAATCAAAAAGTGAATATGGTAGTGAAGAAGAAATTGTGAATTGTGCTACGTTAGTTGCTTTATACAACAAAAATCCAGTTGCTTGCTTAACAGCAACCAAGAAGGAAGTAATCGATGATGAAAATATGAGAAAATCGAAAAATTTTGGGAAAAGCATAGACGAATCAACTTAAGGTTCAATCTCATATTATGATAGTGATAATAGTGGTTCAGATGATAAAAAGGAGAATATTTATGAAGCTTATGAATTATTGTATTCAAAATGGGTGCAAACATGTAAGAAGAATGAAAAGTTGAATGAAGAATACTTATCTATGAAGAACACTATTAGAGGTTTAGAGAAGAAATTGATGTCAACATTAGATGAACTTGATGAAGCAAAACTGAAATTGGTCAGTACCGAAAAGGGATTGAGGATGTTAAATGGTGGCATAGAGTAGCTAGAAAAATTGTTGGAAATCGGTAAGATTGAAAGAGATCTTCATGGCATTGGCTATTGTTGGAAATCAGTAAGATTGAAAGAGATCTTTATGGCATTGGCTACAAAAGCGAATGCTTTAAGGTCAATGATGGGAAAAATAATGCAACCAGATCTGTTCAAGAAGAAACTTCAAGGAAGAATCGGAGGTTTATGCCTACATGTCATTTTTATGGGGTTATCGAACGTATAAGACCGAAATGTTATATGTTGTTACAAATGATGTTTCAAAGGGGTAAAAATGAAAAACTATACACTCTACGTTAAATTTCCAGCAGCAAAAATCCATGGTATTGAAGCATTCTTAGTTAGAAAGGGTAAAGTACAAGCACAAAGACGTAGTGAAGGAAAAACAAGAAATTGTCCAGATTCTCTGTTAATTACTGTTGTTAAAGAAACTGGTTAGATAGAGGATCTGTTAGTTGCTTATGAAAGAGAAGCCAACCAAACATCTGATGACAGGGATAATGTGACGAGGAATAAGGCCAGGTTTGAATTTTTTTGAGGGGCACAAGAATTGTGTGCTTTACATTTTTGAAGTATAATTTGATGTTTTTTTATAAAAATAAAAGAGGGATCGAAGGAGTTTTTGAGTTTTTTATTTATGGGTTTTCTAAGGTTCAATTGATTGGTTGGAGAATTGTAGGAAGATTCGAGTTTTCTATGATTCGAGTTTTTCAAGTTTTATCTTGATTTCTCTATATTGTGGGCTGTATGAATTTGGGCAATACGCATTCATATGGTTTATGTGAGAAGAAGATTGACTAAGTTTGATTATGATTCGTTGAATGCATTTTTGAAATTTATGAATATAATCAGTCTTATGAGGATGGCATTAATGTGAGTACTAATATGTTGGTTAGTGTTTTGATTGGTAGTAAATTGTCATTTTGGCATGCTTTTGATTCTATTGTTGATTTTTATGATTCTTTATTCGCTGAGATTGATCAAATTAAAGGCACTCTTGTTTTGACATTGTTTTATCCCAAGGGAGAGACATTATATTGTTTTTGGTGACTATTCAATTCAGGGGGAGATTTTAAGGTATCTCCATGACTATTAGTTTTGCTTTTTGATATCTTTTTGTCTCAAGGGGGAAAAATTTGGATGATTGAATAATTATTCATTATTGTTTCTTTGGATGTTTCTTGAACTTGAAGAACTTGATGGATATTTTTTGGAACTTGATGTTAGATTAAGGGGGAGTTCTTTTCTCATATGGACTATATGTCCAATTATTTTATTTAGAGGGAGTTTCATATTTGTGACAAATAATGCCAAAAAGGGGGAGAATGTTAAGATATATGATATATATCTTATTATTTGATTTTGGCATTTTTTGATTATTGGACATCTAAGATAATATTGGTGAGTTTAAAATTCAAATCAAACTGGGATAAAATAAAATCTGTTATCTTGAAAAATTGGATAGAGTTAGAACTCTATCTAGAGAAGAACTCTTGTAGATCACATTTGTGTGGGCTGAAGGGTATTATATGTAATCTAGAAATTGTGCGTGTGTGAAGACTCCTTGGTGAAGTGGTGAACAAATGTTGGATGGGTCCTAAGTGACTCATGCAACACATGTTGATGGGTGTATATGTGTAGCTATGACTTTCACTATGATGTTATTCGCGATTGTAAATTGATTTTGAGTGTGTGAATTTTTGGTATGTGCGTTGATTGATTTTATAGGTGCTACATCTTGGAGTGTTCATGGCTGGGTGTTGTCATTTGGTGTGTGATTCATTGCAGCTCTTTAAGTGTGGTTGTTATCTAATATTCTATCGTGACTTCTTCCTTGATCTTTTGATGTGTGGCTCACGACGAGGTTGGTTTGTGTATTGCGTGTGTCTTCTACCGAAGGCTTGTTTGCTTGGTCGATCATGCTTGATGTCTTCCTATTCTGTGAGTTAGTACTGGAATTTGCATAAATCAGCCCACAGTGTGTGGTGACAACTTTCAAATCTATTTCAATGGAGCTAAATTTATCAGGAAGTTGTCCTTCTTTTCTATCTCAAGTGCATTTTATTTTGTTCTTAGTTAGTTCATCACTTGAGTTATTCGTTTATTATTCTTTCGTTAAAAGATTATTAAGAAAAATCTTCTGTTAAGGTTAACACAAGTCAGTTGTGTTATCAGGTGTGAAATACTTTCACGGGTAGTGAGGACAAGGGATACTGTCAAGGGTTTAGTGGTGTCGACTTAGTAAAGCCTTGTATAAAATTATTGTCGTTAGTGAAAATATTAAGTTGGGTGAGAACCCCGCAAACGTAAACAAGATGTGCCGAACTGCGTTACCAAATTTTAGTGTTGATTTATATATGTGCATTTAATTTTTTTTTGTTTTTAATTGTGCTAGAAACGACTGCAATAAATCAAAGATTTTGCAAAACTTCTACGCCCCTTTGGATTTTCATTAGTAATTCAACAGTTACCAATTTAAGCGTGAAAATTAAGGTAATTGAATAGGACAGTTAGTTAATTTTGGAGCGAAAATATTTCTATATAATACAATTTTAGAATCAAATTAAGAGATTTTTAAAAATGTGATAATAGTTTATTATATTATTCTCATCGTAACAATGATTGTAGTCATACTTTATAAGTTATTCATACCCTTATATTCGAAATATTCTACTAAAAATCATGCTATAAACAATGTTGTCTTAACCTAAATATTACAAACAAATTTAGATTATTTCTATATCCAACAATAATTAAAATTAACTTTACATGTATTAAAAACATAAGAACTTGTTGTGACTCTAAAGTACAACTTTATTTTAGTTGAAATGTGTAAAAAATTTCAGTTGATAAAAATCGACTCTAATGTTTTCATTAAAATACAAATCAATATTTACTATTATGTTTAAATATTTTTAATATTATTCAAACTTTTAAATTCAATTGTCTATAGACCTCTCGTTATTATATCATTTTTAATTTATTTATATTCTTTATAATTTCACATTTATGTCATGTATTTACGTGAGAATCATTTAATTTAAAAAAATTCATTAATTTTAATAAATTTGATTATTTTTAATTAATTATAAATAAAATTAATTAGACTAAATTAATTTAATTAATCATAATCTAATAAACTAAAATTACTAAATCCTTAATTTATCTCCAAATTGTTTTTAATTTCTTAATTTATCTCCAAATTGTTTTTAATTTCTTTCTCTCTCGTCCCTACTGTTCGGAAATAACAGCTCGTTGTGTCTTAATCCTTCTAAAGCTCATGCCTTCTCTAGAATCATCATGAAATCATTGCAAGATGCGAATTGGACCTTTTCAACTTAAAACATTTTCTCTGGACCTGCTTTTAGCATCAGTCTTCTTTTGCATATCGGGATGGTAGCAAAATGTATACAATAAAAAAGATGAAATGACGCAAGGAAGGCCTTTTGTTTCTATAATACAATTACACACCGTTAAAGCTTTTCCCCTCAATATTTTTAAGTTTAATTGACTAGTTCCCAAAGGACACTTGGCGGGTGGATTTATAGCCTGCGAAAATGGCAGTAAGTGAAAGGTTAGAAACCATCATATATATATCTCTACCAAGTAAAGCTTATGGGCTTGAAAGTTGGAACCATATTGACAGTAGTTCGTAATGCAACTTTTGAGGTAAACGATTGTCTTTGACGTGTACATGGTTACTTATTATAGCTTCACCAACCGTAATAAACCCTCTAACTACACACCTCCGTAAAACCAACTGAAATGATAGGAATCTAAAACCATGCGCATGTTCTTGTACAGGCTATTGTGTACAATACACAGCTAACTTAATATTTCTCTTTTAATTAGTTAGTTAGCACTTTCGCATGAGTTGTGTACAACTAAGCATTCGTATATAAGACACTACCTTATACTGAGCAAATACAACAGATTATTTTTGCTTCTCTTTAATTTTCTATTCTCTACAATTTCTTCCCTCTAACTTTAACTTTCTCCTCAAGATGAGCAGTTATCAGATTTGATCATAGTATTAGAGCGATTAACATTCTTCTTTACTTGCAAAGTGATACCTAAATTATGTTTGTCAACCCAACACAGATTGTTGGTTATAGATCTTATAATTAAAGGTTGAAGAAAGAATAGAAGTTCTCAGAGGAATAATCGAGTTAGATGTTGAAACCTAAAGGAGATATTATGGAACAACTTAGGGAAAGAGTAATGTTTGAAGAGGAATGAAAACTAGAAAGGGATGCTAACCAAAAGTGGGAGAGAGTAGCAACTTTGTTAAAGGGCCTAGTAGAAAGATGGAGTAAGTGGAATGAAGATGTACAAGAGAGGGTGAAGACCAAGAAGTTTACCTACATAGCTCTATTGGATAGTAACATAGATGTAGAGAGGGTAATTAATAGAGAAAGTTACAAACTAGCAAAGAATGAAAGGAAGAAGATAGAAAAGCTAAAAGTAAAGCTTACGAGAAATTTATCAACGAGAAACTACAGATGGAGAAAGGGAAATATTTAAGTTGGCAAAAGCCAAGGATAGAAAAGCAAGAGACTTGGATCAAGTTTGTTATATAAAGGATAAAGTAGGACCGGTAGGAAAATGACATCAAGATAAGATGGCAGAGTTATTACATAGCCTTTTTAGTAAGGCATAGATGACAACATCTCCTTGGGTAATCTGAGCACATTCGAAAAATATCATAACCTCACTTATTGCCAATAAATCACAAGAGAGGAAATTAAAGGAGCTTTAAGGGAGATAAAGAGTGGAAGGGCAGTAGGACCTGATAAGTTGCCTATAGAGGTATGGAAGAGCCTAAAAAAAGAGGGTCTTAGTTAGTCAAGCTTTTTAATATGGTACTTAATTCTACTAAAATATCGTATGATTGGAGACTTAGCACACTAATTCCCCTATATAAAAACAAAGGGTGCATATACAACTATAACAATTATAGAGACGTCATTCTACTCAGTCACATAGTGTAGGTATAAAAGAGGGTGATTGAGAAGAGGATGAGAAAGGAGGTACTTATCTCAAAAAACCAATTTGGTTTCATGCCAGGAAGGTTAACGATAGAAGCTATGCACCTCCTTAGAAGATTAATTTAGTATTACAGGGAAGGACAACAAGACCTACACATAGTTTTCATTCACTTAGAAAAGGCTTGTAATAGGGTATCTAAGGAAGCCATGTGGAGGTGTTCAGAAGTTAAGGGAGTTTCTATAACCTATATACAAATTATTAGGGATATATATGAAAGTGTTAAGATTAGAGTAAGGACGATAAGAGGAGAAATAAAGCATTTCTCTATTGATATAGGGCTACACTAATGATCCTCGTTAAGCCCCTTAATATTCGTAGTAGTAATGGATGAGTTCACCAAGAATATTTAAGGGGATAAGTCATAACGTATATTGTTTGTTGAAGACATTGTTTGAATATATGAGAAAAAATAGATGTTACTGTCAAGTTAGAACTTTGGAGGGATATTAGAGTCGAAGGGCTTTAAATTAAGCAGAACTAAATACTGAGTACTTAAAGTATAATTTTTTGGGCAATACAGGAATCTGATGTGGAGGTAAAGATTGATTCAAAATTTGTATAACAGAAAGATTATTTTAAGTATCTTAGATCCATCATTCAAAGCAATAATGAGATAAATGAAGACATTGTTCACTATATCAAATTAGGGTGGCTTAAATAGAGGGGTGTATAAGGAGTTTTATGTGACAAGAGGATGTCACTCAAGCTAGAAGATAAATTTTACCCTTTAGCAATTAAGTCATCCATGTTCTATGGGGCAGAGTGTTGGCTATCAAATAGGTGCATAGTCATAAGTTAATGGTAGCAGAGATGAGGATGCTTCATTGAATGTGTAACTCTACAAGAAGAGATAAGATCAAGAATGTAATAATAGGAGACAGATTGAAGGTGACTAACATTGATGATAAATTAAGGGAGTCAAGGCTTAGGTGATTTGGACATATTAAGAGGAGACATCTTGTTACTCTGGTGAGAAGAAACTAGAAGATTGCCCTTGTCGATTATAAAAGAAAAAGAAGAATACCTAAAAAGAACTAGGGCTAGGTGATTAGGAATGAGATGACTCTATTAGAACTTATCGAGAACTTAGCCCTTAATAGAAAATTTTGACGAACTAGGATATGGTACGTAAAAGGTCTTACTTAAAGAGGTCCTTCTCATGTTCATAGATCTTTTGAACCTTTTTTATTATTGTATCTTGTAGGGGTGTTCAAGAAAACCCGCGAACCTGTGAACCGGACCTGAACCGCATAAACCGAACCTATAAATAAGGTTAACTGAATCTGAAAAATCAGGTTCATGATTCAGGTTCAGGTTTCTGACTTGCGGTTCTAGGTTAACCGACCCTAAACCGCACCTATAGCAGTTAACCAAACCGAACCTGATTTATAGGTTTAGGTTCAAACCTGAACCTGAAACACCCAAAAAACCTATCATATAGTTAGATATAATTTAAGAGGATATTAATAATAGTAATTCACTAGTATTTACTATATTAATTCTTGAGTGAAAAAAAGAAAAAACTACTTTAATTATTTGTTATTAAACGTTAATCTTGAACATTGCTATTATAAGTGATAACTAATGCATAACACTCAATACTTCTACTTCAAATAGTAATTAATATGTGTCAAAGTTATTGATCGATGTATTAAA
>JAOQMQ010000006.1:12393832-12417971 GCA_027563845.1 Erythroxylum subrotundum
GCCCGGGAGTTGATATCAACCATGGCAGCAAACTCCCAGCAATTCAGTGCTCGGCAAGATATACCGAGAAGGGTGAATGAGGTAAATATTACTTCTCTCAATGAGGTTAAATCTTTGCTAACAACTTTGGTCCAGCACCTTTGCACTATGATTAGTGACTCTCTTGCCCTTTCACAACTTTTAAAGTGTTCATGCTCCCAATTTTGTGTTTAAATAATTTCAGTTCCTCTTGATTTCCTTCAACTTCCTTATACATAAATATTCTTTGAAACTGCTAAAGTTTTATGAGACAACCTTTTTAATTGCTTCCTCATAACCTTCTACTTCTACTAGATAGTTGCTAAAGTGGAAATGAAATTATTATTTTTACATTATTGTAATATATTATGTATCATTAAAGGTGTATGATTGATGTGTGCTTGATTTTTTATATATTCAGTCCTTAATACTTAGCGATTAATATTATAAAATGCTAAAGATACTCATTTTGGTTCACATTTGTTTTAAGGTACAAGTTAGAAGCGCAAGAACTAAAATGAGTTAAAAGCACATTCTTTGAGTCATTCTCTTGATGTTCATACTCATTTGTCTTCGTGAAACAAGAAGGAAATGGATTAGAGTGAAGACGGGACATGAAAACACAAGAAAATGAAGAATTCACATGACTTGCAAAATGCACAGCCATGTATAAATTTGATGGTAGCATTTTTCTTAGGATTCATGGTTTAATGCACAAACCTAGTTTTTCATATAAAAAGACGTGTGAGTTGCCAAAGAATGCTTTTGGAACACGAAAGGAGGCAAAAAAACATTCTTCTTCAAGATCCATAGAGGGCTAGTCTTCTTCCTTTCGGTGCCAAAGTGAAATTAAAGCTGAGGATCAAATCTAAACATCTCTTCATTATGTATTGATGAATCTCTCTCTTTAGAGATAGTTTATGCTATTCTTTGGTTATTGTTTTGGGTATTCATGTAGGGATGATTGACATTCTCGTTCTCAATAGATTGATTATGTATGAACCCCTTTGCAGAATATGGAATACAATACGAATAGTTGTATTTTCAATTCATTTGTAGTAAACTAATGGTGATGAATCATTAGGAATAAAATAACATAGGTTAAATAACCAGAGCTTGTGTGGTTGTTGCCTAGATTAATCTATTTTCCTAGTTTGTATTACAACTATCCTATTAAATCTAGAGAGCTTATTCTAGGTTGTTTGATAGCTAGGTTTAGTTAAAGAGCTTATTTTGATTAAACACAATTTAAGGAAAAATCGAGGTTAACAGAGCTTATTGTTAACCTACGATTAATAGTTTCCAAGAGAGGTATGAGATCAACAAGACGATTAAGTGCGCTTATTTGTGTGTAGGTTGAGATTGAAACAAGAACCAGATTCCAAACTCATTCATCAATTTTAACATTTTCTTACTGTTTGATTTAAATTGCTTTTAATAGTTCAATTTTACTTTATTTTGTTATTCGATACCAACCAAACCCCCACTCCCATCATATCCTAAACATCGATTCCTTTCATTACAAAAGCTACACGTACATTCCATAGGGATACGATCCCTATTCACCACTACTATAAACTTAATTGTCCAGAGTTAGGTTTTATTTTCTTATGCATTCAACACGCATCAATGATATGAAAAGATTGGATTCATAATCCTTGCTTTACTCTCTAGGAAGAGAGTGAGCAATTCCCCATTCACCATTGCTTTGTCCAACTTAGTTTTGATGTGCCACAACCTATGTTTGTTGCTCTAAGTGTAAATTATCCCTTCTAGCTTCAAATAAGTGACATCTAGGTTCTTCACGTAGGAAGTTAGTTGAAAATTCTTTAAGCTTACATTCCCTTCAGCTATAGAGGAGCAAAGTGTGCCATTAAAATTGTCTACTATTAGCCAAGGTCCTTAAACTTGGTGTTTGAGCTCCTTCAGTTTACTCTAAAGTGGCCTCCTTTAAAAAAAAAATTGTTACATACAAAAATATGACTAGAACGGTGATTATTTCTTAAATGTAGAATATCTCTAAATGCATGAGTTGGTATGTAGCTTGTAGTATATAACTTTAATTAATTTGTTGTAAAAAAGCAACCAATACCCTACCATAGTGATGGTATTGGTTGTTAGGATGTGTTAACCATTACTTTCCTAAAATATCACCTGTAGTGAGGTTTTCAAAGCCTTTTCTAGTTTCCAATTGTAACTAGTTTATTCTCCAAAATGAAATCCTTTAAGATTTGCTATTTAGAGGGGTTATTAATCCCTCTAACATTCTAGGATACTATTGACATGTGTGTTGTTGATGTCTAAAGCCCTTAAGCCTATTCTTCATTCCAAATTTTCTTTTGTTATCAACCTTGAATTCCTCTAATTGATGTGGGACAAATTATGGTGCATTTGAAGTGTTTCGAGCTTCTATTTCCATATGTTTATCACCCTGAGTTATCTTATCAACTTCAATCAATTTTTTTTCTAGTGGTTTCAGGTACTAACTCCTTAGTAACCAAATCTTCTGGCTCCTTATTGACCAAATCTTTCGGCTCCTTATTGGTTAATGTTCTAGGTGAAATAACCCTCGAATCCTTTCCTCCTTTTTGTGCTATGGGGTTTATTTTTTAATAGTGCTAAAGGGTGGGGGAGGGAGGAGCATTAGGTATACTTTTTAGCCCTATAATTTATAAATAATCCCTTATGATAAACCTTTTCCTTGTGGCTCTCTATTGATTACCCTACTCCTTGAGGAAAGACTTCCGTTGGTGATCCATGTAACAGCCCAGACCACCCACCCATAGATATTGTCTGCTTTGGGTTGCCCCTTAGGCTAAACCCCTCACAGTTTTGCTTTTACCATCCTTAGGAAAACGCATCTTGTGGGGGAGAGATATCCATACGTTTATAAGGCATACTTCGTTCTCCTCTCCAACCGATGTAAGATCTCACAATCCACCCTAACCACATCTTTAAACATTGTGTCTCTTTCTCCAAGTATTAGTATATGGATATAATCTAGTAATTCCTTCTCCATATCAATACGTACTCATGATCTAAGATACCCCACCTTACTCCTCTGGGAAGTGTTGGCATCCATGCTTATTGGCTTTCCTATAAAGCTAGTTAACATATTGAGGCCTTTGGTTGACTAGTATTCTAAGGAAACTCCTTGTAGATTGATCCATATAGGCACATTAGTGAACTTGATGCTTTCTAGACATATCCCAAGGAACTGAAATTGCAAAAAAAAAAAGAAGATTAGTTTGAGCATACCATAGACTACCAAGCATTTCTTTAGCATGATTGACATTTTCAAATGGGAGTATGCTTGACACAGTCCGAATTAATGACAGGTCCATTAGTCAGAGTCTAAATAGGGAAAGAGGCAGAGATCTAAAAAGCTTTTTAGAAAAGAAAGTTCCAAGAAAGGAAAGAAAATGGAGGGGTAGGAAAAGGCTTTTCAGTGGAAGGAACAATAAAAACTCTTTTATCATGGGTAGAAGATTTGAAGGGGAAATGAAGGAAATGGAGGAAGCAAGAAAATTAGCTATAGCAAAGGATTACGAAGAGAGTAACTGATTGAGGGAAAGAATACATTGAAGGGACACTAGAAAGAATTAGCAAGACTTATACAAAAGATAAACAAAGGGCTAACCATGCATAATGTAACAAGATATAACTTCTCTCTCGATATTAGTCTTATAGAGTATGAATTATTTTAAGAAGTTGATTTTAAACATATTTTAAGAAAATAGAAAGATGCTCCTTTACTTATTTTTTTCCCTTTTGCATTTTTTAAGTATAAGAAATGTCAAATTTGGATAATAAGAAAATATTTTGGTCGAATTAAATAGTAAAAATATTTCAAAATATTTTAAATGAAACAAATATGAAAAATTGAATGAACTAAAGTTGTTAAATAAAATGGTAAAATGAAACAAGGTCATATTCTTTGTCTAATAGAAAATTAAAGAATATGATAAATTGAGCCAAGTCAAAGCTCAAAAAATATGAGAGGCTTTTGAATGCAAATGATGTGACGAATAAATCCATCCTCCTAATAATGTTGAGAAAGGTTGGTATCAACCACCGTACGGTAAAACTCTTACTTTCTTCCTCCCATCACATTCTGTAAACGAAGATCAGAGTACACTACTATCACATGTTTCTTTATTTATATTGCCTAATTTGAAATTTCGTCATTGCAAACTATAAAGAGATATAGCCCAATCATTGCTCGAATAATTTTATTGTTTACCTCAATTTCATCTTGTTTGTTGAAGAATTACAAACATTTTATAAGTTACTCTTAAACAAATCATACACATTTCTGAATTTTTTTGACTAACTCGGAGACTTAGTTAAATAAATTACGTAAAATTAAACATTTTTTACGTGTGAACAGCAAATTAAGTGATTGAAAATCGTTCCGGTGATCTTGAAATTTAAGTCATCATGTGGTTCTTGGAGCATACACTTCACCCAACTTTGAGAAACTTGAATTCGTGGACAACAGCAAGTCTCAGTCCAGCTAACCACCTTTCTTCACTCTACTTTAATGTTGTTTTTGTTCCTTTTTTCATTTTTCTTGTTACTACTTTTTGGCTCTTATTGTCTTTGTGCGCGTAAAGCCAAGTATATAAATTACAAATGTCTTTCAGTGAAGTTTTAGCTTCGTAGAAGAGTTCGTTTGGTCCCCAGTCAATTAACTTGTACTTGGCAGCTGAAGTGAAGCGTGTATGTTTTCTTCTTCTCCCTTCCTATTCTATGACTTCACTAATTAGTTTGGAACCTGTAGACGACATGTTTTTTGTATTCTCTTGTTGGATTTTTAACGTTGTTGTGGTTGGTTCTTTTACTTGTGGTCATATAAATTTCAAGCCTATGGTAGTAGTGCTCAATTCCTCTTCCTCTGTCTTCCTTCCTGTTGGTTTCTTTGTGCGTTCGCCATTGCATGCTCATACTTAATATTTAAGGAATTTGGTCTCAGAATATTTTGCATAGTATATGTTGGTGGGTTTATCAAACTTCTCCTAATATATGGGTTGAAGATCGAGCACACGCTTGTTAGCTCTGAGCTTAAGCCCTCAATTAGCTGGAAGGTCTAGGAGGGATGGTTCCATTCATTCGATATCCTACCGCTAAACTTTTGTCTGTGTTCTGCAGACTGCAAACGGACACACACACACACACGCACGCACATATATATATACAAGTGCGTAATCGTTCAAGTTATAATTTATATGTCGATTTTCTCGGATGTTTACTCCTTCCTTCTTATTTTAAATCTTATCCAATTAGATAACATGTTAAATGCAGCAACTTCTTCTGAAATGTATATGAACTACCCTTAAATAGATCAACTAGAACACTATCATAAGCTGCATCAACAACAACAAAAATGATGGTTATGTCATTTCTCATGGAAATCAATGAATCTCACGTGTATGAATTCAATGCAAACAACCCCTTCAAGAAAGCAATTAAAGGAGCTTGCTTTTTGTCTCAGTTCTTTTTTTTTTTTTTTTTTTTCCTTTTGAAGCAATAGGCATTTCTCCCTTTCACATAACGAGTACTTATGTCAACTACCTGTCAATTATTTGTTCATTTCCTCTGGTCTGAGTTGAGCGTTGGTTAGCTAGCTCTTCTTTTCGTTTCTTTTTTTTTTTTTAAATTTCTGCAAACTGTCCACTGTCTTCTTGTAACAAAAAGTAACAAAGAACTCAATATCTGTTGACATGACACGGGCGAAACCTGACTAGAATATGTACCCTCAAATAATGTGACGCAACATTGAACATTGTTTGAGGTTCTAAAAAGAAAATTTAAATCATAGAAAAGACTTAAATTTGGAACGGGAAAAGAGGTTGTAACCGTAGATAGTTGCCTCACAAGTGCGCTTAATATCTTCAGAAGTATCCGACCACTTCTATGTGTGTCACTTAAGTTTCACCAGTAGGTGTAATACTTAGGACGACAATTTCAGTTTACCAATTAATGGCCCCTTGTCATCAGATGACATGATTTGACTGAACTGAAGGTGAAGTGCTTCTCATTTATATTATTTTCCTAGTGATTCTATCCATGACATCAATGGTTATTATTGCATGCGGTTTTGCAGAATATCATGGATAACTCAATTCAAGAAGGACTTCTTGAAAGAAAAGAAGATGTTAACTTGAAAAAGAGGATTTGGATGGAATCTAAGAAGATTTGGAGAATTGCATTCCCGGGAATTGTAGCTAGGGTGACTTCATTTGGAGTTATTGTGGTCACACAGTTGTTTATGGGACACATTGGCGTCTTGCCGCTTGCTGCATATGCTCTCGAACAAACTATCTTTCTGCGTTTTGTCAATGGCATATTGGTAAGTCCTTGTTGATTAGGTGGAGTCAATTGATGCTTTATTTGTTTTCCACATACTCTTTCTCCACGAAATTGTAAAATCACCTACAAAATAGACTGGAGAATTTCGCCTCTTAAAGAAATTCAAATTGCTTCATGAATTTGTGTATATATGTGTAGAAATGATAACTATCACCAAGTAAGCATCCAAGCAAAAGGTTGACGTATCTTTCCTTTTTCTTAAGATTGGCATGTCGAGTGCAACGGAAACTTTGTGTGGACAAGCGTATGGCGCTGGACAATATCACATGATGGGCATTTACTTGCAGAGATCATGGGTTGTTGATGGTATTTCTGCAACAATATTGCTCCCTTTGTTTATTTTTGCAACACCAATTTTGAAACTAATTGGTCAGGAGGCAGCTATAGCAGAAGAGGCTGGACCAATCTCATTATGGTTCATTCCCTTCATCTACTATTTCGTTTTTAGCTTAACCATCCAAATGTACTTACAGTCGCAAATGAGAAACAGCATTGTTGGATGGCTTTCGGCTATCTCCTTCTTGTTTCATCTCCTTTTGTCCTGGATTATGGTGATCAAGCTTAACTTAGGAGTGGGTGGTGCCATTGGGGCAATGAACATATCTAGTTGGTTAATGGTTATTGGAGAGTTTGTGTATATCTTTGGAGGTTGGTGTCCTGATACATGGAAAGGATTTACTACAGCTGCCTTCAGTGATATCCTTCCAGTAATAAAGCTCTCAATATCATCCGGTGTGATGATCTGGTAAACTAGTTTTCGTGCTTATCTGACATTGTTTGAGAATCCAAGTTTCATGGAACTCTAAATTGTGTGTATTGATGAATAACCACCTCTTTGCTGCTCTTCTTTTCTCTACATATTGCGAATATTTTTCTGTGGCTTTACAGAGAAAGTTATCTAGAAATTGCATCCCAGTGATAATTCCTTTTATCTTCAACAGCTTGGAATTGTGGTACACTTCTATTTTAGTTTTACTGGCTGGATATATGAAGAATGCAACTACTCAGATATCTGCATTCTCAATCTGGCAAGGATTTCTTATCTGGTTCAATTAATTCTATTTCCTGCATATCGTATTCTACCTAACGTAGAGGGCTATTGTTTGCTTGCAGTCTCAATGTTAGTTCATGGGAATTCATGATCTGTCTCGGCCTCTTAGGAGCTGCAAGGTTTGGGTTTAAAGCATCTGTCTTCCTTCTTACTACACCCTATAAAACTTTTAACTAATCAAATCTCTAAATAGAATGCACACTAGTATAACTTGATTTGTGGTATATTCTGCAGTGTACGGGTGTCAAATGAACTTGGAAGGGGAGATGCAAAAGCTACCAAATTTTCCATCAAAGTCATCCTCGCTATCTCAATATGCATTGGAGTTTTCTTCTTCGTTCTGTGTTTAATCTTCGGTCGACAAATTGCAACCCTATTTACTGACAGTGAAGAAATTGCGGATTCAGTGTCCGATCTTTCTGTTCTACTTGCCTTCTCAATCTTATTCAACAGTATTCAACCAGTACTCTCAGGCAAGTGTTGTTCTATGATATGAAAGTAGTATTGTGATTTTTCTTTTCTCGTTACTTCGAAATCCCAACTGAAAAGTGTTTGATGGTAGAATATTCATACAAATATACTAAGATGGCTGCGAACAAACATGTTTATTTGTTTACTTATTTGAAGCAATTTTATGATTCCTTCCAAAAGTCCTAATATTTATCAATCAGTGATTAATCAACAGTGATGAGGTAAGTTGAGTAGATTGGACTTCCCACCTCTAAAAAAGTTTCTTATGCAGTCATGTCAATAGATCAAATTCTGATGGTTTAATTATTTTCACAGGTGTTGCTGTAGGTGCTGGTCTGCAAACTATGGTTGCATATGTCAATTTGGGATGCTATTACGTTATTGGCGTTCCTATTGGAGTTATTCTTGGATATTTGTTTCATCTTCAAGTCAAGGTAGGATATTATTGGAAAATTTTCATGAAAAGGTTACTGTCTCTATGAGATTTGAGCATTAGAAGAATTCAACCCACCTAAACATTCCTTGCTTATATGCACTGACAGGGTCTGTGGATTGGATTGCTTAGTGGTGTGGTGATGCAATCACTTATCCTCTCCTACCTTATATGGAGGACTGATTGGAATGAACAGGTCAGTATGACGATTAATAGGCATTTGCTTTATCAATGTTATAATCCTATTTGGATTTTCCATTCATAAGCTCTTATTCATTGTGATAAGCAACTGCAATTTCCATGTAGGTAATCAAAGCATCGGAACGTTTGAATCGCTGGTTCTTAGTTCCAAAAGAACTTGATGGGAACTCCGATGGTGCACAAGAAAAATAGGATGACAAAGAGGACGGAGAAGCCCGCAGTTGGCAGGGCTGACAGAGTCTTTAGAAATGGATTTATTGTTTTTTTGGATGCAGTCCCTGGAGTGCTTCTCCTTGAACAACATTTAGGAGGACATTTTCGTTAGTAATTCAAGGGAGGAAACTGTCAGGGTTGTTTTCTTTCAGTCCTCTGCCTCCACAGTAATAAGATGTTTAGTATGAAATGAGGTTGCAGATTGTAGCTTGAGAATATGAGGTCTTGTGCATGTCTTGAATCCTCAAGTTTTGGTGCTAAAAATGCGGAGGGAGCTCTTGGATTTTTTTTTTTAACTTTTCGCTTCTTCAACTAAGTCAGCATACTTAGAAATCGTCAGATACTTAGACCTGTAGAAATTAAAGGAAGACTGGTATCATAAGTTTCTCGTTTTATTGAATTATAAACGGACCAAGTGTTGGCTACATTCATTTTATTTTGGTGCATCAAAGACAAGCGAGCTCCTTGCCTCTCATCAGTGATTTCAAGATATAATCTAAAACCATACAACTGATTAAAAAAATAAAATGATATGATGAATAACTTAAGGATTTACAAGTATTAAATAGGTTTAGTATTTTTTTAAATGTATTTCTTTACTTTTCAATAATATCCTTAACTCTATATCCTCTTACTGGTAAATTTGATGCTAGGATTCTTTTGAGAGTTACGGCCTGATTGAGCATTTTGATTTAATGCCATTCACAAAATTTTTCAGAAATTAAAAGATTTTATTAATAGAAGTTTTGAGATTGCTTGCGGCCTTAGTGTTTTACAAGTTTTGCTATATTGGAAAAGGCTTACCTACCTTTTGAATTCAATAAGATTATGAAAATGTTAAAAACATGTTGATTCCATGTATTGTTGGATTCGTATTGCTCCTTAAATTTCTCGAACAGTTAGGCAAACCATTGACAACATAAACACAAAATTAGATTCTATCTAGAAGCACTTCTTCATTTCAATTTGGTTTACAAAATCATTCCAGTTGAAGGAGACTAATTTGAGGGTGTTAATTGACTTTTGAATTTAATTCATATTACAAAATCATTCCAATTGGAACTCGTTGTTGATTGAATAGAAAGTATCTTTTCTTTCAACTTTTTATTTAGATAGTTCAATGAATAGTTGATTATTTAATGTGCAATTGATAAATTAAATAATATGTATATCTAATGCTTAGACAAAGAGGCAAGAAACACCTTTTTTTTTTGCAATAATGATGGATATATGAATGAGTTAATTTACTATATTTCCTTCAAATAATTGATTGTAGGGATAATGTATGTCTAGGTTCTAAAAGTTTTAAGAGTTTTTTAATCGTACAACTAGGTATACTTAGGTTTAATGATATGCTAATTTTATGGAAAACAATCAACTTGATCAAAGAGCCAATATCAATGGTTTCTACCTAAGTTTTAAGATTATCTATTAATATAGTAATCTAGTTAGTATACCTAACTATTTCTAGAAATAGTGCAATTACATAGTTTTGATCACATAGTAATCCCAATCAATCTTATCTTTCTCTTTGGTCTAGTTTAGTTGATTATGAATTGACAAAACTTAGAATATAAAGATGTAATAGGCATGCACTCAATTGAGAACTTACTTACATAGGGTTTGAATCTTACTTTACTATATTGCTCTGGGCCTATATTACTTTGCTATATAGGATCTGAATCTATTTTCTTTCTATTGTAGGTTTTGCTTAAGTGATAGTTGGTACTTTAGGCCAAAGAATTAGGTTTTAGTGCTTGTATGAAGGATGCTCCAAATTCAAACTAGAAATGACATATGAAGGTGGAGAGAGATTATTTTAGTTATATGGTAGATGAGATTACATTGGCCAATTTCTTGTTTAATACTAAGAGGTTAGGGTATAGAGAAACATGAGATTTTACCTATAGATTCTCACATGAGTTATCTAAAGATGGTTTGAAGCTACTATAGAATGATAATGTTGTGAGGAACTTAATAGGTGTAATTGAAGAAAGAAATATGAAGATAGTAGAGGTCTGTATGGATAGGAAGAAGTATCACAAATTACGCACACGTAATGAACTTGTAGTAAATATTTCGATTAAGGTAATTGACGATGATGATGGGGAGGTAGGTTTTGAAGAAGCTAATGCGACAACCTCTGAGGCACCCAATGATGCACCGATAGATGAACCCATTCTAGCAGCCATTGAAGTTGACCCTAAAACATCAAATGATTTAGATTACTTATCAAATAATGAAAGCCAATCAACATATTTAAGTGATGTAGGCTATTTAATTCTAATCTTTTGAACTTCCTTCTGGCCTATCAATTTGTTCATCATCAACTTTAATATCGTTAGAAAAAGAGTTACCTAAAATGAGTGAGTGGTGTGTGGGTGGTTAGAATATTAACTTAAGGGATAGTGATATTAAAGTTGATGATGAACAAATTGATAAGCCAGAAGGAAGTTCAGAAGATTAGAAGAAGAAGTCTAAATGTCATCACTTTGGCACTTCTAGTATCAATAATGGGATAGTTGTTTATATATATATATATGTATAATGAAAATTCAAGAGTTAATACAGAGTGCAAAAAGAAATGTGGTTGGAGAATAAACACAAGCCTTACACAAGATGGGCATGTATTTCATATCAAGACATTCTAGAACTCTTATTCTTACGGGAGAACATTTGATAGTATGAAAGTTGATTACTAGTGAATTGCTAACTAGTATTTGGTACACTTTATGGATAGTCCAATCTCACATATTTTAGGATTAAAGGGGGTTATTACGAGATTATCAACAAGAGATTTTAGACATTAAAGCATGAAGCTAAAAAATATGCCTTACATTTTCTATTTGGAGATGAAGAGAGATAATATGAGAAGTTAAAAGGATACATGAATTATTTGAGCATGAGTACAAATATTTTAAACATCATTATTGCTTTAGGCATTTATAGGCTAATTTATAAAATAAATATAAACTAACAACCATTTATAATGATCAGATGTAGAGTATAAGATTGTACTCGATAAAAGGTATGAAAGAAAAATCAGTAAGATAAAGAGCATGAATAAGGGTGCACATAATTAGTTGGCAAATATTCCCAAAAAGAGATGGTGTAGACATCCCTTTGATAGAAGATGTGAAGTGATTTGTTGTCCAAAAACACATTAGAGTGTCTTAATCCAAACTTAAGAAACGTAAGGGATAAACCAATCTTGACTTGTTTACAAGCGATGAGACAAGCTATTATTAAGAGATTCCATCAGAAGAAGAAATGAATGACTACATATAACATCAAAATACGTCCTAATATCATGTCAAAGCTGGAGAAAAATCGAAAAGGAGGCTACTAATTATTTGTCTTATTTCATAGGTATGCCATTATTTAAATTCGATACCTATTTACTGAAATGATACTAATAACTTAACTCATTTTTATAGTTGACAAAAAATTTGAAATTAATATATGAATGACAATAATGTAGTGAACTTTAGAAAAAATGATTGCATACGTGGGAGATGTGAGTTAACTATAATCCTTTGTAGTAATGTCTTTTTAATGATCATTTTAGAGAGAGATCTTAGGGATTATATGCATGAGTACAAAACAAAGGAGGAATATATAAGTTTTTATTAGAAGAGAATAAATTTAATAATAGGCAAAAAAATTTGGCTAATACTTAGGAAAGAACCTAGACAGAAGATCAATCCGCCCACTTATAATAAAAGAGCTTGAAGGTCGAAGAAAAAGAGAATATGGAAGCTGGTAAAGGTAAGAAAGGTACTATTTTAACACGAACAGGAGAATATATCGCCTGCAAGAAGTGTAAAAAAAAATTGGGCAGAATTTCAAAAAATGTATAATGCTAATCTCTAGGTCATATGCCATGATCTAGATGATGTAAACTTATTTAGTTCATTTTGAAGAAAGAATAGTAATGGTGTGTAGAAATGAAAATATCTTATTTCTTTTATATAAGGTTAAATGTGGATGTCTTCTCAAGAACACGTTATACTAATTGCAGCACAAAGTAAGGAAAAGAACCTACTCAAGAAACTAGAACAAAGAGGAAGGTAATCAAAATTAAGATGGAAGATCTAACATCTCAATAAGATTAAGAGCACAAGAAGAACCTAGTCTAGCCAAAAAAACAAGAAGGAAAAAGATGTATATAGATTATGATCCTATGCATTTATGGATAGCTAATAAATATCACTTATATATTTGGATGAGATTTTGGACTAGCTTATATGTACATAATTGAAACCTTTTTATGTATGGATGATTGATGACTTTTAAAACACATTTGATGATCTTTTTATGCAATCCTGTATGCAATTTTGCTGATCTTTTGAATTTGTAAACAACTTTTATGATGGACCATATGCAGCATATGTAGTATTGGATTGAACACTTTTTGGACAATCTTATAAGCATTAAATAAAGGTACTATTGTTTGTATATAGATATGTGCATTAAATAAAGATACAACTTATTAATTTAATACATAATAACCAAAATTTTAATAAGTAATTTAATAATATTGTTATAAATGTAATACATAATAATTCGTCTCATCCACATTGCTCGTACATACAAATATTAATGATAACACTAGACATAATCTAAGATGATATCATCAAATCCCATATTTAACTAAGTTTACTATCATCTCCCTTTTTTCATTACAAGCCATTAACATATTCTTCTATCTTAAGTAATTTATTATATCTACACTTCTTAGAGTAAATTTGTTGTCAAACTACTCAAAAACTTATAACATTCATCCATCTCTCGATATTAAGGTGTAAGCATCATCAATTAGGCAAATGCAAATGCACATTTAAATTACCTTGCAAGTATAAGGTTGAGGTTGGGGGTAGTATATGAAGACTCCAATCGCCTTTTTGCTAGATGGCAATTCTTGGTTGAAGCTTTGGTTCTCTGGAGAGGAGCAACTCTGGTGAAGAGTGATTTGCCTGAAGTGTGTAAAAGATGTCTTCAGTGGAGTCTTCCATATGTTAACTTAATAGCTTGGTCAATGTAGTTGTTTTTTTAATATGTCTTTAGTGGAGTTTAGGGGTGTTAAGTTCTTGATCCCTGACTAATCTTGTGTCACATTAACTTCCTTTGCCCCTATTGGTCTAAATTTTCAATGATCATGGTCAAATGGTGATTAACCTATATGTATATCTATAATTCGGCAATGGAAAATTTAAATTTTCACAAAAATAACTAAGATAAATAGTCATCATTTGGTACAATCCTTCTTCAGATTAATTAAACTATTCATAGAAATTATGCTATATTTTGTTTTTTTTTTCCATCCAAGAAGTCTGCAAAGGTGCTTGGAGTTTATAGTTGCAATTTGCATGGAAACATTATTGCACACTTGCTATTATTGATGTTGATGATTTCGTATATCAAAATCCATCAAACATTATCAAGCATTTACCTACCTTATAACCAACAATAAAATCTTTTTATAGCTATTGAAATCAATCCATTTCATTGTATTATATATTAATTGTCAAAAAAGTACCAAAAATTTCCTTCATCATTAACGTCTCTTATAGGCATTGAATGGATGCCAAGGTTGAATATGAATTTTCATGTAAATTGATAGGTTATAGCAATTTTCTTGATATTATGGAAATCAATCCTAATAACCATTTTATGATACACTTAAGGTTTTGATATAGCATATGTAATAGGATAAATATAGTCAGTGGCAAATTTAGTAAGTTAGCAATTAGATTTTTAACTTCATTTTTAATAAAACATAACTTAATAAAATTATTTGGAAATACTAAGCAAGATAAGATATTTGGATGTAGTAAGTAAGATAAGAGTATGCATCTTCCATTTGAGGAAAATAAATCAGCCATATTGTGATGGTGTCTTTATAGGAGCTTGTCAGAGCAATTAGTCTTATTTTGGTCATGTACCCTTGCAAGTTGTATTTCAAGACATCTTCAGCATCCTTAAACAATTTGGCATTCCTTATTCTTCGTATATAGTGAAACAACATAACAGAAATAGCTTTGAACAACTTGTGGTCTCCTTTCAAGTTGCATTTCACCTTAGTTGCCCATCTAATATGTCTATCCATATCTAGGTGTTCTTCTTCAAGATAAAAATTAAATGAAATTGTCTCCAAAATTGGTTAATTGGAGCATATTTAAATAACAGGTGGTCTTATGTCTCCAATGTATCTCCACACAGTGCATATTTCAAGTTAGGCACCTAAAATTTCAATTTGTATCTTGTTCTTAGCCTCTGCAGTGTTACTAACCACAATATAAAGGAATGAGTTGGTGTAATTCTTAAGTCCCATTTGAATTTGTGATATTGGAACTTATCTAAGGATCCCAATAATAGCCTTTTACATGAATCAGTTGGGAATAGTTTAGACTCCTATAGCTCCTATTGTATAGGGTTAGGTTGGATTTGATCAGGTTGGTAACTTGGGATATTTTTTATGATGATACAAGAACCCGTTAATGAATGAAGGAAAACTCCAATGACCATTTTGGATAAGAACTTGAACCTTAGTATTGACAGGTACAAAACCTCCTAATCCAGAAAGCACATCGAGTCAGCTTCGTCTTCCTCTTTTTCTCTTAGGGTTTTCCAAAAGTGGTTGATGCCAAAGCTCCCTTTTTCTATTCTTTCTATGCTCTTTTTATATCCTCTTGTGTTTTGGGTAACCCTAGGATTTTTTTAGGGTCTGAAAAGTCCAAACAATCCCTCGAAACTTAATGTTTGTGAGTGTCTATATGTCTGCCCGACGCAGGCCACGATCGTGGCCCATTCCATGCCACGATCGTGGGCCAAACTTGGAACTTCTGTCACGATCGTGGCCTGGTAAGCCACGATTGTAGGCCATTGTTTCAACTCGAATGTCTTCGAAACTCTTCTGTTATTTGATGTTGACCTTGAAATACTAGCAAACACATCAAGGTACTTTAAAAACATAATAGTTAAGCTCAAAGACTTGTACTAACCCATAACACACTTAAAATCATAAATAATTAACAAACTAACACAATTCTAACCTATACACATAATAAATGATTAAATTAACGGCTAAACACATATCAAAATAAGCTCTAAAACACGATGCAATTTACACTTATCGGTATAATTTAGATTTTTAATTTTTTATGCTTCATAGATGGGTAGAAGTCAATGTTAAGTACTAGAACCTCTGAATACTAATGAAACAATAACTAAAGCTTCCCAAAATATAATTACCAATATAACTTAAATTAGGAGGAGGATCAAACTGAGGGTAAAAAGATATGCTCCTAGAAAATATCAAGTTATTGATGATTGAGAATCTAGATACCAACTTCTAGTTATGTATTAGTTAGCATTTGTTTGATGATTTTGGCATGATCTGGTTCAACATTTTAAGCATGGTTTGACTTTGTTCTATAAGTGTTATGTTGTAAAATTGCTAGTTGTACTTTGCAGAGTAATATAGAATTAGTGGCTTAGTTTCAATATATTTTGTGTTGATGTTTGATCTAAGTTTATTATAATGTTTTATTCTTACATGATCATAATCCTGCGTATTTGGGATCTCAAATGTGATGAGAAATCTATAGTGGTGTGTGTTATAGGGATTGGAAGGAATGGAAGAGTTTGAGTTAGTTTTGTTGGTTCAAATGGCTGCAAACTTGTTGAATGATAGGTTGCCTAAGGCTAAAGAGGCTGTGAGGAACTTTTTGAATTATATATATAAATCATATGAACATAGAAATGAAGAAGAATAGAAGCAACAGTCTTGGAAAAGTTTCTGCCAAACAAATTTACCACCAATTTATGCTCAGTTGTGATCAAAATCGTTTCTTCAATGTAGGGGCTTCTATGATATTAATCTAGGCTTAGAAAGCATTGTTCAATCATGTAAATTTTGCATCTTTACATGATTATTAAATTACTGTCCCCTATTCCCTCATTGTAATTAAAAAAATATCAGATTTAAATGTGTTTCTCCTTTTGTGTAAATAGAAAGTTTGCCACCCTAAGCACCTCTATTCATAATATCAAATATTGAGTGAACTTGAAGTGCAAAACACCAATCAGATCTTCCATAGATTTGTGAAGACATTATCTCACAAACATAATGCATGCTTCTTTAGTAAATAGAAGATGTTAAAAATGTCATGTATACACTAAGTCTTACTTATATACATTATGTACTATTAGTTAATTCATTTAATTATAAGAAAGACTTTGCATATAACTAGGAAGGTGTCTTTCGATCATAATGTCCTTAATTCACATAAAACTATCATGGATTTAGCAGAAACCAAGCTTGCAATTTAGAAACCACTTTTGCAAGCTTTTTTAAGAGTTTTACTACAACTTTGGAGGTTGGTACTTTTGAACCAGAGAAACCAAATAAGTTAAAAAATTTTATTATTTCCAATAAGGTCCTAATATGAAAGCATTTTTAGTGAAAAGATAGGGCAGAAATTGAAATTGACCAAAACTACTTACATACTCAATGGTTTCCTTGTTCTTTCAAGACAACATACTACTTGCAGTTGCAAAAAGAGAAAAAGGTTACATTTACTGTTTCAACTGTTACATTGTCTCCATTTATGTCCTACTTATATCTGATTCCCAAGCTATAAATTCACATAGGACCTATAAAATAAAGATATAAACACAAATATTAGGCTTATGATGAATTTGCATTATGTAGATAAATTACTATATATACTTACTTCTTTCGAACAACAATGCATCTTATGAACAAGAATCTTACCTCAACACACAAAAGATGTTTGAAATATTTTCTAACAAAAACAAACTTTCATCTCATTTACAAATACTAAACACCTATAAGATACCTTCAATTTGAATATTGATTAAAAGTTTTTATACTAATGGCATTATTGAAAAATAATAATTAAAATACTTACTTTTCTTTTGGTGCATTAACAAAAATGTTGACCAATGTTAGGCTTAACATTTGATATCTATAACTTCATCTTCTCATTAAAATTATGGTAACCAGTATTCAAAATTTGAATATTATATATATATATATTACAATATTAATTATAATTGAATATAATTAAAATATCACATATAACAATAAATATATATTAAAATTATTTTACTGTTGAAGATAATTCTTTCTCTCGATAAAATTAAGAATATATCCTTTAAGCTTCTGCTACATTATCAAAACAACAATAAACAACATCCTCGAAACCATTAGTGACACCTTGACACTCTTCCCATGTCAAATATATACCAAGTGCATAAGAAACGAAAAATATATATATTTTATTTCTTCCTAAATTTGTTTATCATGTTACAATATCATCATACAAATATTTAATTATTAACTTAAATGCGCTTCAAAAAAGATGTTATCTACTTAAAGATTGCTTCAAAATAGAAGTCAGGGTGATTTGCTTTAATTGCATAATTCTTTATGTGTCATTCTAGTAGTAACACATTTGATTAGATATAAAAATATATCACTTAGAACAAATTATGGTTTGTTGATGACAAGTTTAAAATGCTCGAGTATGATTTGATTGAGTAAGTGATTATAGATGGTAGATTATATGGTCACATAGTGGATTTTAAATTCAAATTTGAAAGATTTGGTAGAGGTATTCATGTATATTACATCTCCTTAGAAATTTGGAATGAAATACATGATAGATTATGGGATGAGTTGATAGAGTTAGATCCTCTACCATGTTTTAGTTGTGGAGTAATAAAAGATAATGAAAAAGTAAAGAATATGAATAGATTACTACTATTCTTGATGAAATTGTATGAAGAAATGGTATTACTTAATTCTTCAACTACTATTAACCAAGATTATTCGATGATATTGAGAGTAGAAGCTTAAAGAGATGTTTAAACAAAGTTTGAAGGCATGAGATAAGTGAACAAGATGAATACACAAAATAAGTAATCAGATTGTCATAAAATCATAAAATCATTCGTCAAAAAGAATTTTTTAAGTCAAAGAAAGACAAATGTCAATGTGATTATTGTGATCAAGATGAGTACATAAAAGATAACTGTTTCAAGTTGGTGAGGATGGTAGTTAATGTTAACATTGCAAAGCTTACCATTTGAAGAAGAAGTAGAAGGAGAAATTTCCAAGTTGGAATATATGAGTGTTAGAGTAGAAGATGTTGATAACAAAATGTTGATAAAGCTAAAAATTACATATAAACATCATTAAATATCCAAAAAGAAAGGGGATTTTTTCTATAGAAAAATTGGAGATGCGTATGGATGTAGACAAAAATTAAATCATCTCTAAACTCATCTACATTACACACATGAACATGGTCAGTTACCCACCATTCTAACATTGTTAAATACATTTAGCGCACAACCCAAAGAAGAATTAAGAAATTATATTCAACTAAAGATATTACGAAGAATGATGTGAAACACTTACTACAATAAACACAGACAACAACACAACAGTTTCTAACTGCTATACTGGTGCAAGGACACTCTATCATGCAAAGATGAATGAAGAAAATGTGTGAAACGCTTACTACAACAAACATAATTGAAGAAAGATGAGCGAAGAAAAGATGTGCAATATGAAATCCCAATTTGTCTGGGTAACAATCTGAATGGGTAATTTAAGGTTTAAACGCTTTTAAGTTTCTTCAATTTGCTTATTTTTAATTAATTTATTTAATTAAATCTTACTTGTATAATTTTATACAGCTATAATAAGACGTGTTTAAGGTTTTTGTCATATGTGACTAGTCATGTCAGCAATGTTAACGGAGATACTAACGTTATAGTAGATTTTACAAAAATTTGAAAGTTTGAGTATGTAATTATTACTTTTTAAAGTTTATAATTACAAAATTGAGTAAAGTTTGAGATTTTTTGTGGTTAACTCAAAATTTTATTGCTTATATTAGAGTAATTGGATAAAAAATCAATAAATAAATTTAACACTATAAGAAACATTTTTAAAATATAATTTTAATTTAAAAATGTACTTCGTAATATAAGTAAAATCAAGTAGGCTACATCTTTGATCATTAAAAATTTGAAATTGGATAACAATTATTCAACTTTGCGAAAAACTTTTGTATTATAGAAAGGGCCAAAATTGCACTTTGAATCTCAAATTTTGCAATAAAATACAACTTGAATCCTAACGTTTTAAAGATTCAAATTGAACAATAAAATTAAAAAAACGTTGGATCTTACTGTCACGTGACAACGGGTACACAATTATACATTTCATATAGTAGATCTCACTTGCTACTTTCAAATGTAACCCATTGTTATATATTTGACATAGTAGGTCTCATTTGTCATATAATAGTATAGTCTACTTTTTATTTTAAAAATAATCCTACGTCATGATGGAAGTTATCATTATAAATTTTTTATTCAATTTAGGTTTGTTTCGAATACTTTGAAAATATTGAGGTTTAATTTAAATATTTCTAAACATTAGGCTATATTATGTATTATGTTATAAATGTTGAGGTATAAAATATCATTTTTAGCCTTATAAAAAAGGTACCCCATTCGAGGAAAGTGTTTCAGGAAGCAAGCTAAAAATTGGCACAAATGGAAGAGGCGCAGAGTGAAGCTTTGTGTCAGCATCTCCACAAGCTATCGGGAGTGAAGGAAGAGGAGGCTCTGGACCACTTGCTTACTACTCTCTGGAAAACCAGGCGTACTGGTCTTCGTTCCCCCGACAAATCCCACTTTCAGTCTCTTCTCAATGTCCCCGAACTCGACCCTGTAAGTACCCTTCATCCTCCGCACACTTGTACACTCGCTACACGCATATGTCTTAGTTCATGCTTATTGCAATGGATGGATGATGTGTGACAGATGATGTGTGACAATCTGATTGTAGGTTTTGGCTTGCCTTCGTTTGCTTATAAGAAAATGTGTGCACGAGAATTTCACTGCTGATGATCTCTGGAAGTTGTTCCCACCTGATCTGTCACTTGATCTGCAAAGGATGCTTGTATTGTTGCTCCAGAAATATCAGAATCAATGGAAGGAGGAAGTAATACGGGAAAAGGTCCTCTCTTGAATTTGATGAATACAAGTAATCATGCTTATATGTAATCGTTTCAGATGGTTGAATGATTGATAGGCTTGGTACGGGACATGATAAAGCAGACAAAGAAAACAAGTTGAGGGTATCCTTAAGTACAGGATTAAAGAATAAAATATACAACTTTCTAGTGTCTTTTTCCGTTATCTGCTTGGTTTTTTCTCAAGACATGATTAATGATGACCGTCTTGTTTACCAGCCATTTCCAAGGACCAGTGTCTCTTACCAGTTGAGAAGCAGTGTGCCCCCATCTTTCACATCGGCGCCATCTTCCAGCGGCATAACCTCGCTTTGGTCTCGTCAAGATGATCCAAATCACCGGTTTCAAAATAGTGGCATTGCCATTTCTGCTGATACTTCTGCCTCAAAATTTGTTCCTCTTTTTATTCAACATGAAGTTGAGCCTCCCGATAGCTTGGTGAGGATGATAATCTTTTCTAACTGTAAAGCATGTGCAAGTTTTTGTGAGATATTTCTTACTGACAAGCTGAAAGTCAATAAGAATAACAGTCCTGGGCAGAAATTGATAGAGTTTAGTTCTTCTGATCGACAATTCTAAACATTAAGTAGAGGGGTGGCATCAAAAGATCTTCAAGCTGCTCTAAATTAACAGTTCTTTACAGTTTGTGTTTTTTTTCTCGAATGCCACTATCTGCACATAAATTAACAGTTCTTTACAGCTCAAATTGTTTGTTTTTTCTTGCATAATTCTATCTCCATACTAGATGCAGATTAAATACCAACCAAAATGCAAACTTTCTAAGTGTTCGATGAGCCGGCTTTACAGCTTATGAGCTTTTGGATCTCAGCTGGGATGACATTTTCTACTCCAAACTATGAAAAGAGCTAACAGTTATGTCTCTGATGGAAGATGAAGTAGTAGGTCACACTAACTCAACATAATGTTAAGGCGTACACCAGTGCTTTATACTATACTTGGTGTTTTACCCTTTTGAGCCTTCTGTGACTCAAACCAAGCCACTTTAAATGATATTTATACCCTCTTACTAGCTGTGCTGCATACAGCTTCTGGCAAGCAAAAGAATGTGTTGAACCTTATTTTAAATGTCATCTTTTAATGTCTAATCAAGAGGTGTTATAGCTTTGATGAATAATACAACTTTTTGGTTAGTGAGTTTAGTTTTGTCGCAGATATTATGATTCATTGTAATGGTTGTTTTATAGCTTTTGCTAAATTAATAGAAGTATCTTTTATCTTTCGAAAAAAAAGTAAAATATATTGCAGTATACAATCGATGTGCAAATTGTTTTTGCACTTCAACTAGCTTTATATCATGCAGCCTTCCATACTGCGGCTCAAATCCATGACTTGGACTATTGAAAATCCCAAGTATGCATCAGCTAATAAAGTGGCCATCATCAATCTGAAGGTATGAAAATGATATTGTGTAATCTAGATTTACTACATGTCCAAGTTAAAATAATTGATCAAAGAATTCATAAACGCTCTTTACTGTTCCCTGTTTCTGAAAAAATTCAGTGGCCTCATTTTTAATACCAAGTTGTTGCACATACCACTAATATGCAGCTTCAAGATTACATCAAATCTCCTTCAGGAGAAATGGAAGTGAAATTTCAGCTGAACAGAGACACACTTGAAGCTATGTTGAGATCAATGACTTACATAAATGAGCAACTGTCAATCATGGTATAACATACTTTCCTTCTATGACCATTGGGGCACACTCTGATTTATGCTTGAGAATTTCTTGCATATCATTCTTCCACTCTGTTAGGATCTTTGGGAGAGAGAGAGAGGATTATTTCAGAGGAAGGAGTTAGTTGCAGCTGATGTGGCATAACAGAATGTACCTAGAGAGGGGGGGTTTATAAAGGGGTAGGCAGAGAACGGAGAAGGTAGGCAGAAAATAGATAGAAGAAGAGTGACAGAAGGATTCCTATACGGTCTGCTCTGGATAGGGAGGGAGGAACAAATCTGCTCTGGTTAGGGAGGAATACTGTATTCCTATACGGTAGTGATATATATATACTACCATTATATTGCAATAATATAGTAAAATTCTAGTATTCTAAGGTTAGAGCTCTAACACACTCCTCTTACATGCTACCGTTTGTGATGTTGAGAAAAGCTCAAGCCTGTCTAACTTGTGGCCTTTTAGTTGAAAACTATTAGAAAAGTTATATTTATTTGAAGTACTATCATGATTTTTCATGTTTACAAAACGAGGTCCATGTGGCTCTAACTGAGGACATTAATTCACCAAGTTGTGATGAAAAATATATGCTGAATTCTAGAGAAGATCGTAGTGGATATTTGTTAGGCTGAGGGTCCGGACTCATTATTATGTGAATTTGTTTTGAAGTCAATTATTTGAAACTTAAAAAATGGAGTAATTTATTGCCAGAATAGTTACTTTTCTGGCAAGGATTTAGAGAGTAAAAGGTATGGAAGTTAATGAAGGAAATAAAGAAAGAAATGTGATTTGAACCACACAATTGTTATCCCAGCAATAATAAGTTAAAGACTGGGTGAAAAAGAAAGAGGGAAAGATAAAGAAAACATATAATTAAAAAGTACATTCTTCTGCATGCATGATTAAGATTTGATATGGGAGACCTGTGGTATATCATATATGTGCCCAATTCCCCAATCCTGACATCCATCTGTCAAATTTTGTTTTAAAAAAAAAAAAAAGAACGAGGAAACAACGCTGAATGTTGTTTGCTGAATTAGTTTACTTTCGTAGTTCATAATCTGTCCATTTCTGGCTTAATTGTTTTGGCAGGTTGGAAATGGTTCGGACCCAGCACCAAAGAGGCAGAGGCAGTAGAGCTGTTTTATCTAATTCCCGTCCCTGTAGTCTTAGTCTTAAGCTCGTATACTTGTACGAAAATAGCTAATTCACTTCTTTTTTGTTTGTTTGGGAAATTAAATTTGTATATATTAACGTGTGTAATGAGTTTAACGTGAGCACCAAGGTTTACATAGTCTGCTCAAAACGAAAAGTGGGGAGGGACCAAAACGGCATCTAGGTCAACAGTTAAAACGACAACAATCCACAATTATACAAACTTCTCTCGTCTTCTTCTGCACGCCACATTTGGCGGGGAAGCGATGTGCAATCCCAGGGGGGAGATAACGAGCTAATGATTGGGGACACTAAGCACCAGAAGATGGATGAGCTACAATCAACAATCTGGCATTTATTTGTTATTCTTGTCAACAATCATCTCTTCTTCTTATGTTCTTTTTGCTGGACGTTGATTTACATGATGATATTGCATGTGGTCCTATGAT
>JAOQMQ010000006.1:12429849-12441787 GCA_027563845.1 Erythroxylum subrotundum
GGTCTCTTATCATAGGATACTTACCGGAATGACCTACGGGCGTCCCGGTGGGTACTCTATGGTAAGGGGGCGCTACATTATTTCCACAAATTTTAATAGAAAGAGAAAGATCAATCCTTTAAGAAGAATGGTAGACCACAACCTTTACGTCCTTTAGGTAGTGTTGCTTTTTTAACTTAAAAAAAGAAAATTTTTGAGTAATAACCACAAGTGGAACAAGTAAATGGAGGGGATGAACTACATGAAAATTTATTTAAAAGTAAAGTAGGGGAAGTGATTGTTCAAAAAGTTTTTGCTTTTCTCAGGAGGTAAGAACTACCTACTAAAATTGTAGAACAACAATCAAAACCACAAAAAAAATTTAGTTGAAGGCAAGCTCCTAATATTCCTTTAAAAATGATTGCAATAAAAAAACGGAAATGATATAAGCATTGACGTGACAGAAATTGCTACCGCTCAATGCAAAGGTAATTATATATTATACTATCATTTAAATGATTTTTCTACTCTATACTATTATTAATAATTTTTTGAACATATAATTTGTGAAGAAGAAGGGGAAAGGTCCAACTTTGCTTAAGGAGTTTCATACAAGACCTATGGAATAATGCAAATCATTTTTTTCAATTAATCAGGCAGTTGTTCCTTATGAGAAGACGCTAACTAAATTCATACTTTTCTTACATATTAAATTGTGCCAAATGACGTAAGATTCCCAAATAACCTATTTGGTAATATCTTAATGTAAGAAACCATCATACTAATACTCATTTCTATTTGATTAATGAAATTTAAATGAAAATTTATTTCATTGCGAAAGACATATATTCTGTCCGGAAGATAAATAATGGACTTTGAAAATTGTTGGAGATGAATAGAGAAGTAATAATTCTAAAGCAAAGTGAACACATTTTAAACAAAATACAAAAAATATAGAAAGATTGGCCAATCATCCCAACTACATAAGCAAAGAAGTCTTCAAAAAACTCATTTCTTATTGGAATCACCCAATTATGAAGGTATAAAAATTATTAGTACTTTTTACAAATTGGTCTCATGATATCTAATTAATATAATGTTTTAATATGTAGCAAATTGCTAAAACAAATATTCAAAATAGAAAACAACAAACTAAAATGCACATAACTGGTCTTAAGAGTTCTACAAGTATTTATGCTAAGTTAATAAGTTTCTTCAATGAGTTATAATTTATCATGTTATTCAAAAATCTAATTAACAATTATTTTCATGGATAGCAAAAGGAAAGAGAGGATAAAATCTGCTCTCTAATGCTGAAAATTATCTTCCAACTTATAAAAGAAAGCTTAGAGAAGTGAATAAGCAAGCTACCAAAGATATAAGGAAGAAAATTATGAGTAGTAAATTATAAAATTATGATTATCTTGTAACAATTTTCTATACTGTTGCTACTTTCGTTGAGATGCCCAAATTTATTGCTCATTGTATGTGATTTTTTGTTATTATGTTTTTGTGCTACTCATTGCACCTAGATTCCATTTCATTTATTTATTTTATTGTTAATATGTCTTCTTGTCAAAATGAGTTATTTCTAGTATGACTAGAATTATTGTAGTTCTTTTTTGTAATTATATATGGTGCTTACATTCATTAGTTTCACTGTAAATTTCTTTGTTTCCTATTTGAATTATAGGTGTTGTCATTATGGTTTGTTTCCTATAAACCTACATTTATATTCGTCAAGGTCAATTTTATTAAAGAAGTAACCCATTACTTTTCTTTTATAGGCTCTTATTGAAGAAGGCAAAAAGAAAATGATAGTCAAAAGCCTGATGAAGTTGAAGTTGATATAGGAGTGATAAGGCTTGGACGTAATAAACTATTTAGAAGGGGTGTGAAATTATCTAGCGTGAAAGAAAATAATATGGTGAGTGAGGCCTTGTATAAAGTTTCTAGTGAGTATCTAAAATTCATCAAGATTTCATGGGAAGAAGAGATTAACCAAAAAGTATATGTTGGAAAGGAGAGAATGACAAAGGAATTAGAACAAGAGAAAGCTAAATGCTTGGAAATGAAAAAACAACTAAAACAATATGAAGTAGCTAGAGAAGAAATGATGGAATAAATGTTCTTTCTCATTCAATCTCAACTTGAGCAACCTAACACCACTGATATAGACATACTTTATAAATTGATTACACCTAGTCAATCAAAAAGAGAATATTATATTCCTCTAAATCGTACGTAGCAACATGAAGAATATCAGGTGAGAAAGTTTCCCAATTCACCAATATTGTACATCATCTTGTCGTCTTCTTTATTGACATTAATTGTTTATTTTCCCGTTTGCAAATCTAGTGAACCTAGAATGGATTGAAATGTTTATAACTTATGACTTTGTTCAAAAAAAAAAAAAAAGAACTGAATCATTTTCATGGTAGTTTTTAAACTACCTCAATTGTCTTGACCAAATGGAGGTCACATTAAATTAGTTAGCATTTCATTTTTAGATATATCAACATTTTTATGAGCATAGTGGTTTTAGAATAATTGTAATTCACTTGTTATATTTTTTTTATAGGAAGTTGATGATATGAAGTAGATAAGGAGATTCTTGGTAAAGATTTTTTAGTGCTCATACTTATTAGTTTTGTTATATATTTTTGGTTGATACACTTATATTTTATATGAACTAGAGAAAGATAATATAAGTATATATTTTAGATAGTGATTTTTATTTATTGTACTTTAGATATATTAAAGGTTGAATTTCACAAGTAACTATATGAAAGTATATATATAAATGCAGTTTTTGATCATTGACATTTGGTAGTACATATTTAAGGACATACATTAATGTATGTATGGCTACTTTTAATACTATAGATTGTTATCTTAACAAACATTAATGTATAAAAGGATGTTGCCTACTCAATAAGAAGGTTTACTTTTACATTAACATGTTATTGCTAACGAAAGAATAAATTATTATTTTTATTGTTAGATATTGTTACCTAAAAAATCACTTTATTACCTTATAAAGACTCTTACTATATTTATTTAACATTATTGTTATAGTTTGAAATTATTTAGTCAAAACTTGAAACAACATTATTTATTTTGTTGCTTAATCAAAAAATTTTATTGCCTTATACAGTTATACCAACAACACTTTATTTTATAATATGAATTATATTGCCTTAATAAAAAGACAACAATAATTGCACTTTCTACGCTTTTCTTTGCTAGCTATTTTTTTTTCCTTGTTGTAGTGTCTAGTTAGCACGCTTATGGCATTATACTACTGTAAGATAGCATATGGATCTTGTGATGTTGCATTAGTTTTCATAGCAAATTTATACAAATCAATTTAGCTGCAATTTTCTCAAAAAACATTATTGTATTAGCTTTGATCATACAAACTAGAGGAGTGAAGTGGTGGCATAGCATAAAAGATGGCACGTTGGACGCGTTTAATGTAATATACCAACACTGTACAAGCTTATCATGCAGGACATAAGTGGCTTTAAGGCGACCTGTCGTGACCTTTTAGGGTAATCTGTGCATTGTTAAATGGTTGTTACCCTAACTTGTTGGCATTGTAGTCGATAGCCCTGCTACTTCTCTGCCCTGCAAAATCATATTCCTTAATAAATGGTTTTATGATCCCTAACTTTTGTGATTGTTTCCCGATCTGTCGTAAGCCTACTTTCTCAATTTACTTGGTTCGAATGCAGGTGCATTCCAAGCCTCTTATTCTAAGTGGCAGATGGTCATGCCATCCTATAGTTGATCCCTATATATCATCCCCTCCATCTAATTTAATCCAAGCATCTCCCGATATTGGCCCGCTGGGTCTCCAAAAATTTCAAAATAAAACTAAATTGAAAATTTGATAAATCAATACCTAACATCACATAAGCGTACAAAGGGTTAATTTCCAAGAATCATTTTTCCGAACCAAAGTCATGAAACTACGACCAAACCAAATAAATCGCTTAGCTTTTCGGCTTCTCATGCTGGAAACAATATTGTGAGTGAGACTGAAAGTAACACATTAGCATGCCATATTTTACTGGAGATACAATATTTGAATGCTAAATACCGCTACTTTATTGTAATGAGTGGTTATACGTACAAAATCACGAGGCTTCTCGTTGCAAGGATTGTATTCAAAAGAACTCTAGTCAATCCCATGGAAATTACTTGAAGTAGCTTCATGCTGCATGCCTAAAATTCAGGAAGAAAAAGTCATGTTGCACGCCTGATCCATTTTTACCAAGGAATATCAACGCGGTTTAAATAAAAGATGATGTTATTTTATCTTATTTCATGTCTAGTTACCAATTCTATAAGAAAATCCCGTGGACTTTCGTTCCAAGACTCACCGGTGTTCGTTCTCAAACTATAAACAAATCGGGCAAGTCCTTTTCTAAGGAATCTATCTTTTTAAAGACTTGAAGTATTTGAACATCAAAGTCTTGATAGGAACACATGGATATCTTCGGGTATTCCAAGGTACATGCATATACTACAATTATATTCAGCTTATATATTCACAAGGTCGCTTAAAGAAACTCTAATTTTAAGAGAGATAAGCAAAGGAGATATATGGACACAGCAGTAGAGATTTCAGAATCGTCGTCAGCTCAATTTGGTGCAAGTTTCAGGGATGGGTCATCTGCGAGGTACTCCAATACTGCAGAAACAGAAGACGAGCTTGAGTTACAGTGGGCAGCCGTTGAGAGGCTTCCCACATTTGAGAGGCTCAGGACATCGTTGTTTGATAGTGAAGGTGATCCAAACGGTGGTCAAGGAAAGAACTTGATAGATGTTACTGAGCTTGGTGCAATGGAGAGGAGGTTCATTGTTGACAAGCTGATAAGCCATATCGAGGAAGACAACCGGCGACTGTTGCTGAAGATGAGAAAGCGCATGGACAAGTAAGACTACGTTACATATTCCTTTATAAGTTCAATTATCTGTATTTCACCATTTGTTAAGTAACATAATTTTGAGCTACTCCCTATATCTTCCTCCTCTGTTCTTTGCTAAACTACAAGAACACTCACAGAATCTGTTAAAGTCGCACAGTTACCTGATTACATTATAAGTTTCTAAAGATTTAAACAGTTTCCAAATTTGTACATTTTCGCAACACTGCAACTAAGATTTTCCGTAAATATAGTACCTGTATACTCGGACACAAAGCAATTAACAAAAGTGTATTGTATCAAACTGTGGACAAACGTGTGATTGAATGTGCCAAAAGGTGCGAATCTCCGAAAAGCTTTTGGTTTGGTCAATGCACCATTTTAGAGAGCTTTTACATGGAATTGCGTAACTCATCACATCCAATCTTCTTTTAAAATAGCTTAATCACAACTTGTGTACATCTCTCTTTAATAAAGAAAGACCGGCCTTTAATGCTTATATACGCATAGTCGCTCTGTATATTCAACTATACATATATAATTGTTGAAAACAATCATCTAAGTAAATATGTCAGGTACCCCTTTATATTATATTCTCTCTTCATCACTTATTAGAATTTTAGTAGGTATAAAATATCCTTTATTGACTTTTATGTCTTATCCAATCTTGTTTCTGAGATTAAATATTGATTTTTTTTCTTCATAATGATTTTAATATGTAATTTAAACAATAAAAGCATACAAGAGTCGATTACTTATATTAAAATTAGATCATTTTGTGATTCAAAACAATATTTTAGAAAGCATTCACACAGGAAACAAACTAATGAAAAAGTAGAATATTATTGTTTTTGTGCCTAAATTATTTAGGAAAAGACTTTAGATAATGTAAAATCAAGTAAACGTACAAGTGCACATAGAATGCGGTAGTATCATAGACCTTGCCTCTTCAAATCGCAACATTTTCAGCTGGAGAAGTTGTGTATATATATGCTACATATGTTAATCAGTTTTTAGTAATTTTTGCTAGTAGTTGAGTCTAATACCACTGGTATGTGAGTGTAAAAGTTCTCCAGGCAGTTCCATAGTACGGGAATCATGGCCGCTACTGCTCTCCCACCATTTGAACTAAACATGAGATGGAATATGTTGGTTGGTTTCCCAATTAGTTCACAGAAACCATCCAACACAACATAAACATGTACAAAATTAGGGATGCAGTGCTCATCGTTTGACATTTACGCCTCTGAAATAATTAATACGAGAGTTGCCATCTTAAGTCCATATATTACTCTTCACGTACGGTAAGGCAAGCATTAATTAACTTAACTATCCGACGGTTGCAACCTTCTTTCTGATTCCTGTTGTAGGGTTGGTGTGAAATTACCCACTGTGGAAGTCAAATTCAACAACCTGAGTATAGAAGCAGATTGTGAAGTAGTTCATGGCAAGCCTCTTCCTACTTTGTGGAATTCCTTTAAAAGTCTGTTATCTGTGAGTCAACTGCCTTTCCCCCCTATGTCAACTTGCTTGACTGGAGAATATAATGTTGACAATTTCTCCTTGCTTGGTACGCCTATGAGCAGGTTTTTACAAAACTATCTCAGTGCAAATCTCAGAAAGCAAGACTTCGCATCGTTAAAGGTGTGAGTGGCATAATTAAACCTTCCAGGTAATGATATAGAACATTTATGCGTGAAACTTGTACTGTATCTCCCTATTTTCAGCCATAGAAATGGGATACAGATTATGTTTACTCATAAATGTAACTGGTGGTTCAGGATGACCTTGCTGCTAGGCCCTCCAGGGTCAGGGAAAACCACTTTGCTGAAGGCCCTTGCTGGGAAACTAGATAGTTCTCTCAAGGTTATTAACTGCCTTACATATAATTCTGCAGTTTCTTGCCATGACAGTTCGGTGACATAAACAATCATGCATTAACAAAATCGGACATGAAAGAGTGTTGCATCCCAAATGTGCTTATATCATGTATGCTTGCAGATTACAAGCAATTCACATTAATACGTTAGGTCCATCGAAAATGAGTATAAACCCAGAAACTCAGACAAGTTTCTTAGACGAACAACGTGGAGCAGTCATTTACCGTAAACAAATGACGTTTAACTTCCTAATGATCAGTAATAACCTTGGAAATTGTTACAGGTCAAAGGAGAGATATACTACAATGGGAGAAAAATTGAAAATCTTATGCCTCAAGACACATCAGCTTATATTAGCCAGTATGACTTGCACACTCCTGAGATGACTGTGAGGGAAACGATTGATTTTTCAGCCCGCTGCCAAGGTGTTGAAAGCAAGACAGGTAGTTGATCTTGATATAGTCAGTTCTTGTGTAGCTCCCATTACATAAGTGATGTAACAAAATCCCTTCCATTTGCGAAGAGATCATGACGGAAGTCATTCGAAGGGAGAAGCAGGGAGGAATCGTCCCAGAACCAGATATTGATACATTTATGAAGGTAAAAGTGACATTTTATCAGATTCTAAAATGTTGACTTAAACTAACTTGTGAATGCTTACAGGCAACGTCGATTAGCGGACTAGAAAGAACCCTCCAAACAGATTATACATTGAAGGTAAACTTTAGGGTAACTGTAGACAAAATCGCAAAGTTCTTGTTTGATGGAAAAAGCTGTCTGTCACATTCTTCTATGTTTTCTTACTCGATTTATTTTCCTCAGATATTAGGACTGGATATCTGTGCTGACACAATTGTTGGGGATGCCATGAGAAGAGGAATATCAGGTGGCCAGAAAAGAAGGCTTGCTACAGGTGAGTGAAATCGTTTGGATGAATAGTCTTGGTTCCACGGTACTTCCCTATTTAACCAAGAATTTTGATAGTAACTAGATGGAAACAAAAGAAAAAGAGACATCAATATAATAAGTGAAGTACCACAATTTTATAAGGAAGAAGGATAAGTAACATAATCCTGCCAGCATAAAGACCTATATGCACAATGTTCCAGAAAAAAAAAAAGTTTTATGAATGTCTTCTTTGGCATGGCCTTCGAACTGCAAAGAATATCTGAGTTTTTGGTTAGTCCCTAACACACATTTAAAATTCAAATATAGAATGTTAAATACTGAAAGTATCATTTAAATAATTCTTATGATGATTGCATAGTTCTACTATCATGTTCAGTAATCTATCGTCATTTCAACTATACTAACTTTCAAAATTTTATTCTTCCTCGTAGCGGAAATGATTGTTGGTCCAAAGAGAGCACTTTTCATGGATGAAATCTCCAATGGACTTGACACTTCCACCACATTTCAGATCATTACATGTCTTCAGCAACTGGTTCATATAACAGATGCCACGGCATTGATTTCACTTCTTCAGCCAGCACCTGAAACATTTGATCTTTTTGATGACATCATGCTATATGCAGAAGGGAAAATTGTATACCACGGCCCTAAAAGCGACATTCTGAAGTTCTTTGAAGATTGTGGTTTCAGGTGCCCGACAAGAAAAGGTGTTGCTGACTTCCTTCAAGAGGTACAACTTTACAAGGTCCTAGCTATATTATTTCGTATTGAAGTACAGAGAATTGTCTTTTTTCTCACCAGAAAGAAGTGCAGGTTATCTCTGAAAAAGACCAAATCCAGTACTGGTACAATACCGAATTGCCATACAAGTACATATCAGTCGAAGAGTTCTCTCAGATGTTCAAAGCATACTGTATAGGAAGACAACTCAATGAGGAGTTCCACAGGGCAAACAACGATCGGTCCAAGCAAAACTATACATCTTACAGCAACAGCAGTAAATACTCCACAACAAAATGGGAGTTACTCAAAGCTTGCATGGACAGAGAAGTTTTACTTATGAAACGGAATTCATCTGTTTACACATTTAAATTTGTACAGGTGACTCATTTTCGACAAGTGATTCATTTCATAGTCAGCTCACCTGAAACGCCCCCAAAGGAAAATTAACTACTTTCCTGCTTGCAGCTTTTTGTGATTGCACTGATAACAATGACAGTATTTCTTCGTACAAGGATGGAAGTGGACTTGGAGCATGCCAATTACTTTCTGGGATCTTTATTTTATGGTATAATGAGAATCATGCTCAATGGGATTGCAGAATTGACCATGACTGTTTCCAGACTTTCTGTTTTCTACAAGCAGAGAGACTTTAACTTTTACCCGGCATGGATATTCTCAATACCTTTTGCTGTCCTTAAGATTCCACTGTCTCTGGTGGAGTCTTTCGCTTGGACAGCTCTCACATATTATGTCATAGGATATGCCCCTGAGGTAGAAAGGTGAATACAGTCATTACAACATCATCTCTCATTTCCCTGCCCCCTAATTCCTTAAGCTAAAGATGGAACTGCATAACAAACTTGTGCGCGCTATCAGACACTTTGTGAATATTTTACAACGCATTAAGTTTATCTGCATCAAATCATTCTTACAGTTTGTAAGTTGTTAACTGTTGCAGGTTTCTCCGCCAAGTCCTCCTGTTTTTTGCTCTGCATCAAGCATCCTTGTCTTCGTTTCGCTTCATTGCTGCAATTTGTCAAAGAGAAGTGGCTGCAATTTTTCTTGGGAGCGTATTGATACTTATACTGCTGTTGTTCGGTGGTTTTGTCATCCCAGAAGGTAAGAACCACGGGAACTTGGGATAAATATTTACAAGTGAAGCATTACAAAGTTCATGGAAATTTTATTTGACAGCCTCACTGCCCGCATGGTTGAGATGGGGATTTTGGGCTTCCATGGTATCTTATGCTGAAATTGGAGTATCGGTCAATGAATTCCTAGCTCCACGGTGGAAGAAGGTCAGCCAGGAAACATTAGAAATTCCAGCTCATACCAACGAAAACCCAAGAAACTATTCTTAGTTTTGTGTTGCTACTGTTAGTACAGGTCATATCAGGCAGCTCAACAGTTTCTGAAGCAGCATTATCAAGCCATGGCTTAAATTTTGATGACTACTATTACTGGCTTTCTCTCGGTGTGCTATTTGGATCTGCATTATTGCTCAACATAGGGTTTGTCCTAGCTTTGACTTTCATGAAGTGTGAGTTTCTTTTCCTCGTTTCATGTTTAATCAACATTTCAACTAATTGGACTTGTAATTTACAAATTTTCCCTTTAAATGATCTTGACTTTAGCTCCAGGAACACATAAGCTCATTATTTCTTATGAAAAGCTCCATCAGCTACAAAATGATGAAGGGATCAATGGTGGCAGGGATATTAATAAGAAGCCTCAACCTCCTACACCATCAATGACAAGGGAAACTTCAACAGAAACCGGTTAGACGTTATTAATGTCGTACTTTGCACATGAGAAATAGCAAGTCTCACAATGTGCATTTCAAGAAGTAGAAACTAAACTGTGATTACTGATAAAAATTTATGTGAATGCTATGCCAGATACACCAGCAAGGATGGCCCTACCCTTTGATCCTTTGATTCTAACATTTCAAAATGTTCAATATTCTGTTGAAACCCCACTGGTAATTGAATTATTCGTAAATGATGTCAATTCTGAATTACACATGTTTATCTATGCCTCTCCAATGCCAGGAAATGAGAAAACAAGGGTTTACAGATAAAAGACTCCATCTTCTTCATGATATAACCGGAGCATTTAGACCAGGTGTTCTTACAGCTCTAATGGGAGTAAGTGGAGCCGGAAAAACCACTCTTATGGATGTACTTGCCGGCAGAAAAGTGAGCGGTTATATTGAAGGTGATATCAGGGTTGGAGGCTATCCAAAAATTCAAGAAGCATTTGCTAGAATATCAGGTTACTGTGAGCAGTCTGACATACATTCTCCACAAATAACTGTTGAAGAATCATTGATCTTTTCAGCTTGGTTGCGTCTACCATCAGAAATTGAGCGAACTACGAAAGCAGTAAGATAACTAACTTGTGTAGTAAACAGTTCAAACTTCTCTACTAAAAGACAATTCGATTAAGTATGAAATCATCTCTCAATTCTAGATAAGAAGGCTAATGATGAGGTCTACTAAACTAGTATAAGTTCTTAGCAACGTTCTTGAGTGATACGACAGTATACGTATCATTCCTAACCTGATTAACTTGATCAGAGGCTATATCTGGTAAGATCTGAAGTAAAAGAAAATAGGAAAAAGCCAGACTGTTACCAAGAACTATGTCGGTTATTCTTTTATACTAGTTACTTCAAACTATGCTTCATTAGCCATTTTCACATATATCCTCCATTGTGATACAGCATGCGAATTAGACATAGTAAGCAGAGACTTGTTAACTATATGGTCAAGACATAAAAAGCCTTTTGATTATAGAAATAAGTTGAAGAAAGTGAGCATCAACACTATATGATGTAACATTCTGACATTGGAAAAAAAAAATGAATTTTGATGTTACGACAGACTTGTAAAAGTTTCAATCTTGTAAAAAGACAGTAAACTGCCTGTGCAGAGTTGATAGTCAATAAACAATGATCAAGTTTATGCCCTGCAGGAATTTGTGAAAGATGTAATTGAAAGAATTGAACTCGAGGGAATCAAAGACACACTAGTTGGACTTCCTGGAATAAGTGGACTATCAAATGAGCAGCGCAAGAGACTGACTATAGCGGTAGAATTGGTCTCCAATCCTTCTATTATATTCATGGATGAGCCAACAAGTGGTTTAGATGCCAGAGCAGCAGCAATAGTCATGCGTGCAGTGAAGAATGTTGCTAACACAGGGAGAACAGTAGTTTGCACCATCCACCAACCAAGTATAGATATATTTGAAGCATTTGATGAGGTATTTAAACTTCAATACCGCAGTGCAATTAGTTTTCTTACCGGTTCAAGATGTTTATCTTTTTTTTGTTGGTAAATATTCAAGATGTTTATCTTTTTTTTGTTGGTAAATATTCAAGATGTTTATCTGGTGTTGTGTAAGTCACTTTCTGTTTTTAAAAACATACCTAACACTGAAATGTTCAGGTCACAAACCGAATTTTCTGCAGGCATATTCTTTTTCATTTCTTGTATGAAAACTGTG
>JAOQMQ010000006.1:12452567-12462847 GCA_027563845.1 Erythroxylum subrotundum
TACTGAATAATGTTTGGGAAGCTATAACAAAATTATGTTTATTTTTCAAAAGGTTAACATCATCTGAAATAAAGTTGGCTAAAATGGAAAAAATAGAAAGGAAATTTCAGTTATCTTGTACAAATTGGAAGGGATTTTCTCTCCAAGCTTCTTTGACTGTGTAGAGCATCTACCAGTAGATTTAGCACATGAGGCTAAACTTGCTGGTCCAGTTCAATATTGATAAATGTATCGGTTTGAGTGGTAATTATAGTTAATGTTTAAATAAAAATTATAGCAAGTTTTAATCACAGAATTGTAATAACCTCATTTGTAATGTAGGTTTTTACATCACCTGAAGAAAACGTCAAAAATAAGGCTAGAGTTGAAGGTTTGATATGTAATGCCTATTTAGTGGAGGAAGTAAATACATTTTGTTCACATTATTTTGACTTCCATGTGCACACAAGAGAAAGAAAAGTTTCTCGTAATGACGATGGGAGTGAAATGGGTGATATTAGTCTTAACATGTCCATTTTCACATATCCAGAATGAACATATGGACGTTTAACAAGAAGTATGTTAATAGAAGAAGAAATAGAGGCTACCCATGATTAGATTTTATTGAATTATCAAGAGGTTCAACCTTTCGTGCAATAAGTTCAAGTTGATTTTGAAATTCATTATTTGAGTTTTCGAAGTTAGTGTTGTTCATAACTAAAGTACTTAATAATGCTTTTAGATTATACGAGGAATGGTTATGCGAGCTAATGCTCGAAAGCACACAGGATGATATCAATAAAGAAGTTGGAAGACATTTTCCTCGATGGTTCGAGAAATATATAAGTTTTCACTTGCAATAATTGAAATTGTTGAATTATCATATTAAAGTGTTTAAATGGAATTATATTATTTAATATGAATTTTTTTAGTATAGGCCTCAAAAAATTCAATAGAGAACAAGTTTATATGTGATCTTGCGAAAGAACCTTTGCAAACTGTTAAATCGTATCCGATATATTTTGTTAATGGATACAAATTTAATACAGAATATCATGGTCATAGCATGGCAACAGTAAATAGTAGGAGTTTGCGTAATGGGAGAATTGATGGGTTACTATGATAAAATCATTAATATACTTGAAATTGAGTACCCCCTACATTGCCAATAAAATAGAGTGTGATATCAAAGTCTGACTGGTTTGATCCAACTCCTAATGTTGGAACAAAAGTACACAGTCGATACAGTCTAGTTGAAATCAACCAACGAAGAATATTTAGACAATTTGAACCTTTTGTGTTGATGATGGAAGCGATCCAAGTGTATTATGTCCCTTTTCCTAGCTTACGATGAGATAAGTCAGACTGGTTGGCTGTTTGCAAAGTAAAACCTTAAGGGGTTTTTGAATTACATGGAAAAGGAGAAAAATAAGATAATTGAAAGTGAAGTGTTTCAGGAAGATGTTTATGAAATTAGTGCATGTGTAAAATTTGATGAGAATGAACCTTTAAACGATCCAAATAATAAATATGTTGAAATTTTATCTGGAGAGGATGAGGAGGGAGAGAAATCTGAAGATAAGCATGAGTTTGATTCTAATTCTACAGAAAAAGAAGATGATGATGATTTTGATTTACAATTAAGTAATGATAGCAATTAATTTGTGTTTGTAATAGAATATTATATGAATAAATCTATTATTGCATCAACAATATAATGTTATTTGTGTTTCATTTATATTGTTCTATTACTGGAATATTCAATAAAATGTGAATTTTAGGTTTACAAAATGCCACAAAAGAGAAAACATGATTTGTTATGGCTAAGGTTCAGGCTACCACGTTTTCTAGGTGAACCATCACATTTTGCAGATGCTACAGAATCAAGTGATGTACGTCCAGCTACAACAAAACTAGATTAGGCATTACCTTATAGAATTATAGTCCCTGTATAGTCACCTTTTGTATCATTTGCTACACCATCCACCAGCCCTACACCATCCACCACCTATACACTAATAGAGATATCAGGGGTAAACGTTGCGAATGACGGAGGCGGCCTCCAGGTTGGAGTTAAGGGAGTTGATGGAAGAACTTACATCACTATTGTCAACAATTTGTGAGTGAAGTTCTACAAATTTTTTAATTTATGCATGATAACACAATAAGTTTATACTTAATTTACATGTTTTAATTTGAAAATGATCTAAAAATACTTATATATTATGTTGGTTCTGTCTAGAACGTGCTTAAGAAATATGTCATCCAAGTTCAAAGTGAGGATAGATCTTGAGGGTTATACATTAAAGAATGTCTCTCAAGAGTCAAAGGATTTTTATTATCAGGAGTTTAAAGTACAAAAAATATATTCTTTAATTTTTTATTTTATCTAATTTTATATATTAATTAGGTAAATATTGTCATTTATAAGCAATTATAATATATTTTCTTTTTTTTCAGAAAGATTTTTTTTTGGATTCAAAATTTGATGATGTAATTTACAATGCATGGGAGAGGCGAGATCATACACGTTATAGAGAATTTCTTGGTTCAATACACAAGAATGGTGTATGACCACCATATATATCTAACGAAATTTGGAGTCAGTGGTCGTAGTATTGACCATCACCCTAGGCAAGGCAGTGTCCATTTCAGAGCGCAATTATATCAACAGATGTGGAGGACCGGCCGGAGAAAGTCTACCTGTACACACTGGAGGATTTTTGACATACCAGGAGAATGCACTTCAACTTGTAAGTATCAAAACTTTACACTTATATTATGATTTTTGTACTTTGATGTACGAAATTTGATTTCAATGTAGTTTGATGTGTGAAATTTAGAATGAAAATATATGTTTATTATAGAGAATAATAATGTTATCAATGTCTGATGCCATTAATGGTTGTGTTGTTGTGTTAATTTTTCTTGTCTAACAAGGGGTAAATATCATAAAAATTAAAGAAACTTTGCCGAAATTTTTGTAAATTGTAGTTCACTTATAACAATTTATTTTGATGCAGGAAAAGTCTATAGGCAGTAAACCTACACCACTCCAACTTTTTCTACACACTCACACTAAGAAGCATGATGGTGGGACTTTCATCATCACCCAATGTAGAGAACTTAATGTATGTAAAATCTATAGTTTAATATTAATTCTTAAAAATTATCACTTATTTTTTTAAGAAATAAATAAATAATATTATATCCCTAGCAAAGCTATTACAAAGGTAGTAAATTAGTAAGAGTACCTATCATCCACTAGCTTATGGACAGGATGATAGTTCAACTACAAAACTTCAGACAAACCAACACAGTATTGGTAAAAGAAACACTAAGTGGTAAAAATTATCACTTATTAACACAAACAATAATAATGATAGGACCAAATATAAGAAAGCATTGAACGACAGTCTCAGAACTCTGAACCTGTTGATGAGAGTCAGGCATATCTTGAAGCAGTAGGTGGTAGGGACCGATGTGGAAAGATATTCGACTGAGGTTCATTTACAAACACATGCTATTCACAATTCTCCACATCCTCTTCAGCTGGATCTAGTAGGCAGTCCGCATCAAATGAGAGAGTCGTTTAGCTTGAGGATACAGTAGAGAGGCTGATGGAGTGCATAACCTAGCTTCATAATGAGGTGGATGAATTGAAGGGGAGGGACAGAACTTTATCGCAGTAGTCAGAGCATTCGCCTTCACCACCTGTATAACTTATGAATAAGTGAACGTATTTTATAGTCTGCTAGTCTTAAGTTTTTGTATGAATTCTTATTTTATAGTTATTATTAAGATACTAATTCATGTACATTATAATATTTTTATTATATTGCCAATCATTGTATATAATACTTATTCTGTTGATAATGTTTACTTTATATTTATCAATCAATGTTATATTATTTATAGAAATTAAATGTACAAAAAAATCAAAATATTATCAACAGAAAAATTGGGTAGGAAGTGAGAAATGTTGATTGAAATTTATCATAGCTATATTTCTTGACGAAATTACAATATTCCATCGATAAACATTTGGTGACTTATAATGTTTCCCATCAATAAATTTAGCGATAGAGTGTTATATTTCTATCGGTAAATTTAGTGACAAACTTACAATTTATTATTGGTAAATTAACCAATGGAATATTAGGAATCTGTCACAAATTTAGTAACAAAATATTGTCACTCTGTTGATAAATTTCTCTAATTTTATTGACAGAAATACTAATTCCGTCGCTAAATTTACTGACGAATATATAACATTCCGTCACTAAATTTACCAACAAATTTCTTTTTTCTATCGCTAAAATTTACCTATGGTCATTTCTCCGATGGCTCTTTCCGTCGGTAATTTTCCTCACCAAATTTGTTTCCTGACGGAAAATCTTTATTCTCCATTGGTAATTACCATTGTTAAAACCTATTTTTCTTATAGTGATAAGTAGAATTTGATTTTAATTATAATTAAAGAATTTAATTTTAATACAAATTTAAAAATCCTAACGATTTTTCTATTAATATGAAAAAAGTTTAGAAGCTAGCACTTATTTTCTTCCTCTCAAAAGTCTTGAGAAATTACTTTGTAAATACCATTAGAGGCTGGATGATTGGACAACTCATATTTGACATGGTAAAGAATTTGTCAACAGATTTCAACATGAAATGCGAATCAAGTATAATTTCATACTTTACAATTTGTGTTTTTATTTAAGTTATGCAATTATCAAGATCCTATTGGAATCTGTAAGACTTTTGTTTTCTGTTGTGCCTGTAATTCGATTTCGGCTAGATTCCTTTAACTAAAGGAGTTTGCCCAATTACTTTTGAAAGACATAAGTATAGTATGGTGTACTAAAGTCCTTAGACACTATTAGTTAGGAATCACTGTATTTGCTCTTGATACATTTGTACGTTTTTCATGTATTATGATAGTATGTTTTATCAATTCAAATGATCATTATTTCTCTCTCTGTCATACAGGTTGTTATATATTGTCATAATATTGGTGAAAATCTTAAGATCTGTGTCGATCTTAAGCACTGTAAAGGGTCATTGGGTATGTATATATAGATTGACCTCAAGCCTATGTCTATAGGACACATACAGATACACATGTATATCCATGGTTTTGATATGACATAGGGGATGTAAGCATTTAATTCTATAAGAGTTTTCTCTATTGCAATTTAGCATTCAATGAGAGAAAACAAATTTCTCTGTTATAGTTTAGCATAAAGTTCAAAGAAATTGAGACCTAAAAACTGAAAGATGACACATTTCAGATCATACAGGTATCATCCTAGTTTGCTACACTCATTTTCTTATTCATATTAGTAAGGTATTAGATATAAGTCATTGTATTGGATCTGTGTCGTATAGGACACATGCATTTGATATTTTCTGTTATCCAAAGCCTTATAGGACATAATGATGGACTTTTATTATCTTTGAATATCAAATGGTTTTAAAATTTGTTCGACCTATGCATTGATTTAGCTTAACCGTTTTTCACTAGTTTTATTATTGTTACAACTACTGTAATTAATTTTTGTCCAAGGGGGAGAATGTTAATACTTTTCCAAATTTGTACAATAATTAATTATGATTTTAATGATCTTACAGTTAAAGAAATTGAATTTGATCTAGTTAAAGATAATAAAAAAGACCAATAAAAGATCTAGTTTAGTGGGCTGAAGTTTAGTAAAGAAATTAAACCTTGCTTAATGTGGGTCGGACATGCACTGGGCTTTGCTATGGTCTCTTGTTGTTTACTGAAGTAAGTTTGTTAACGTTCGTATACGTTAACAACATTCAGGTGATCATCTTTTGTAAAATTCTTCTGAAAAGTTTGAAGTTTTCAACATAGAAAAGCTCGTCCGAAGAAAATGGAAAATAAATCAGGTAATTTTTTGCATTTTCTCCATTTGTTCACTTTCACTAGCCGTCGTAGTTGGGCAACTACGGCATCGGAGTATTAGGATAATTGCAAATAAAGATGACCAGGCATCGGGAAATACACAGAACCATAGAAACGCTGGAGCCTAAACAAATTTGGTTGGAACTTGAAGCATCTAATTTACTAACTGTTGAACGCTTGAGCACAAACCGATAATTTAGTCAAGCAAAAACTCTGCTGCATGAGTACAACTAAGAAAGAAAAGAACAAATCTCCTTAAATATATCGTTTAATTTCTAGTACCTACTCTTGTCTGCTCATCCTTGGTAATATATGCACCGCAATCAGTTGCAGCCCACTTGGTGGCTCCACAATCCAAACCCTTGCAGGTTTAGCCAACACGTCCACCACCACCACCCTCTCTCCATTTTCACAAACTGCACAAATCTTTCCTTTCCCTGCTGTTATCTGCTCTGCTAATTTAAGCTCTTCTAACTCAATCACCTGCCTCCAACTATCTTCTCTTTCATCGTACTCGCATAAAGTTCCTTTCCTTTCATCAACTACATACAGCACATCTTCTTTCATCGCAGCCACCGGTCCAGTCCATCCTTCTAACATTCCTTTGGGCATGTCCAGCCACTTGTCATCTTCGACATCGTAAACCAATCCTTCTTTGACTGCGTTTCCTTTTACATTCACCATACAAAGTTTCCCTTTGAATCCTACTGCTTCAATAGCTTCTCTACTAAATCTGCCATCTTTTAGCCTGGCCATCTTCTCCCATCCCCAATTCTCTCTCTTGCTTTTCATATTCCATTGTTCCATTGACCTAGCCACATCTCCCCGGTAATGTGAAGCTACCCCACTAGCCAAGTAAACTGTTTCCCGTACGGATCCAGTGGCACACCAGCGACGAGGGATAGAGAATGGAGGACCAAAGAACCAAAGCCTTGTATCTGGATGGAACACCAGTGGTCTGGCAAGTGCAGGAACAAAGTGATGGGAAGTTCCAGTCATAAGAACAAGATGGTTGGATACCGTTAGCGACTGTACAGGAAGCTTTCTAGATAAAAAAGACGGGTGCCGGTGGAGGAGATTAAGTGGTGATTCTGATGGAGGATCAGGGAGTCGCTGCCATGTTGATGATATAGGGTCCAAAGAGAAGAACTCCGGTGAATTTACCGTATAAACTTGAGCGCCGTTTCTTAATGGAAATAGGAGAGCATAGAGGGAGAAGAATGGAGGGAAGGAAGTTGAGTAAATGAGGCGTCGCCATGTATGACTGACGGAAAAAAGAATGGAAGGAGGGACCAACGCAAGGCAGCGTTGAGCAAGGTGGTCAGGAAGACCTGGTAGTAGGGTTTCACCATGTTCATGAGTATTATTATAGGACTTGCTGATTTTTGGGGAGGATTCCATTGAAGATAAGAGAATAACAGAAAACATCTTTTATATCTCGGAAGGCGTTGAGGGAAGAGATTACATTTTATATGTCAGCATACATTATGAAATAGGAAAACTTTTCTTTTACATACCCTTAAATGGGTATAAAGGGTTATAATACAAGAACTCCAGCAAGTACGACTTTAAAATGTTGAAAACGTCGTAAAGAGAAGACTTCCTTTTAATTGTGGTATTGGACGCAAACATTTAAAAAGTTAATGCGTAAATTTAATTTTATTAACTCAAATTCTAATAATTGTGTAAGGTTTTATATATGAACAATAAAATCAAGATTGAAGATGTTTGAATACATTATTTGCTAACCAACGTGATAGTGTTCATTACATATCCGAGATTAATATATGCACGGACAGGAAATGATCAATTCATATCTACAAATAGTAGAAATGTTCGAAACAGATAAGAATGTTATACACTGTATGCTTTTAAGTTTTGTCTTTACAGGTGGCTTTTCCACATAGAAAAGTTAATGCTGGACCATTTTTATATCCTGTATGCCATTTTTGTGTGGCTTTATTTAGTTTTGATAGAAAGTTGACATTGATTTATTATCTTTCAGTTTTATGTGATTTTATCATCACTTGGATTATAAATTTTAGATTAAAAAACTACAAAAAAAAGTGAAAAATTTATGAAATATAACTTTTGTTGTGTGCTCAGGTATGTACTCTACAAGAAAGATAGGTTTTAGCAACGGAAATTACCAACAAAAAATAAATATTTTTTGTCGGGAAACAAATTTGACGATGAAAATTACCGACGGAAAGAGTTGTCAGAGAAATAGTCGTAAGTAAATTTTAGCGACGGACATGAGGAATCTGTCGCAAATTTAGCGACAGAATTTTGTATATCTGTCGGTGACTTTAGTGATGCAATTTTGTACCTCCATCAGAACATTTAGGTAAATTTACCGACAGATTTACAATATTTCGTCGCTAATGTTCCGATGGAATCACAATACTCCATCAGTGAATTTACCTGCGGTAAATTGCAGGTTTATCGCTAAATTTACCGAAAGTTATACAACATTTCATCGCTAAATTTACCTACAAAAAACATTTTCTGTGGCTAAAGTATTACTGACGGCATATATTATTCCGTCAGTAACTTACCGACGAAGTTATACGTTTCGTTGGTAATGAGCGAAGGAATATATCACTCCGTCACTCATATATTCCGTCGATAACTTCCTACGAAGTTATACATTTCGTCGGTAATGAGCGAAGGAATAAATTACTCCGTCGCTAATGAGTGATAGAATATTATAGTTCCATCGGGAAATTTAACTATGATAAGTTTCAACCACTATTTCTCACTTCCTACCCTAGTTTTTTGTTGATAATCTTATGATTTTCTGTATATTTAATTTCTATAAATAATATAACATTGATTGATAAATATAAAGTAAACATTATCCTGATTGCTAATATATTAAAAAATTATAATATACACGAATAAGTATCTTGAAATAACTGTAAATTAAGAATTTACATAAAAACTTAAGAGTAGCAAAACATCAAATACATTCACTTATCCATCTAAGCTATGCAAGTGGTGAAGGCGGATGCTCTGATTGTTGCGACGAGGTCCTGTCCCTCCCCTTCAACTAATCCATCTCATTGCAAAGTTGGGCCATATACTCCATCGACTATTATAACTTAGTTACCATAATCTCTACTATGCTCTCAAGCTGAAGGACTTTTTCATTTGATGCAGATCGCCTACTAGATCCAGCTATAGTGAATGTGGATGATTGCGAATAACATGTGTTTGCATATGAACATAAGCCGAAAATCTTCCACAGTGGTCCTTACCACCCACTACATCAAGATATGCATGATTCTCATCAACAGTTTCAGAGTTTTGAGACCGTCGTTCAACGCTTTCTTGTATTTGGTCCTATCATTATAATTGTTTATGTTAATAAGTGATAATTTTTAAGAATTAAGATTAAAGTTTAGATTTTACATACATGAAGTTGTCTGCATCGAATGTTGACGAAGATCACACCATCATGCTTCTTGGAAAGGATCAACTGATAAACTTTGTGCTTAATAGCTTGTATATTTACTAGCTCTTTTATATAGTTTCCGCTAATAACTTAATAAAACTTTGAGAAAATTCTAAGAAGCTTTATGTGGTTAGGTGATACAATAAAGAGATCAATGCTAAAGTTAAGTGGCAAGATATATATCTACCTAAGAAGGAAGGGGGCTTAAGCACTAACCTAATCAAGATTACTAATCAAATACTAATCATCAAAACGATTTAAAGACTCCTAATAGACAAAGAGACCTTATGGGTGAAGTGGATCCACTCATACTATCTGTCAATGTAATGTTATTAAATTGTCAAACCTAAAGCTAAAATTTCTTGGACAATGCTTTACATTTTCATATTAAAAGAGCAGGTGAGGATGCATGTCAAATTAATTCTTAGAGATGGCAAGTGCATGTCAAATTAATTCTTAGAGATGGCAAGTGTACTAACTTTTGGCATGACAAATAGAGTAACTTAGGTCCCCTAGTGAACATCAAATAGCTCTCTAATATTATGAAAATATTCCGAAACATGCAACAATCAATATAGTTCTTAAAGATAGCCTTTACAATATTTCTACTTGAACATATGCAATGGTTATGGGATTTTCTTTAAACTACTCCATAAATCCTCATAGAGAAGACAAGATTTCATAGATGAAACATGCCTCAGGGAGATTCATAAATCCATTATTCAATCACATTAGATATAATTCAAAAGTGAAAAGGCATAGAACAATTTAGTTTGACAAATCTCTACCAAAGGTTTCCTTTATATTATTACTCTTAAAGGGAACTATAATGGTTCTAGGAGACGCATTCTTTATAATGGAGAAGAAGATGAGTGCTTCAACCATCTTGTCTTCCACTTCACATACTCTATCATT
>JAOQMQ010000006.1:12539893-12555522 GCA_027563845.1 Erythroxylum subrotundum
TAGGTTTTTCTTGTGACATGATGAAGGAGATAACATATTCTTGAAGAAACAAGGTGAAGGAATTGAACAAAATCAACGTGATGAGGCAGGTGAGAAAATGTCGTGAGATGGAGAAGAAGAACGAAGAAGAGAAGAAAAGAGAGCATTTAGCCAAAGGTAAGAAACAAATGAATATTATTCTTGCAAGGGTAAGTTACGAGAGTGAGGTGTGTGGCATGGAAAGTGACATTTCTCACTTGCCACATGTCACCTTCTTGTGGTTTTTAATGGGTCCTCATTAATAACCAGTTCATTTGTCTCTAATTTCTAATACAATTGACTCCCAATTTTCAATGACACTTTTCATTAAATCTTAATGTCACTTATCGATAATTTCTACTATTATTTGACATTTATTTCTACTGTCATTTATCAATTGTTTTACCATTTGGCACTTTTTCTTAGTTCAAAAATACCCATAATTATAATTTTTTTTCCATATTTCACCAAAAATTCTAAATCACTAATTGTACACACCAACTCAATTTTTAAGACACATAATCCACAATTCACATTATAATCACATTAAATAGCAATTATACCCAGAGAATGTCAAATAGTGCATGTACAATCAATGAAATATGTGCAAAACAATCAAATTCACATGTATGAATGCGATATTATCCATCAATATGAAATGCATTTTTCTAATCTCTCATTGCTATTTCTCATTTACAGAAATCTAGGGGTTTAACCCTTATTATGAAAATGAGATGTTACATTAGTGGGAGAGCTGAAAATCAAGTTGTGGATATTAATGAAATAAGGGTGGATGTTCCATTACCCATAAATGTTCTTAAACTCACAATTACAAAAAATGTTGTTCCTGTTTTGGAAGATCAAACTAATCAAGAATAACATTGAAATAATGAAGAAGCACCCCGTGAAGAACCTAACTTACCACTAGCTCATGCAAATGAAATAGTTGGTATAGCTTTAAATAAACCTGTAAGGGTTAGAAGGTTAGCTATTTCTAATGATTATGTGGTTTATTTACAAGAGTCGGATTATGATTGTGGCATTGATAATGATCCTGTTTCATTTTCACAAGCCATAAGTAGTGACAAGTTTGAAAGATGGATTGATGCTATAAAAAAAGAGTTGAAATCAATGGCTCAAAATAATGTCTGGAATCTTGTAGAATTACCAAAAGGTTCTAAACGAGTTAGTTGTAAATGGGTCTTTAAGACCAAACGTGACTCGAATAACAATGTTGAAAGATATAAAGTTAGACTTGTTACCAAAAGTTACACTCAGAAAGATGACATTGATTATAAGGAGACTTTTTCACATGTCTCAAAGAAAGATTCATTGAGAATACTTTTAATATTAGTGGCTTAATTTGATTTAGAGCTACATTAGACGGATCTGAAAACAACCTTTTTGAATGGTGATCTTAAGGAGGAAGTTGACATGGATCAACCTAAAGGTTTTTTCATTGAAGTTAAAGAAAATATGGCGTGGAATTTGAAGATGTCAATATATAGACTTAAATAAGCTTCCAGATAATGGTATATTAAGCTCAATAATACCATTACTTCTTTCAGTTTTAAGGAAATCACTGTTGATCGGTGTATTTACCGGAAGATCAATGTGAGTAAGTTTATATTTCTAGTTTTGTATGTTAATGACATTTTGCTTGCTGTTAATGACTTGGGTTTGTTGCATAAAACTAAAGAATTTCTTTCTAAAAATTTTGAAATAAAAGATATGAGAGAGGCATCCTATATGATTGAAATTTCAGTATTATGTAAAAGATCATAAGGTTTATTAGGATTGTCTCATAAAGTCTATATTGAGAAAAACTGTGAAAATTTTAACATAAGCAAGTGCTCAGCAGGTGTAGTCCCTATTCAAAAGGGAGATAAATTTGGTCTTAAACAATGTCTAAAGAATGATATGGAACGTAGGGAAATGAAAACAATTTTATATGCTTTTGTTGTGGGCAGTTTGATGTACCTACAAACATGTACTAAACCTGACATCAGTTTTGCGGTAGGGATGCTGGGTAGATATCAAAGTAATCCTAGTATTGATCAATGGAAGGCTGCAAAGAAAGTGCAGAGATATCTTCAAGGAATAAAAGATTACATGCTCACTTATAAGAGGTCTAATCATTTACAAGTGACTGGATATTCATATTCAGATTTTGTCGGGTGTGTTGATAGTAGAAAGTCAATGTTTGGCTATTTGTTCCTATTAGCTGAAGTAGCAATCTCATGGAAAAGTACCGAATAGTCTGTCATTGTTTCATCATGGAAGCGAAATTTGTAGCTTGTTATGAGGCTATAATTCATGCATTATGGTTGCAGAACTTTATCTTAGGACTTGGGGTTGTTGACACAATAAACAAGCTGCTAAAAATTTATTGTGATAAGCAGTTTTCTTCTCTAAGAGCAACAAATACTCCAAAGGCACAAAACATATGGAATTAAAGTATTTTGTTGTTAAAGAAGTGATTCAGAAATAAAGAGTGCATATAGAACATATTAGGACAGATCTCATGGTAGCATATCCTCTAACTAAGGTTTTACAACCAAAGACATTCAAAGAACATATGCTTAGGATGGGTCTTGGTTGTATTGATGATTGATAATAATGTTTGATGATGATGTTTTAGCACTCTTGAGCTTAATAATAATATGTTTTTAAATTTTATATTTCTTATTCATCATGTTTATGTATACATAAATGTTTGAATAAGAAATTTGTATGCATTTTCATAACAAGTATGTAAACTATATGTTGTTTATATACAACTTATGGACCTAAACAAAATAAGTTCTTAATATAGTGGTATATGAAAGGGAGTATACGACTATACTATATATGATCGCCATAACCCACATTATGTGATTTTTTGTGTTGAGGGGCTTATAAATTTAAATTTACTAGCTTTATGTTATACTATTACATATAATGATGAAACATCCAGCCAAGTAGGAAAATGTAAGAAATATATGGCCTAATGTTGTGGCTCATATTTTCTGTAGGCCCATATGAAACTTGATTTTATTTTTTTTTAATTTAATGGTATATTAAATCTTAACTGTTAATTTTGTACTTGATAGACGTACAAGATTTAATATCAACAAAGAAGTATATATAAACTAGTCCTCTTTCTATCCTAATTAAGTATATATAAAAAAAATACATACAAAACGTAAGTATTTGTGCGTTAGGCTATTCATCAAGCCATCCGTTACAGAAAGAAGGTTAAGAAAGATAAACTAGTTTGTGATTGTTGAAAGATTTCTCTCCACTTCATGACGAATTCCTCTCAAGGTAACTATTTATTCTCTTTATTTATGTGGTTATTATTATATTCAAGATATGAATGGGCACGAATGATTTACGTATAATTTATAATTCATGTATGATTTATGTCTTTAATGTTTGATTATTAAGAATCGAAAAACTTACAATTCCTGCACGTAAATTACTCGACATTGAAAGCTATAAGAAATAATCGAACAAGAATGGGAAAAAAAGATGCTCAAACATGGAGGCATGTCAGGGTGACTTTAGTTGAGGAGATGGTGTATCCATTTCCCTACAACTGCGGGAGAACCATACCACGGCCTCAGTTCGTCATCAGAACCAACTGGAGAGTGATAAACTCCATCAAGGCTTATGTTTATAGCACCCTCCAGGTGGGCTGATATTTCTGGCACCACTCCATCTCCCCACACATCTGCCTGTCCACACACCTGTCAGATTTGGATTACTAACAGTTTCCGCAATTGCTAATTCATTTGGAACACTTTGATCAGAGTTACCTGTTTATATCCTTGCCCAACAAAACGAGCACGAAAACCTGGGTTTGAAGTTCTTGCCCCGTTGACAAGAACAGCCTCTGCAGTTAGTTTGTCATTTTCTGTCGGAACCGCGGGGTTAGCGTCATCTGAATTGCCAAAGAAGCGAGCTCCTTGAATATACCTGCAGTTTCTATAACCACTTAGATTGCTTGTTTATTTTACTCATTTACAAGAAGATGCATATCCTAAACCTCAACAAGACCAAATTATGTCATGGTTCGCAAAGCTTAGATGATAGCGGAAACTGAAAAGAGAGCGTGATCGATCAGATTCTGAGTTTCACCTCCCCGCAATACACACATACTTCAATTGGGCAGAGTAAACAGTTTCTGAGCAATACATTTCAACATAATTAAGTAGACCTCTTGTTTGATCAATCACCCCAGGAACACCTTTTGGAGGAGGTCTGAAATAGAGCAGAACACAGGTTAATGGTTATCTTAAGAAAATTATATGTTAGAATGAGCTGACATACAAGTTAAAAGCAAAATTTTCGAAGAATTGAAAAGAGAGAAGTGAATCAAAAGTAAGTGCATCCCAAGAGTTACTTGAAGGAAGAGAAAAAAAATGAACCGTACGACCTACATGTGTGGAGTACCAAGAGTCAACAACAAGGAAACATCAGTAAGGCCGAATTCTGCTAAGTAGACACGAGCTAGCCATCCTCCAGCAGAGTGACCAATCAAAGATAATTTCCCACCTAAATAATATGTTTGATCGGTAATTAAGCATATCAAGTCTTACAGCAGATAAGGTGTCTTCAGTGCAGAGCAACAACAATGATGATATATAACAACTTCATCGTATAATGCCCCATAAGAGATTAAATTATTTCAGACAGCTTTCCCAAATAGGTCCCCTGTAAAGTCAGATTAAATAAGCTCTTAAAAGTTGAATTATCCATTCAAACTACTGAACTGGATACTTGGAGTTCGAGGCTATATAGACAATTATTTATGTATAAAGATAACTTTTCGAAGGGGTCCTTATGTTTTGAGATTCGGTAAAACTTGCAGGGAATCAAGACTTTCTAACACCAATCTTGGAACAATTTTTCCAGTTCAGAAAGATAAAGCATGCACATATGGCATTGATAAAAAAAATACATACTAAAGAGGGGCAATGGCACCTTGTTCTACTTTTGCCTCTTGGATTGCGTCGTCAACCCTTTGTAAGTACCTACACATTGACCAACAATTATATATTACAGAGGAGAGCAATCATAGTAATAAGATGCATTCGAATAGGCATTACTGTTTTATAACGCTTACCAATCAATAACTGGACGTGGGCGGAGGGTGCCACGCCAGTAGTTGGGGTCGACAAGACCAGCAGCATTCCTCAGCCAATCCAATCTTGAAACCTTAGCCACAACTGTAGGGACTCCATACTCTTGGAGTGTCACTTCTAACTTCTCATAGTCCCCTGTGTTGTTCCCCAACCCCTGAAAATAGCCGATCTTAACGGAAGTAATTCAAAATCTGGTGTTGCATAGATAGGCATAATAAGTGACAAACCGGGAGAATAACTGCAGGCCGGAAAGTGCTGGCAGAGATTGTTTGGCTGACGGATGAGAGGGAGTAGCTACTGAGATTGAACGGTGAAGATGCAAGGGCCATAATGAATTGACACCAATTCAAATGTTTTAGGTGTGTACTTTGTACCTGGCCTGGGTGATGAAGCTGCTGGAGATGAGATGATGCGAATAGCGTCCACACCATGTAGTTTTTTTGTGTCCCCAACCGAATATGGAACAAGCGATACTATTTTATAGATAATGTTGCGATACACACTTGTACTATAATATTATTGCGAGATGCTGGGAAATAAATATAGTATGTTAGATAAATTGAATGTTGATAATAAAACAATTTATTTTAAAGTACCTTTAGAAATAGAAACATAACCTCCCTGGTTTGCTTCCATTTATATCTTTCGTTTTTCTTTTCAAATTTAGTTAAAAAAACCTATTTTTTTGAGTTTTTGATTTAGTTAAAAAAAAAGGCTTCTTCTACAAAAGTAGTTTTTGTTTATTATCGACTAAATATATATTATTTAATATATTAATTATTAATATGAATTATGAATAATTTTTCGTAATATTTTTTAGTTATTTATTTAATTAAATTAATTATTAATAAAAATTATGAATTATTAAATTTTATTTAATATTTGCAATTAAATTAAATAAAATTAATATACTAATTATCAATAAATATAATTAAATTCAAAATTTCTTCGGGATATATAAATTTCAAATAAAAATTGATTTAATAAATGAAATAAATTTTAATTGTTTATTTTAATAAAATAAAATAATTTTTTGACAATTTATTAATAAATATATTCATAAGAAATTAAACTAAATTTAATTAATTTAAAAATGAGGGAACCTTTGAGACACAATGATTTTTAATTTTTATCTGATATATAATTATTATCAATCATTGCGGGATTTCAGACCGGGTGTGATGATGATGATGATGATATTATCAATAACAAAAATATAACTATATTTGATATTAACAATTAAATATATTTTTTTGAAACCTGTTTGATTGTTAACATTAACGAAGTTATAATTTTATCACTAAAGATAATTACATAATAAATAATAAATAAAATTTTAAGATATATTATTTTTAATTAATTAAATTTATTTTATGTTCTTGTATAATATTTATTAATAAATTATTAGGAAAATGATTTTGTTTAATAATTTAAAAATTAAATTTATTTTAATTATTAAATCAAATTTTATTTGAAAAATATATATATTGAAGATATTTTGAAATTAATTATATTTACTAATAATTAATAAATTAATTATATTTAAAAATTAAATAAATTAAAAATTAAATTAAATTATTCATAATTTTATTAATAGTTAATATTAAAATAAGTAAATAATATATATTTAGTAGTTTTCATTAATTTTTTGGAAAAATTAAAAATATAAATATAAACAAAAAAAATCAAATTACGAAATTTGACAACGAAAAAAAAAGGGATTTTCGTATAGGTACCAACTAGTTTATCTGATTCTTATTGCATGTTATAATTGCCTTTATTAGTGCTCTAAAAAAATGTTTTGTCTAATTTTTAAAGAATAATAGACTAAAAGTGTACGAAACGAATAAAATTTTAATAAATGTATAAGTATTTAATTGATTTAATAATTAAATTATCAAATTAATATATTTATCCAGGCTCTCTCCTTCTCACCATCTCCCAAAAGCCCTAGTCTGCGCTTTCTGCTCTCCACTCTTCTAAACCTCTAACCCTAATCCTACTCACCATCCCCCATGTACCTCTATAGCCTCACGCTGCAGCGACCAACCGGTATCGTCTACGCCATAAACGGCAACTTCTCCGGCGGCAAGAGCCAAGAAATCGTTGTAGCTCGCGGTAAAGTTCTTGATCTACTACGTCCCGACGAAAATGGTAAACTCCAAACCCTTCACTCCGTCGAAATCTTTGGCGCAATTCGTTCATTAACCCAATTCAGGCTTACTGGGGCTCAAAAGGACTATATCGTAGTTGGGTCTGATTCAGGTAGGATTGTGATCTTGGAATATAATAAGGAGAAGAATGTTTTTGATAAAATACACCAAGAAACTTTTGGGAAATCTGGATGCCGCCGGATTGTTCCGGGTCAGTACCTGGCAATTGACCCCAAAGGAAGGGCTGTTATGATTGGTGCTTGTGAAAAGCAGAAGTTGGTTTATGTTTTAAATAGGGACACTGCTGCTAGACTAACCATTTCATCTCCTTTAGAGGCTCATAAGTCGCATACTATAGTTTATTCAATCTGTGGAGTGGATTGTGGCTTTGATAATCCCATTTTTGCTGCTATTGAGTTGGATTACTCAGAGGCAGATCAGGATTCCACGGGAATGGCAGCGAGTGATGCACAAAAGCATTTGACTTTTTACGAACTTGATTTAGGGCTTAATCATGTTTCTAGGAAGTGGTCTGAGCATGTTGATAATGGGGCTAACTGGTTAGTAACAGTGCCTGGAGGAGCAGATGGGCCAAGTGGGGTTCTAGTTTGCACGGAGAACTTTGTCATTTATAAGAATCAGGGACACCCAGATATTAGGGCAGTGATTCCTCGTCGTGCAGATTTGCCTGCTGAGAGAGGTGTTTTAATAGTTTCAACAGCAACGCACAGGCAGAAATCAATGTTCTTCTTCTTATTGCAGACAGAGTACGGTGATATTTTCAAGGTTACATTGGATCATGAGAATGATAAGGTTAAGGAATTGAAGATCAAGTATTTCGATACAATACCTGTTACTGCTTCAATGTGTGTGTTGAAATCTGGGTTTTTGTTTGCTGCTTCAGAGTTTGGGAATCATGCTCTCTATCAGTTTCAAGCAATTGGTGATGAAGCTGATGTGGAGGCATCATCAGCCACCCTTATGGAAACTGAGGAGGGTTTCCAACCAGTATTTTTCCAGCCAAGAGGGTTGAAGAACCTCGTTAGAATTGATCAAGTTGAGAGCTTGATGCCCATTATGGATATGAAAGTTGCTAATCTTTTCGATGAAGAAACACCTCAGATATTTTCACTTTGTGGGCGTGGACCTCGTTCTTCTGTGAGAATTTTAAGGCCTGGTTTGGCAATTAGTGAGATGGCTGTCTCATTGCTTCCAGGTGTGCCAAGTGCAGTTTGGACTGTGAAGAAGAATCTTAATGATGAGTTTGATGCATATATTGTTGTGTCTTTTAACAATGCAACACTTGTGCTTTCTATTGGGGAAACAGTTGAGGAAGTTAATGATAGCGGCTTTCTTGATACTACTCCTTCCCTTGCTATTTCTTTGATTGGAGATGATTCTTTAATGCAAGTTCACCCAAATGGAATTAGGCATATAAGGGAAGATGGTCGTATTAATGAGTGGAGAACTCCTGGAAAGAGAACGATTGTGAAAGTTGGTTCAAATAGACTTCAAGTTGTCATTGCTTTAAGTGGAGGAGAACTTATATACTTTGAGGTGGATATGACTGGTCAGCTAATGGAGGTAGAGAAACATGAGATGTCTGGTGATGTGGCGTGTTTGGACATTGCTCCAGTTCCTGAAGGTAGACAAAGGTCTCGATTTCTTGCAGTTGGGTCGTATGATAACACCGTCCGTATCTTATCTCTAGATCCTGATGACTGTATGCAGATCCTGAGTATGCAAAGTGTTTCATCACCTCCAGAATCTCTTCTCTTTCTTGAGGTTCAGGCATCAGTAGGTGGGGAGGATGGTGCTGATCACCCTGCTAATCTTTTTCTGAATGCTGGTCTGCAATCTGGGGTTCTGTTTAGGATTGTGGTGGATATGGTAACGGGGGAACTTTCTGATTCTAGATCTCGATTTTTGGGATTGAGAGCACCAAAACTCTTCTCCATTATTGTGCGAGGCCGGCGTGCAATGCTGTGTTTATCTAGCCGACCTTGGCTCGGTTATATTCATCAAGGTCATTTTCTGTTAACACCCCTGTCATATGAGACCCTCGAACATGCAGCTTCGTTCTCATCCGATCAGTGTGCTGAAGGTGTGGTTGCTGTTGCTGGGGATGCATTGAGAATTTTCACTATTGAAAGATTGGGTGAAACATTCAATGAAACATCAATACCTCTGAGGTACACACCCAGAAAGTTTGTGCTTCAACCCAAGCGAAAACTTTTGGTTATTATCGAGAGTGATCAGGGCGCATATACAGCTGAGGAGCGTGAAGCTGCCAAAAAGGAATGTTTTGAGACTGCTGGGATGGGTGGAAATGGAAGTGCCACTGTTGAGCAGATGGAAAATGGTGATGATGAGGACAAAGATGATCCCCTATCTGATGAGCAATATGGTTATCCAAAGGCAGAGTCAGACAGGTGGGTTTCCTGCATCAGAGTTCTAGACCCAAGGACAGCAGCTACAACTTGTCTGCTGGAGCTCCAAGACAATGAAGCAGCATTTAGCGTGTGCACAGTAAATTTCCATGATAAGGAGCATGGAACGCTCTTAGCCGTTGGTACTGCAAAAGGACTGCATTTTTGGCCCAAAAGAAGTCTAGTTGCTGGCTTTATCCACATTTACAAGTTTGTGGATGAGGGGAAAGGCTTGGAACTTCTACATAAAACACAAGTGGAAGGTGTTCCACTTTCTCTTTGTCAATTTCAGGGAAGATTACTTGCCGGAATAGGACCTGTGCTCAGATTGTATGACTTGGGAAAAAGGAGATTACTTAGAAAATGTGAAAATAAGCTGTTCCCTAATACCATTGTCTCAATTCATACTTATCGTGATCGTATCTATGTAGGGGATATACAAGAGGTATTGTTTTTTTTTAATATATTTGATTTTATTGTAAATACTTTATGTGCTTCTTATCATAATTTTCAGTAATTGTTCTTTTTCACAAGTGTTTGGCTATTTTTGATACAGCTTCTCCTTACCACAATGATTGCCCTGATTATATACTTTGTATCTTCTTGCAGTCATTCCATTTCTGCAAGTATAGACGGGATGAAAATCAACTTTACATATTTGCCGATGATTGTGTTCCAAGATGGGTTACTGCATCACACCACATTGACTTTGATACTGTGGCAGGTGCAGACAAGTTTGGGAATATTTATTTTGTGAGACTACCACAGGATGTTTCTGATGAAATAGAAGAAGATCCAACTGGTGGGAAGATAAAATGGGAACAAGGAAAGCTCAATGGTGCTCCAAACAAGGTAGAGGAGATTGTACAATTTCATGTTGGAGATGTGGTTACTAGCTTGCAGAAGGCATCTTTGATTCCAGGTGGTGGAGAATGCATTTTATATGGGACAGTAATGGGAAGCGTAGGGGCACTGCTTCCATTTACTTCTCGGGATGATGTTGATTTCTTTTCACACTTAGAGATGCACTTGAGACAGGATCATCCACCTTTGTGTGGAAGAGATCATATGGCTTTTCGATCTGCTTATTTTCCCGTTAAGGTATTAGTTATGTTTATTTAGTGCAAATCATGGAAGATTAGCAAGATGTATTGTTTATGTGTTTTGGACATTGATCTGGTTGCTTGTGGTCCTGAACACAACACTTCTCTCCTGCCCTAATTATAAGAAAACTCTTCCATTTTTCACTCCTTTAATATTTTTGTTTGTTTAACTTGTAGATCTGTCTTATACTTTCAGAAAATCCTAAATGTTTGAGGATAATGTTACAGGATGTCATCGATGGAGATCTATGTGAGCAGTTCCCAACGCTGCCTTTGGATATTCAGAGAAAAATTGCTGATGAGTTGGATAGAACTCCCGGGGAGATACTAAAGAAACTTGAAGAAGTTCGAAATAAGATCATCTGATTAATATTTGCTTGAAGGTGCCTTTCACATCTATTTCTCTATGATTTTACCTTACTATCGCGAAGATCAGTATGTTATATTTACTGAAGCTTAAATTTATGTCTTTAATTTGTGGTGTTCCATGTGTGACTTTCATCTTCGTGGATAATGAAAATCGTAGTTTGAAACAGCTACCGAATGTTCTGGTGCCCTGTGCTTAAGCATTTAAGATAAGAATTTCCTTGTGTTGTCGTCGGGTAATAGATCAAGAGTTTGGAATGTTGTTTGAGTGAAGATTTACTGTAATGGATGTTGTTATTGTATGAAAAAGGTCCCCTCTTATACTTCGGCTCTTAAGTGGACTATTGTGGCCCAAAGATGGGTGATTAACATACAAGGGTGTAAATTCCTAAGCTCATAGGACTTTATTTAACTTACATTGATAATGTGCTATATGTTAATGGATTACTAAGAACACGAGTCGTGGTGAGCCATGATAAATCATATTTGCATACATGAATCCATGTGGTGTCTTCTTAGTTTTTGTATATTGTTAACATGCCTTTACTAATACATATGAAGATTATTGTCTCAACGTTGTAGGCTTTTATGTAGCTGGAGTTTAGTGGCTTGGATCATCACTGGCTTAATCAAAAAGGAGTATCATATTTATCAGATTCACTAGCCAAGGCATGTAGTTTATCGGACAAGTCAATGCAAGGACGATGTTTCTTCCCAGATAAGAAAAGGAAGGACGATGTTTCTTCCAGTGGAAACTGATAGAACATAATATTTGCCAGGCTGGCATTTTTTGTTTTGTGAAATTGGTTTCTGGAAGAGTTTAGTGTGGACATGGTATCTAGAAAGAAAACCAGATTACGTTTAGAGCTTTTGATTGATGTAACTAAGCTATAATAGGCTTGTAGCTGTCTGTATTCGTACTCGTAGATTCAACGTTTGTATCAATTTTCCTTTGACTGTTGCAAAACTGTCTTTTAATGGAAAGGAAGTCAACATAAGGATGTTTGATTATGATTGCTACCAAAAGGAGACAAATTATTTGGAAATCAATTGTATAGCTTTCCTCGTCATTTGTAATTAAAGTGCAAGGGATAGTTAAGCTGGGTTTTGAAAATAGCAACTGCAAAAGTATTAATTCTAATAAATTCCTGTATTATCAACTTGTATAAATATAGTAATAATAGTCTAGGAAAATATAAATATATTTATTGATTTCGCACATATCACATTATTGCAATCTTTGTGAGACCATAACATATTTTATTATAATAGTTGCATCTTTTAAAATTTTCCTTCTCCCACAAATTCTAATTGAAAAGTTTCAACAACTTTAGTTATTAGATTTGTGTATCATTATCTCGATTAAATATAGACTTTTTTTCAATTTTCATCCGAAATTTTCTAGAATTTAAGAGAGTTGTTGATTATAGTTTTTTTAGAAATTATTTAGTTGTTTCATAATCCAGTTCATTAATAGCAATAGCTACTCTTGAAGCAGTTTTCCATTTATCTATTGCTTCCTCTTAATTTTAGATGCAATCCATATTTAAATATATTTCAAAAGGATTTACAACTTTTGTTCTCATTTTATCAATAAGTATAGAGTCATCTTTATTTTTGGTTATCATATGAGTTCCATCGTATCCCAAATTAGGTTTATTAAAACTTTGTGAATGATATCTAGGAGGTGGTTTTCTATAAGTATTAGGTATATCACTAATATTAGAATTTTAGTGAATTTCTTGTTTAATAAAAAGAAAATAAAAAGATTTTATTAAACAAATAAAATAAAAAGAAAATATAAATAGAAGATGAGATAAATGAAATGATAGAAAATGAAGATTTTATTAGACTTGATACTTTTGAAGAATGCTCTTCTGAAGAAACAATTTATAACTTCTATTTTAAGACCACATTCTTCTCCTAAAATCTTCAATATACGCCTTCATGTAGGAAACAAATTATGGTTGTGTTGGACTTTGCTGAAGGAGTGTCAAAGGTAGTTACCTTACTCTAACGTTGAAGCTGAAATGTTTGGTAAAAGACTGAACGCAAATTCGATAAATCTAAGGTCAAAACACTAAAGTTACAGGGATGAAAGTGTAATGGACCCTTTAATTTAGAAACTTACAGCTATTATGCATATAATTATATCATGACTTCTTATTTTCTAGAAAAATTTATATATGATTATCTGGAATAGATTTAGATTATGTAAAATCTATAAATGAGAAAATTGCATTCCTTTTTGAAGAACTTATTAATATTATAACAAATAGTAATAAATTAGTGGATGAAGATTTGTTTCGAATCTCTTTAATCTTTGATATTATGAGTAACTTAGATATGGTAAAATCTTTTATTTCTTCTCATGATTAAGGTATTTGTGTTTGATATTTTGTGTAGATTTTTGAGAGGCAATCTTTGATATCAAAAACTTTTGTTTAATATCTATCCTAAGATGTCTTTTAATATACAAAATAAAGATTTTGATAGAACACTCTTTTATTTCTTCTCATGGTTAAGGTATTTGTGTTTGATATTTTGTGTTGATTTTCTAAAATTGACTACTCAAAACAATAGTTTTTGAATAAAATAATCTAGGCAATAATTTACTGTGAGAAGTTAGTAAGGTTTTTTGTTGTAAATCTAATGACAAATTGTAACATCCCACTACCATAGAGTATATACTAGAACACCCAAAGGACATTCAAGTACATATCCTATAACAATGGTATGTTAGAGCAAACATAATCTCTTAACTGGCATCATAAAGAATATACAATACTTAAAACCTTAACACTTCATTTCATTCATTGACCAAAGTTTACATTGTAGTCATTGAAACAAGTATTTACATTACCAAATATGAGAAAGTATACAATCCCTTATACAAAAGTTCTATGTGTCAAAGAAACTACAAAATACAATCTATAACTCTTCTGATGTTAGCTGACAGATCTTTGAGTCATATCTTAATCCAAAATGTTCATCTAGAAAATCTTAGGAACTAGGTCCCTGTCTCATACCTAAAAAGTCACGATGCAATTTTGATGAGTTTTGTGAACTCAATGAGTGAACCATCATTGATGATCTCACTCAGTTCACTCAAGTCAACACACAAATATCACACAACCAACCATTTTCACAAACATTTCCCTTTCAATAATATATAATGAATGACACACATTTCACATACGTTCTTTCAGATTATGTATAACCCAATCAATCACATTATCATGGCACATCACTTTATCATCACAATTTCATAAAAGGTTTTATAATCATACATTTTGTAATCATAAATATACAAATGCAGATGCATATGAGATTTTAGATTCGTTATTAATTGTTGTGACTGAGCCCCTTTCAGATACAGATATAGATACTAGCCCATTGGACTCAGTCAGATACAGAAATCACGGAGCAAAGCTCTACGTGCAGAATTTTGAGCTTAAAGCTCTTTCAGACTGGCTACTTTGATCACAATGTCTTTATCTGAACATGCATTTTATGAAATGCATCAAATAACAAAATATGTCATGAATAACATTCACTTATGATGCACATACGGAATCTTATATTCATCAGACCTCAGTCCAGCATTCAACTTTCGTTGAGTATTCTAAAATGATTCATAATTTAGTTGCAAACAGGTATCATTTAATTTTTATATGCAAATAGAACACTTCCAATACATTCCCGAGTATCAAACTCCTCGGACCATTAAAGTCCATAATTCACTTACAAATGTAAACAATTCAATAATTGGAAGTTAAACAGAATAAATCAATCTTAGGAAGATCATCTAAGTTGACTCACAGTACACTCCAATTTATGCTATTGCTTGGATAGTTCGGCAGTGTCTGAATGGCGTCTGACTTGAGCATCTAAAATCATACAATTTACACATAATTCACATTACAAAGTCAATCAATCAAATACTTATTCATTTGTGCACATATATACATATGTCATGTTCAATGTATGCCCAATGACTATTCCGGGTAGGTTTCCTTTATTCACATCTCATGATCATTCATACTTCAAAACTCATATATGTCTAATTTTAACTTAGGTTTACACCTCAATAATATAAATTGATTCTAAGTTCATCACTCAATCATGCACTAAGGTTCATAGTTCAATACACTTGATTATTATAACATCATTAATCAATCATTTACTAATCCTTTCCTAGTGAATTTAGATGACAATAAATTTTGATAGAGAGGAAGGACAATGTGTGAGAAGCTTTTGGTTCAAATTTGAAGTCAATCGGACGTCTGGAGAAGGAGTTATGGTTAAAAGAGTGAAGGATGTTGAAAGCTGTCAAATAGCTGAGCACCTTCACTGTTGGGACCCGATCCCGAGACCCAACCTCTTAACAACAATCGATGCAAATCGAATCGGAAGGCATAAACGAAAGAA